>CM050167.1:148849733-149052344 GCA_027410445.1 Discoglossus pictus
AAGTACTGTCATTGTGTGTTTTATTGTGTTTCACGCAAAGAAAGCCTTTTAATGCTTGTTCATATTTTTTCTCCTTATTAGGGCTAACTCTAGCTGGCGAGATTTGTTTTAAAAATGTGGACATCCCGTTTAAAATTTATTTTACTGCTTTATTATTGTATATTCAGGCTGCAGCAATCAGTTTTGTTCTGTTTCCTAATAATTGTAAAAAAAAAAAGGAAGCAATAAGACGCTTTCCCAACAACCACGCATGTAGATGCTGTGGGTCGGCCCTGACATAGGGCCCTATTAAATTCCAAGCCTGCAGTTGCCTTTATATCAGCCATAAGTCTGCCGGTTAGAAAATTGTAACAGTTACAGAGAGTGATTTAATTGAACAAGCCCGCAATTACATGTCCGAAAGCTAAATCCGTAAACCATGTAACGTAATTAGCATTTCAGGGCATGATCATAATCATTAAACAAGCCCGTAAGTAACGATTTAGAAACATTAGTAAAACATGTTTTTTAAACGTCAATCCATTAGTGTTTAGATGTCTGATATGCAATGGGGCTCACAACCCAGAGGTTTAAAAATCAATAAAAATAAGAATGAGGAAACTGTTCTAGTCCATGTGGGTGGCCTGATATGTATTAACTCCTTGATTCCTGAGATTGATATAACACGGAAATGAAATGTAAAAAAAAAAAATGTTATTGCAGATTTGCCAGCTTGAGACTGTTGTGCAATTAATTCTCATGTCTTTCATCGCTTTCCATGTATTTTAAAGTCCAGTTTTGTGTTTTTATTTTCTGTTATAGTGTTACGATCAGCAGCCTTATTAAATCGTGATTCAGTAAATTTAAAAGGGCTCTATTTAAGCACACAGCATATGTTATTTACAGAAGTTTTTAGTTAGTGAAGACCTTGCTTTTGGATAGAAGTTCACTAACTAAAAACTGTAAAAAAAAATATGCTGTGTGCTTAAATAGAGCCATTTTAAATTTACAGAATCGCAATTTAATAAGGCTGCAGGTGTTTAACCTCCTTGCGAGTCCTCTCTAGTACTCGTAGGATTTTTTGCTACATTTGCCATTTACGGGTTTGAAGGCAATTGCAGGCTTGTGGAATTGATGCAATTAAATAGTGATTCGCGATTTTGCGGGCTTGAAAGATCAGAGGATTAGATAGGAATTTTCAGCCTGTAGCTTGCAAATAGATTGCGGGTAGCTAGAGGAAGCCAATTAAATAGCAGTAACTTTTGCGGGCTACATTACAAGCTTCAGTAATTGCAATTTTGACAATTTAATAGGGCCCATATTGAATAGCATTACACAGTAATTACATGAAATGCCTCTAATACTAGTCAGTAATTATATGAATGTAGACCCCTGGCACATATATCATAAGTTTTTATGAGGTGTTAAATAAAATAAAAATCCACCTTTTTAAAGTTACCACCTAACCCACTTCTCCTGTTTCCCAATGTTTTCCTTATCCCTCCTGAAAAAAAAATGAAAAATAATAGTGAGGGTTTTCTTTTAGTAAACTTTTAAGTTAATAGGACACATTTTATATTTGGTGATGACTAAATATAAATAGAGCCTATACCTTATTACATTTGTGCAGTCATGCTATTGTGCTATCTTGTTTTGTTTCAGTAGATCAATTTCCTTATGAGGAAGGAGACTTTGAATGCACAGGAAGTTTCTGTCTGCACACTGGGATAGTGGCAGCTGCAACTGCCAGTGCTCTTAGCTGGACTAAAGGTAAGCTTACACGGATTATTCCTCTTGGAAAAGTAACAGGCAGCCTCAGACAAAAAAACAAAACAGAACACTCCAGTAAAATTAAAGTACATCTAAACATTACAAAATGTAAAGGTTGTGTTTTTTTGTTTTTTTCTAAAATCCTTTTGCCTATATAACGTCCAACATGGAATACTGTCTGAGATTACTTCTTCTATTGTTTCCATGGCTGACTTCTTAATCAATTGTCAGGCTTTGGGGAAAGAGAGCAGTAGTTATTACTTCAAAATGGTAATACACGTTGTAAAGCAATATAAAACACACACACACATGGCAAAGTTGCAAATAGAATAATTTCACCAACATAAAGAGGTAACCACATATTATATACAATATTGAAGATAAGAGGTATATGAGTGTATTTAAAATATCTTAATGTCCATTGAGAGAGGTCACACATTGTTAGAAACATTCAAAAACAATACAGAGACAATTTCGTTTCCACAGTTGAATCAACTAAAGCATCTGATAAAATAAAGGAACACGTGTCCCAAGAAAATAAATGTGTTTGATAAAGGTGAATTTTTTTTAAATTGTAATTAAACACGGAAGTCAAGTCACAATACTTCCTTTGCCCTAATTGAAAGGGTGGTTAATACATAGAAACATTTTCTTGAAGAATTGATGGTGGATAATACCATTTGGGAATGCAAATAAATCTGAGTGACATAGGGGCATAGGAAATTACCAGGGTCCAAGGAAGGTTTACGTAAAAGATATGATAATGGGTGTAACCAATATAGTAAGACAGTCTAACCTTCAGAAAAGACTCATACATCTGCCTTGGTAGGACCGGAAGAAAGAATCATCATTTAGATAATATTGAATGGTGCTCAACATTTATTGCACTTCACAAATAAAAGGGTCTGTGTCTCTGATTCTTCAAATCTTTGAAGTTTTGTTTTCTTTGGAGTCTTGTGTGACAAATCTTTTTATCGTTGTTAACTCTAGTTTGGAATAGAAGCTGCAATCAGCTTGAGATATTCTATTTATGTTGCACAGTATGATCAACAACTATATGAATGTCAGCCTTTTTAATTTGATACAGTATCAGGTAATTTACAGATATCCATTTTGTGTTTGCTCAATTTTGAATAAGGCAACATATTTTTAATATTTGCATAGATATAAACACAAAACCGTTGTTGTTCATATTGGAAATTCAGAGTGATCTAATTGACTGGATAAGGCACTTTGATGATAATAAACTTGTCCTGGTTCTTTCTGCTTTAGGAAAATTACAGTGATATATACAAAGGCCAACATGAACAAAAAGCTGAAAAACTACTTGGGAATAATGGTGGCAGATGTAGATGGGTCAAATGTTATTGTGGGCAAATGTAGGACAGCATTAAGTCCACCTCATTTTTTATTATGGGTGGCCCTGGGTGGATATTTTCTGGCAGGTAATGACAAGATGTCATATCCCAGACATCCAATACAGTGACAGGCATCCCTTTAAACACTGCCCTCAGTAAGATGTCCAGTTGAAGGGATAGCCAGTCACTGCCATATATTGATTTGTATCCCGTGTTGGCTGATTTGATTAGCACAGTTGTCTGAGGGCTACGAAGGAGCAGATACGTGATTGCCTTGTGTATCGCAGCCAACCTTCGTAAGTAGACTCCGACTGGGAAGGTGGTGAAGTGGGCCCAAATTGTCAGAACCACCACAGTATTGGGTCCTCCTCCAATCCCTGCAAGATGAGCAGCTTCATAATGTAAATCAGAAGTCATAGTCTTGGAGGTTCGCAAAGGTAGTCCATGAGCTCTCCAGCGTAAGGCCAGCCCAATATCTGGATCAACAGCCAGAAGTGGACCTGACTTATAATTCCCATGTAGGTCAATCCTTTTCAGAGCTGAGGAAGACAACAGAAAAAAGGATCATCAGATATTATTTTTCTAAATGTATGTTCTAGACTCTTCTGTCTATATTTATTTGATTCCATTAATAAATCCCTCTCTCTATCACATGATCCATCTTTTAATCCCAAACAATGTTATCTATTACTGTTTATGTACATTTAATTTATCCTTCATGTAATGGAAATCACAATGTGAGGAAAAACTAAATGTCAGGCTTCATTCTTGGTACTAACTCCAAATGAACTAGTGTTTAGTCTGCCATTTTGTTTAATATGGAGCTCTATTTCACATGATACCCCAACACTCTTGTGAATTCTAGATACAATACTGCCATCACAGATAGAGGGAATTCCAAATTGCCAGAGAGCGACAAAAGTACATAAAAATAACTACTACTAGGTTTTACCTTCAACACATTAATTTCTTTGTTGAATAATCAACATAGCAAATAAACAGCAACCAATGGTAACACAAAGTCATGTCAAAGAACAATAAAACAGACTAACATGGTCTATTCTTCATGCAAAATTTAGAGCAGTGCTGTCCAACTTTGGGGAACCGCATTATTATCAGCTGGTAGGGTGAATTTAGTGAGCTGGGGGCTGAACTTGAAATAATAATTAAAACAATGTATACTTAATGTATACTTATAAAAAGAAAAAAACTAAATAATTGGGAATGTATTTATGATAACCGATTTATGTCGACTTTTTTATTTTGACTGTTTTTGTTTGTGAATAGAGTCTCCTTGGTTGTCAGTGGGCCACACAAATAAGCTGGCAGGCCATGTTTGGTCTGTGGGGCACTAGTTAGACAGCCAGTAAGTCCATATGTGGAAAAAGGACCCCATGGAATATGTCTGTGGATGTTTTTTTTTTGTTGAGAATTTAATCCTAACTTTTTAGAGGTTGCTGAAGCTTATAATTGGAAATAGTACTTGCTAATCAGATAAAACATTTGTTACTATATAGTATGCTATTAGTTTCAGATATTAGATGTTAATAGTAGTTAGACTGATATATATCTAATCAATGAGGCTGCTACAAGCTCTACTCTGTTGGGTGTGGCAATATTTATTTCAGTGAGCTAGAAAGATTCTGCTATGCCAAGGCATTGGCAATGTCTGGTGATTTTGGGCAGTGGTGTTGTGAGCCTTACTAACAACCTACCCCTGTGTCAGTGTTGGCAGGAAGTGCTTTAAAATCAGATCATTGAAGGAACAGCTCTCCAGCAGAAATGTGTGTTGATCATTAGCAAAGAAATCTGGGTCATGCACAATGTTGAAGGTGTGGTAAATTTTCATGCCTCCTCTCCTCTTTTATTCTTCTTCTCTCTTCCACTATTACACTTTTATATATGATTTCCCTCTCATTCTCTTTTTCATAACTCATACAATGGTTGCCTGTATCCATTTAACCAATTTCCTTACTTGGTATGAACTTTTCTAGATATTCAAACCACTGGCGCAGGGTTGAATCCCCGAACATGTGTATATCCTTCCCCTTCAGGCAAGATCTGGCATCAGTTGGTTTAGGGAAGTAATGAATCAAACACACAAGGGATGTCCAGATGTCATTATAATAATATCCAGACGGCTGTGGGGACTCCAGACCTGTCTTACAGACTGGAAGATGAGAGATGATGTCTGCAAGAGAAGGAAAAAAGTTAGAAAAAGCAAATAAAGATATTCAGTGTAGAGTTATTCCAATGGGCTGATTTAGTCTAAATCAGAGTAAGATTATCAACCCAACTGAATAACATAGTAGGAAGTAATAGTTTCTAATGTGACATAATGTATTAAATCTAACTAGTCTACAATGACGGAGGGAAAAGGTGAATGTGGCAGAAAATATACTAAAAAGAGAAAAACTTTGCGAAAGTGAGTTGCCAAAGAGATACAGAGAAGAAAAATCAGGAAAGAGAAATAGTGAAATGAGATTCTTCTTGGTGGTCTCTTACCTATTGTATGATTTGTGGATTGTACATTAACTGTAGTAACTGATCCATGAATAATCTGGTTGGTTACAGCACTGAGATAAGGTAAGATGAAAATAGTTAAAACTGAGTTAAAGGTAGGATACAATAGTGATCATTTATGAATTATTACCTTTTTTGCTTTCCTCTGATGGTCTTTCTCTCTCACATACCAGCATTCGACTTTGTGAGGTGGCAGTTTAATAAGCTAGGGACATTAAATTTGCATGGCCAGCGGCTTCCAATTAGTCCACATTGGTCTAGAGCAGGAGTCAGAACCATATGACATGGACCAATGGGATACAGCTGGTTGTTCTATGTGCATTAGAAGATTGAGCATGGAAATGTACAGCTTGTGTTGCCTGATAACCTCACACAGTGACATGCTCTGAAGGATGGGAGAAGTGGAAAAGGCCAACATGGCTACACCTACACTCCAGTTAGTGGAAATTAACAGTAGTAATAATTCATAATGTTATATAATTGGGCAACTAGAAGTTTTATTATGCAGGTTTGTGCATTTAAAGGGTAATCATTAGTATTGCCCCTAAAGTGTCTCTTTAAGCAATTATTGATAGTTACTTAGTTTTACTCGCTTAATTTAATTGATTTATTAACTCTCATTAATGTTTATGTCTCCTTTCTTTATTGTGCAGACATACTAATAGCCGGTAGTTCATTTACTGATGGGCTAGTTTCACTCATGTAATAAATTTGCACTGCTATGGCTGTGGAAAGCAGGCTAACACTCTAGTGGACAGCCTCACTGACTGTAGGGTATTCTCACAAATAAATAGCAGTGTGGTTGATTAATATGCATTCTCAAAGATTAGATGTTACTAATAATAAATACTTAACTTCTTATTGATGGACAGTCTCACTTGAGGACAATTGCTCAGACTACAGTTCAAATTTCTACGTGAATATAATATTAACTGATAAGGAAGTTCTCTTACCCACTCAGTAAAGAGTCCTCCAGGGAATTTGTCACCTTACGGTATCCACCCATGGAGTGATATACCCAGGAATCACATGGGAAGTTCTGTGGTTTAATGCACTGCCATGTATCACCACTCTGTGGGTCCTGGTATATACAAATGTCACTTCCTGGCATCTCCACATTACACTCTGTCACAGCACTGCTCCCATTAAACTGGAAATAGCCATTAAAATACACCTGAGGGATAGGATGAATGAAACAATTATACTCAATAGTTCCTGAATTTTCTAAAGTGATACACAGGCGCTGTACCAGCCCTTCAGTATCAATTTTGCAATAAAGTTGCAGTCAAATACATTATTGATCTAGATCCCTTGTGTTAACTTTATCATTTTCATTGCTTGAAACTCTCCTTCTTTGAATGGACTTTCTAGATAAACATAGTAATGGTGTATTATAAGTAAGTGTATTATATTCAAAATGTAAAACTGAATATTTCTTTCTCTTTGCCTTCTGGATTTATTAACAAATAATACACACATATAAGAATCAGAGGATATCTAACAAGTTTGAACTTGATAGACTAAAAGTGTTTATTCAATGTCAATTACTATGTAACTATGTAAGAGGGGACTTGTAACAAGAATTGTATACAATTATTATTATTATTATTACTCTTTATTTATAAAGGGCAGACATTTTCTGAAGCACTATTTACACACTAGCGACTTGCCCATCAAAAATGACGGGTCAATAACATTTGAAGCCATGGGAATGCTGTTTGAGACATAATTGAAACCGTTTTGTACTGTGAGGACCTTCTGCGCTCATTGCGAGGCTTGCGCTTAGCGCCTTTGGCACTCATTGCGAGCCTCTCCTGTCCTGTACTTTTGGTCCTCTGAGAGAGATATATATTTCTATGTATATGTAGTTAAGTAATAAATAATGATTTATTTAATTAAATTAAGTCCTGCGTCTCGTAATTTGTTTTTTCTAAGTCCCGCATCTCGTATTTTAACGGATTGCCTTGATTTGCGAGGCTCGCAGTGGCTAAGTGCTATGGTTTAACGGCTTGCCGTAATTTTTTGACAGGCAAGTCGCTAGTCACATATAATAGTTGTCAAACTGCGAGACGTTGTCACCAAAGGTGCTCATCGCTGCAAGCCTCACGTAGTCGCAGCGATGAGCACCTTTGGTGACAACGTCTCGCAGTTTGACAACTATTATATGTGACTAGCGACTTGCCTGTCAAAAAATGATGGTCAATAAAATGTTTATGCTGTGAAAACTGTTTCCCACACAATATTAGTCTTTGACATTCTTAACCTTTTTTTTTTATGTACAAAGAAATAAAACATTTTTAATAAAACTTTCAACTTGTATTTCATTAACAGGTATAGAATTTTTTTTTCAATATTAATCTTTTAATTGTCATATATGGAATAACAATATAACAATGTCTGAAGGTTTCATGAATACATATTGTAAACCATAGCAAACCACTCTCACTTGGAGCCAAATCAATTCTCGGTATAAGAACTGGCTCACCTTTATGGGTACCACTCATAATTTCTGCATGTCTGAAATGATCCTTTAAATCCTTCAAAATTAATCTGGTCCCATTACAAAGTCCTTTTTTGAGATTCATGTTTCTCAATAGCATGACAATTGCCCCTATTTTAGGTTGCAAAACATGTGGTGGCATTCCAGAGGGAGTTAAAGAATTAATAAATTTCATAGTAAAGTTTGCTTTACTATCTTTGTCATCAGCCAGAACAGAATCTGCACTGTAATAGTTTTTTAGGGGTGCATTGATTAATTTTAATATTTTGTTGTTTAGATTCAAGGCATCTATATTTTTGGATGTCAATATGACTTTGCTTGCAGTGTCTGAGTTATCCTCATTATTGATGGTATTGAGGAAGATTGTCGAAATTAGTGGTTCTTTTGAAATCAATTCCGGTGAAATTTGTACAGCATCATCAGGTAAATTATTTGTTTTTGGCTGTTTTCCTTCTCCAATCTGATTGAGCCAATAATTGAATTGATTTTGGCCTTCAGATCTCATATTTACTTCTAATTTAAGGTGTGTAAATATTTTCTACAGCTTTCTTCTTTTTATACACATTTAAACAATGTCAGTCCGATTGCCATGTGGCACCACAGGTAATGTTTGCCTGAAATCTCCTCCTAACAACATCACCTTTCCACCAAATGGCAAATCATTACCCATAACTTCTTTTAATAATCGATCAATAAATTGCAGGGCATTACATGACATCATAGTTGCCTCATCTATTATAATTAATTTACTCTTGTGCAATTTTTTGGCTTGTAATGAATTCATTCGAATATTCGACACTGATGTTTCCAGAATGGGAATTGGCAGTTTAAATCCACTATGCATAGTTCTACCACCTTCTAACAAAAGTGCTGCAATTCCAGTGGTTGCAAATGGCAGTGCTATTTGACCCTGTGTTCGAATGCAACTCATTAACAAATTATATAGATAAGTTTTTCCTGATCCACCAGTGCCATCCAGATAGAAATAACGCTCTTTGAGCATGTCATCTTCTATTGCATTTCTGATGGTGTTAAATGCTTCCAAATGCAATGCATTTAAAGTTCCAATTTTTTCTTGTGTTTTTTGGTATTCAATGTCAGTGTCATACTCATCAAAGTTAATTTCATCTATAATTCCTGGATCAGGCAGATTAAAATTGGCACAATTTAATCCATGACAAAGAAAGATTTCCTGCATTTCCATTAATGCCTTCAATTGTGCAATGGTCTCATTGTAATGTTTCAAGAAATCTTCACACATATGTAATTTAAATGTTTCCCACAAAGTTGATACATCTGGTACATTGCAAATGAAAGCAAATTGTTCTCTCATTTGCATTGGCATTTGACATAGTGCTGCTTCCTCGAGACATCTCTCCCATTCTGTATCATCTGGCAGAAAGTTTTGATGTCTTGCAGCTAAATGGAAAGTAACATAAACTATGTCATTGACTTTGCGTAAATGTTCATAACTTTGTGCTCCTTGAACATGTAAAAGAAGTAATCCTAAACTGAAACGTTTAATGTCTCGTGGACTGACGGTATATATTCTTTGGATAATTTTATAATTATGTTTCTTTCATTGTCCCCATTCACTGAATACATAGTGAATTGGAATGTTAATGTATAAAAATTGTGTGTCCTGACAATTTAATTAAAACCAAGCAGTAAGCGTCGTTGCTCTATGTTCACTATTTGCTAAAGCATTTCTTTCATTCCTGCAGTGAAGCAAACAAAATGACTTTATGGCAAATGGACAGCTAATCGATACACAGCATGTGACCGATCATGCATCTCAAATTTGAGAAGACGCCACATTGCTTCTGGAGCACTAACATAGCGAGCATCTGAATAAGATGAAAGTTCGCCATGTAAAATGGAATTGTCCTTTTCATTTTGTGATATCTATTATCGACCTTTTGGCCACAGGAAATAGCTGTTTGTCCTTCTCTTCTTTTATACAATTGTATCCATCACAATTAACATAAGTCTGCATTTGAAATTGTTTTGGAAACTCTTTTATGCATTTTTTATTTTCCATACATGGTGAATTTGGATCGATCTCTCCACGTGGACCATGTATCATTCTATGAGTTACAATCTCATAATGTTTGGAATGTTTCTCTGGATATAGCAGTTCAGCAGTAATTACTGAATTCACTCTGTGTGCTGTATTCAATGTATCTTTTTCTTGCAAGATTTAAAGTATATGTGCATGTGGCAAGCCTCTTTTTTGAAATTCAATGGTATAAACAAAAGCCACACATTTTCCAAATAAGTCTGCTTTAGTTATATCATGAATTAATTAATTGAGTTTTATTTGGAATACTCTTGCCACCAAATCCGGTCGGTCAGAAGTAATTTATCCAAGCAGTAAATTTTCTTTGATCTTTTGTCATTGTGGATTACATGTAAATGTAATGAATAAATCTGGTTTGCCAAATTTAGTGACAATAGCCATGGCATCATTGTATCTTTCTCGCATATTGCGAGGAGATCCTTGGAAAGAGGATGGCAAAATCATTGCTCGTCTAGCAGGAATGTCTCTGTTTGCAGCCAATTCAGCAACATAATCCATCAATTCACAATATTGTTCTACTCGAAGCTTGTTTTGTTTAAATTTTATAAAATTTAGATTATTTGCTTCGACTTGTAGATAGGAATCAATAGTCCATTGTTGTGTGAGTTTACCCCCACATAAAATAGGATTATAATGATCGTGGACAGCAGTTTGTGTCACTTTATATTCCAGCATGGAAATATTGTTTCTAACACGAACTTTACTTTTTGAATAACTTTGCAACTGTAATTTTGGTTGCCATCCTGGCTCCCCATTTGGAAAGAAAATGGGATATGTTATGGGATCCAAATTACTGCTTAAAATATTTATGTTTATAAAAGGTTGTTCTTGATTGAATGGATATATTCTAATATACCGCTCAAATGGTGGTTACCCATCATCATTTTTAAATACCATGGCAACCTCATTTGCTGTTGGTAAATTATACCATCTTTGATCAGTATGGCGATCTCTTTTGAGAACCATATTTACTCTTGGCATTGGCAATTGATGTCTTTGCGCATGTGCCAGTTGTTCTTTTTCAACCTCAGCTAATTTTTTGTATGCTTTACTATATGGGTTGTTGGCCATAATGTTATCAAACTGTTCAAAAACCATGGGTAAGCATTGTTTATTTTCAGGAAGCATCATTCGTTGTTCAACAGCTTCAATTGTATCAAGGACGTATAACTGTGCACATTTCCTTTGTTCTCCTGATTATGGGTGTAAATGTGAAGTTCGGTGGTATATTTGTACTTGGACTTCAAAACAGTAAGGACCATGTCCTGGGACATTTTCGGCTAATGTTGCACCCATTGAAGCAAATTGAAATGCACTGTTATAAGACTGAATGTTTTTCTTAAAATTGGTCTAATTTAGAAATGTAGGATCACTCATGATACTTTTTAAATATTCTGTAAATGTGTGTCTTTCTGGAAGTCTTACCTTTCCTTTTTGACAGCAACTAATAAACTCTCCATCAGTTAGTCTTTTTTTCAGAAATTGATAGGCCTCCCAAAACTAACAAACCTCATTCATTAATCCACAATAATGAGTGTCTACTGTTAGTGCTCTAAATAAAGGACTATCATAACCTTCCTCAATATACAGTAGATCTCAGTTGAACTTTCTATATCTATATTGTGTCATCTCTATCAACATTGGTGTCAGGAGGCAAAATAGGGTAATTAGAGAATGTTTTAGAGACATTTTTTTGTTTACTTTTTCTTTTCTTTGAATCTCCAGCAGACTAAGTTTGTGCTTTTTTAGCCCTTTTTCTTTTATATAGAAGTCTCTGTCGATCTTCTCCTCTTAAACGTTGTGAAGTCTCAGGGGTCTGTGCATCTCTTCATCTCTGCTTCCTTTCCCTTGCCATTCTTCTTTTATATTCTTTCTTATCTTCTGCATTGTCCGCCATTGTAATCTGTTATTGGAAATAGAGTTGTAAGAATTGCATTTCTTTTATATACATATTTTTTAACCTGTCATATCTTTCAAAAAAATGTAATGGTAATCTGTCTCTGTCTGTCTCTCTGAGTGTCTGTCTCTCTGGGTGTCTCTGGCTGTGTCTGGCTGTGTGTGTGTGTCTGTGTGTGTCGGCCTGTGTGTGTGTGTGTGTCTGGCTGTGTGTGCCTGTGTGTGTGTGTGTGTGTATCTCTGTGTGTGTGTGTCTGTGTTTGTCCCTTTGTGTGTGTCTGTGTGTCTGTGTGTGTGTGTGCCTCTGTGTGTGCGTCTCTGGGTGTGTATGTGCGTCTGTGTGTGCGTCTCTGTGTGTGTGTCTGTCTCTGTGTGCATGTGTGTGTCTGTGTTTTCTCTCTATGTGTGGCTCTCTCTCTATGTGTGTGTGTCTGTCTCTCTCTATGTGTGTGTGTCTGTCTCTCTGTGTGTCTCTATGTGTGCCTCTCTCTCTGTGTCTCTCTCTGTGTCTCTCTCTGTGTATCTCTCTGTGTCTCTGTGTGTGTGTGTCTGTTTGTCTGTCTGTCTGTCTCTCTGTCTGTCTCTGTCTGTCGGTCTCTCTCTCTGTCTCTCTCTCTCTCTGTCTGTCTCTCTCTCTGTCTATCTCTGTCTGTCTCTCTCTCTGTCTGTCTCCCTTAGTCGTCTCTGTGTGTGTGTGTGTGTGTCTCTCTCTCTCTGTGTGTCTCTCTCTATCATGAATGCAAAAATATAAATAGGTAATCATGTATTCCTAAAGAAGGGCTACGCAAAAGAGCTATTAGCAAACTATAGATTCACATGAATAAACATCTGAATTGTAATTCTCATTCATGTAAAGATAAATGTGTTTTCATATATGTATTTTTTAATGAATGACAACCTGTGAATAATGTTGATGAAAAAACAGTTAGATACTTTATAAATTGTGAATTGAATAGTGCTCTATATAACCACACAACATATTTTGTTTATGTAAGTTGGTAGTTACTTATCTTCTATCCAAAAACAATGTCTTCAGTAAGTACGTAGTTCTGTTCCAAAATATGCTATGTGGTTATATGGAGCTCTATTTAATAGGGCAACTTGCAATGTAATAAGGGTGTTAATTCTATTTTTATAAATAATGTCATCAAGAATGATACCTGTCAATTTGATGTGATATCAACTGGATTACTGCAGACGTCACTCTGTGTGTTCAAGGAGGTGCAGAGATGATGGATCTATAAAATGACATATGCATTTTAATTGGCATACATAGCAAACGTAAATCCTAATCATAAATATATGTTAAAAGCATTTAAAATGTTAAAAAGTGACCTAATATAATACATGACATTAAATATTGAACTGCTTCTAAGGTCCTATCCCTGTTAGACAATGAGCAGTACCATAATGATGAATTAATGAATGAAAGAATACGCATGAATAAAATAATGTAAAAGTGTTATCACTGCAAAATCTCAACCTGTAAACATGTTTTCGTAAAGAAGGAGAAACTGAAATAGCTATGAGCAAAGTATAGATTGGTGTGAAAGTTGTTGTTTTTTGGTACTACATTAATTAATGAATAAATGAAGATACAATGCCTAATTAATCAATTAATCAAGATATGATGTTAAAAAGTGTCATTATTTCAAACATCACTAGTTAAGTATATATGTATTCCTTTTGTTTTCCTTGTAATTATTGAATATTTTTTTAAATAAATTACTTAAATTAATAAATGTCTTAAATTAAATATTAAATAAGCAATATCTGTCATCCATGGGCTCTAAAAAATACTTAATCCTATATTTGTAAAGAATGTCATCACGAAATCACATACCTGTAAAGTAGATGTTCTATAATGTAAAATCCTGCAGAGGCAACTCCTGTGTTCAGGCAGGTGGAGACGTGAGAAATCTGTCAAAAGATGTAAAAATCATATTACATTTTTTGTTTGAATGAATGTATGAATCATTGAAAGTACTTGCTGTCCTTGTCATACATGCATCTACTAAAATACATTTAAATATTGAAAAATGATATACCTGTGTGCTTGGTGTTGTTTTGCTGCTTTAGGGTCGTGTAGCCTCGTTTTCATTTTTTCCGGCGGCCATTTTTTCTCTCGCTAAGGGGATTTTCGTGTGTCAAAACTCGGGGATTTGGACTTAAAGTGAGGTGTAACTTCACTTAGAGGTCCTGGGTGCCCCCCCTCGCTGTGGGTAAGCTTTTTATGTCTTTTTTGTGTGTATTTATTCTGTTTTTAATGTTTTCATGTGCGCGCGTTTCGTCCGTTAATTTTTTGAGTTCTTAATGGGTTTTTTTCTAAGTCCCCCATCTCGTATTTTTTTTGCCTAAGTCCTTAAATTTTGCGTTGTAAGAGCTGTGGTTCGTATTTTGGCGCTTGTGTGTGTGTTTGTAAATGCATGTGAGGCGCTGTAGAGCCTCCACCTCCGCAAATGCGGCCCAGCCTTCGGCTCATTGCAGCCGATGTTGGAGCCTCCACCTTCCACAAATGCGGACCAATGCTGCTGCTGTGATTTAAATACCCCACTGTGAGTGGCTAATTAATTAAATTAATTGTGCTAATAATTAGCTTCATTAAATTAGGGCAACATTGTAGAATGAAGCCCGTAACTCCAATTTTACGTGTTACAGCTATTAAGTTAGCCCCGTAAAAGTGCTCGCAGCGGACTTAAAAATGTTATGAGCTGAGCAACGTAAATCTTTTGATCTGTCATGCCCGTAACTGCTACTTGTTCAATTCAGCTAATAAATTGCATCCCATTCTTATTGGCTCACACCTTCTCACAATGCCTTCTGATTGGCTGAAATATGATTGACAGCGGTTTCAGCCAACCAGAAGGCTCCATTTCTACATTTTACAGAGATAATGCAAGATAACCCTGATTTGCACCAGGCAGCTCCTCAAGGGAGGATCTCCGTTTGTGAGAAATTGACTCTGCTGGGTTTTGAACCCTGGTCCCCAGGCTGCTAAGCCTCTTCCCTAACACTGTGCCAGCCTGCCTTTGTGAATTTCATTGAGATTTGATAACCCTGACTCTGCTAGCAATAGTATCAGTGCCTAAGTCTCTTCAGCTGTGCCTGGTCAGGTGTCTGGTCCTTGGCCTATATAAGGCACTTCCTTTCAATGTACCTTGGCAGATTATTGTGGTTCCTGTTCCCTTCAATAAAGCTTGTTCCTGTTTCACCTACAAGTTGCTGAATTGGATCATTGCTGACCTAGGCTGCTGGTCTCCAAAACCTTGTGATTCCTATATCATTACAGAATAAACTGGCCCTTTCATGGAGACTGCCAGGACAGATTCTGCATTGGCCCAGCAGGTTGCTTTATTTGCAAGAACTGTGCAGACCCAGGCACAGACCATTCAAGTGCTGCAGGACCAGGTAGCTGAACTGCAAAGTAAAGTTCAGTCAATGCACAGTGAGTATACAGGGCACGTGATGTTGCGGCTGCTACTGTTACACCTGCACAAGATGCCCGCTTGCCCCTACCAGAAAAGTTTGGAGGAGATCGCAAAAGATTTAGGGGTTTCCTAAATCAATGCCGTTTGCATTTCATGATGTTACCTCACCTATTTCCATCTGAAAGAGAGAAGGTGGGATTTATTTTCTTCCTATTCAAAGATGAAGTCCTGGCTTGGGGCTCCCCTCTACTGGAACAGGACAGTCCAGTCTTGGGTAATCTAAATGACTTTCTTGAGGCCATGTGCCTAGTTTTTGATGACCCTAATCGATGTGCTACAGCAGAAGCCACTCTCCTTCATTTGCATCAAGGGAGGCGCTCTGTGGCTGAATATGCTGCTGAATTCAGACAGTGGGTTGCTACCTGGAACCAATCAGCCCAGAGGTTCCACTTCAGAAAAGGTCTCTCAGAAGCTATAAAAGATGAGCTAGCTCGTGTTAATCTTCCTGCTGACTTTGATGCATTTGTGCGTTTGGCTATCCGTATTGATCGGAGACTGTCTGAAAGAAGATTGGAAAGACAGGGCTCTTTTAGACCAAGTGCTACTCCTATTTCCTATTCAAGAATTTCTACTCCGACCCCACAAACACCTACAGACTCTGAGCTAGAGGCTATGCAGGTAAATCTAATAAGAGGGCCATTATCCAATGAAGAAAAACAGTGGCGACACACTAACAATGTATGCCTGTATTGTGGTAGTGCAGGGCACTATGCCATCAATTGCCCTAGCAAATCCAAAAGAACAATAGCTATGGCTGCTGAGGGTGCATAGATTCGATACCAATCCCAGATTTCAGATCAACTGGATTCTGTCACACAACCCTTGTTTTCTCTGGCTCATTTTGTGGTGCCTATCACGTTGTAATGTGGTGATGGTAAAATTTTGACTACAGCTATGATAGATTTTGGAGCAGGCGGAAACTTTATGGACATTAAATTTGCAGCAGGAAATAGAATTCAGTCTATCCCTAATTCTTCACCTGTGTTAATGGAGACAGTAGACGGTTCTCCACTTATGTCAGGCCTTAAAGTTGACTCTGGAAGTGAATCACCATGAGGCTATATCTTTCCACCTAATTTCCTCAACACAGTCTCCAGTGATTTTGGGGGTACCTTGGCTTGCTCTGCATAAGCCACAGATTGATTGGAAGATCAGAACTTTGTCCTTTCCTTCAGAACACTGCTTAATGACTTGTCAACCCTCTAAGGTAACACCTGTTGCCACAACAATTAATGAAATGGTTGCTACAAACTTGATTAAGCTTCCTCTACAATATCGGGATTTTACAGATGTCTGTGATAAGAAGAATGCTGATCAGCTTCCACCCCACAGGCCTTATGATTGCCCAATAGAGCTGTTGCCTGGGGCTGCTATCACATTTGGCCGTATATATTCCCTTTCTGAGCCTGAACTGAAAGCTCTTGGTGAATACATACAAGAAAATCTTGCCAAAGGCTTTATTCGACCATCTACTTCTCCAGCAGGAGGTCCTATATTCTTTGTAGAAAAGAAAGATGGCAGCCTACGGCCATGCGTTGATTACAGGGACATTAATAAAATCACTGTTAAAAACCGCTACCCCTTGCCTCTCATTCCTGAACTTTTGGAGAGACTTCGCTCAGCTAAAATATTTACGAAGCTTGATCTTCGAGGGGCATATAATCTGGTTCGCATAAGACCAAATGATGAATGGAAAACAGCTTTCAGAACCAGGTACGGGCATTACGAATATCTAGTAATGCCATTTGGGCTGTGTAATGCCCCTGCAACTTTCCAGCATCTTATCAATGATGTACTACGAGATCTCCTGGATCAGTTTGTTGTGGCATATTTGGATGATATCCTAATATTTTCTGATAATCTTGAAAACCACAGAAAACAGGTCCGTATAGTTCTGGAGCGCCTTCGTACCCACCACCTATACATTAAACTGGAAAAATGTGAGTTTGAACAAACAGAAATTCAATTCCTGGGGTAGGTAATAACTCCTAAAGGTTTAAGTATGGACGCAAGTAGAATTAAATCTGTGCTGGACTGGCCCATCCCCAAGAATGAAAAAGAAATTCAGAGATTTGTGGGGTTTGCCAATTTTTACAGACGTTTCATTAAGAATTTCTCTGCCGTTATTACACCGATCACTGAACTTACACGTAAAGGGACTCCTTTTCAGTGGTACAGATAAGGCTGATACCGCATTTTCCAGATTAAAGACTCTGTTTACATCTGCCCCCATCCTGGTACATCCTCAGCCGGAATTACCATTTATTGTGGAAGTTGATGCTTTTGATTCAGCTGTTGGGGCTATACTGTCTCAAAGGACTGGACCTAAGATGCTGTTACATCCGTGTACCTTCTATTCCCGCCAGATGGTGCCAGCAGAAAGAAACTATGACATAGGGAATAAAGAACTATTGGCTATAAAAGCTGCCTTCACCGAATGGAGACATCTCTTGGAGGGAGCCACCCATCCAATTACTGTCCTCACAGATCACAAAAATCTGAAATGTATTCGATCAGCTAAGAGACTGTCAGCCAGACAAGCACGCTGGTCCCTATTCTTCTCGAGGTTTAATTTTTTGGTTACATACCGTTCTGGCTCCAAGAATGGTAAGGCGAATGCCTTGTCTAGAATAGCTGACCCCCTCCATACTACTGTAACCAAGACCACCATCTTGCCGGAGGATATATTTATAGGAGTCACATTTCCTTCTGATCTGATGTCTCGCATTAAAAAGGGTTATGCTGAAGACCCAGTTCTTCGTGATCCTCCTCGTGATCTCCATATGACGATGCTTAATGGGTTTTGGATTTTTCAACAACGCCTGTTTGTTCCGGAGTCAGTGCGACTGGACCTTTTACGTCTCTACCATGACTCAAAACCAGCAGGTCATCCAGGAATCCGAAAGACACAAGAGCTACTCGCCCAATCCTTTTGGTGGCCCAAGTATTATGAGGATGTTAAGAAGTATGTGTCCTCTTGTGATGTATGTGCCAGACATAAGACTTCTCGCTCATCCCCTGTTGGCTTGCTTCAGCCTCTTCCGATTCCTCATCGTCCCTGGGGATCTATATCCATGGACTTTATCGTGGAACTACCTCCCTCTAAGGAACACACTACCATTCTTGTTGTTGTGGACAGGTTAACTAAGATGGGTCATTTCATACCAGCTCGTGGTCTCCCTTCAGCTAAACAGACGGCTGACCTGGTTATTCGGGAAATATTTCGCTTGCATGGAGTGCCAGAGGAAGTAGTTTCTGACAGGGGAGTGCAGTTTACATCTCGTTTTTGGAAACATTTTTGTTCTAATCTAGGTATTAATGTAAATTTGTTGTCAGCTTTTCATCCACAAAGTAATGGACAGACTGAGTGAACCAACCAGACTTTGGAGCAATATTTGCTGTGATATATTAGTTACCTGCAGGATGACTGGCGGAGTTTGTCTATAACAATGCCCAACACTGCTCCACTTCTTTGAGCCCATTTTTTGCCAACTATGGATACCATCCAACCTTTCTAGTGAGTCTCCCAATTACTACTTCCATTCCTGAAGTCACTGATCGGCTAACCACCTTACGAGATTCCCAAGACTTTTGAAGGAGACTCTTTCGAAGGCTCAGGAATGTTACAAGAGAGCTGCTGATAGGCATAGAACGGAGGCCCCAGTTTATCATGTTGGTGACAAAGTTTGGCTGTAAACAAGGAATCTTAAGCTTAAGGAATCTTCAGAGGTTCATGGACCTTTTGAGATCATCGCTCAGATCAATGCTGTCACTTTTCGTTTGCAACGTCCAGACTCCATGAGAATACATCCGGTGTTTCACGTTGCACTGCTGAAAACTTTCCATGTTAACACTTTCCCTGGCCGAGCCCTGCCTGCCCCACCTCCAGTCCTTTATGGTGAGGATGAATATGAGGTGGAGAAAATTCTGGACTACAGGATCTTCCGCAAGAAGCTTCAGTATCTGGTCCGCTGGAAAGGCTATGGTGAGGAGGAGAGTTCGTGGGAACCAGCGGACAATATTCACGCTCCTGATCTCCTTCGGTCCTTTCATGTGCAGTAACCTGCTAAACCGGGTAATAGGGCATCCAGAGGCTGCACCTATAGAAGCGGGGGTAATGTGAAGAATTGACTCTGCTGGGTTTTGAACCCTGGTCCCCAGGCTGCTGAACCTCTTCCCTAACACTGCGCCAGCCTGCCTTTGTGAATTTCATTGAGATCTGATAACCCTGACTCTGCTAGCAATAGTATCAGTGCCTAAGTCTCTTCAGCTGTGCCTGGTCAGGTGTCTGGTCCTTGGCCTATATAAGGCACTTCCTGTCAATGTACCTTGCCAGATTATTGTGGTTCCTATTCCCTTCAATAAAGCTTGTTCCTGTTTCACCTACAAGTTGCTGAATTGGATCATTGCTGACCTAGGCTGCTGGTCTCCAAAACCTTGTGATTCCTATATCATTACACCGTTAGATGTTTTAAATTTTTTAGCCATTCGTTTTTTGAGGTGCCCTGCCAGCGAAGACTTCGAGGAGGATTGGGGTATCGCTGGATGGTGTGACGTCACAAGCGTGTCACGTCATTAGCATATACTTGTCACTTCACTGCTGTAAGACAGGCTTTGTGGGGAGAGATGAGTAGGCAGCTCATCTAATTACAAGTAAGGAGAGAGGGTGAAGTGAGAAGGATGATCAGGGGGAAATGAGGAGCAGGATCCTAAGGGGGAAAGGAGGAGGAGGATCATAAGGGGAGAAGGAGGAGGATGATAACGGGGGAAGGAGGAGGAGGATGTTAATAGGGAAGGAGGAGGAGGATGATAAAGGGGGAAGGAGGAGGAGGATGATAAGGGGGAAGGAGGGAGGAGGAGAAGGAAAGGGAGGATAATGAGGGAAAGGGGAAGTGAGGAGGAGGTTATGCGGGAAGGCAGAGGATGATAAGGGGGGATAAGGGGAAAGGGAGGAGGAGGAGGGGGGAAGGAAGATGATGATAAGGGGGGAAGGAGGAGGAGGAGGATGATTAGGGGGAAGGAGGGAAGGGAGGAGGAGGAGGATAAGGGGGAAGAAGGGAGGTGGATGATAAGGGGAGGATGATGAAAAGGGGGTAAGGAGGGAGGAGGATGATAAGGATGGAGGCAGAGGATAATGGGGAAAAGGAGGAGGGGAAGGGGGAAAGGGAGGTGATTGGAGAGGGGGAAAGTGAGGAGGAGGATAAGTGATGAGGGGAACGGGGGAAAGAGATGAGAATAAGGGGTAAAGGGAGGTATAATTATGTCAGTATTTTTTTATGTGCCGCTTTAACATTCTAAATACCGAAATAATTATACCGCCAGGAAGGTTAGGGAACTTTAAGGTCCTTTTAGGACCTGTGGTGGGGTTAATGTGGGCACCATGCGGGGGTCCCGATCAGGACCCCTACATCATGGAGGTTTCATTTAGGTGTGTGGGGAGCGTTAGGAGCTGTGGGGACATTTCAGGGAGCATACGTAAGGGCTCCTAAAGCCCTTGCGGGTGCTCTCTAGCACATGTAGGACTTCGTCCTTCATTTTCGTTTTTCGGTTGTGGATATGTTTGAGAGATTGGGGGAATCGGGTATCTGAATAGAGATTTGCGATTTTAGCCCTACAAAAGTGACAGATCAATTGCTTCAGAGTGGTGTAGGCTACTAGTTTGACTGCTGCCATTTTCACAAGGCCATAACTCTTAACCTGATCCAAGCTTACAAAAAAAATGGCAATTGAATAGCAAACTTGCCTGCGATCTCACTTGCGGGCCCTCGGGTCTCAAATTCGGCCAATTGAATGGGGCTCTTTGTCATTGGTACCAATATGTACCAGGACCGATGGTTCATTTCCAGCCCCTCCCAATAATTTATCTACCCGATCCACAACATGCTGAATCCGAGCACCCGGGAGATAGCAAACTGTTCGCTTGCAGGGTCTGGGTGACAAATCACCCTGTCTACCTTCCTAATAATAGAGTACCCTATCACAAAAATCTGTCTAATGCTCTGCCTAACCTGCCCTCCCACTCCTCCAGTAGAACTGTTGCCCCGGCTATTAGAGGGAACAGCTCTATCTGGTATTGCCATTCCTGAATGGGCAACCCTAACAGTTTCACTCAACCTGGCAAATCTGTTGGTGTTTGCCAACTTAGAACTGGCCCTCCCCCTCATGTTCCCCCTGCTTGCCCTTGTAACTGTAACCCAGCTACCTCCCTGGACATCCTCGCTAGATGCATCTCCACCCTCCATGCTAGGCCCAGCTAAACTGGGCTCAGTGAGCACCAACTCATTTTCCAGTGGAGCAATATCACTAAGTGTTGCAATTCTCCTCTCCAGTTCTCCACTTTGAGCTCCAGATCCCTCATGACAAAGTCTAAGCACTACACTACACTATTAAACTTAACTATACCCCATTAACCCCTTAACCGTAACTACTCCATTGACCCATACTAAACCCTATTTAACCCTAACTGGGCCTATATAACCACTTCTAGATGTATTTATCCCTAACTGGACCTAATAACCCTAACTGGGCCTATTTAACCCCTTCTAGACCTATTTAGCCCTACTGGCCCTATATAATCCTAACTGGGCCTATTTATCCCCTTCTACACCTATTTATCCTAACTGGCCCTATTTAACTCTAACTGGGCCTATTTAACCCTAACTGGGCTTATCTAACCCTAACTGGGCCTATCTAACACTAACTGGCTCTATTTACCCTAACTGGGCGCATCTATCCCTAACTGGGCCTATTTAACCCTGGCTAGGCCTATTTAACCGTATATGGACCCAATAACCTCCTGGACTCTCATGCCACTAAGTACAAACACTACACTACACTATTCCACCCAACAAACCACTAAATCTAAACCAACCCCCTCTACCATAACCTCTTAACCCCTAACACCTACCCTAACCTATTCACACCTAAACATTTAACCCTTTCTACATTACTTTAAACCCTATCTGCATACATTAAAATCCCTAGATCTAATCTAAAATAGAATAAGTATGACCACTTACCTTTGCAGATGTCCCTTCAGCGATGACGGTGTTCGTAGCACAAGTCACACCTCCTAAAAACAAAGAAAATTCACATTCGTAAAAAATAAACACAACATGAAAAAATAAACATTCTAAATATTAAATTTACTTTTTCACGATGTCCCCGTCCTTCTTCTTGTCTTCTCCAGCTGGTGCCCCTGGAAAAAAATAAACATTACATTAGTACAACAATTAAGCACAAAAGAACAATAAATATAATATACATTAAGCTTACCTTGGCGCATTGTCCCTGTTCTTGTCCTCTTCTGCCCTGGCTGGACCCTTGAAAAATCTGCTGCTCTAAAAAAAAAATTGCGGAGCTCCTCCCTGGAGGAGCTCCTGGACGCTAATGAGGCTTTTAACGCTTCTTCCGGAATAAAAACTGGAATGGCGCCTCCTGATTGGCCGAAATGGCTGTCAATCAAATTTCAGATAATCCGAAGGAGACAAGGTGGGAGACAATCAGAATGGGATACACGCCTATATCCCATTCTGATTGGCTAAAGGACCTTGGACCACTATTGCCTTCAGCCAATCAGAAGGGGATACACCCCCACAGGGTGATTGGATTCAGATTATCACCTGTCATATTCCCATTAGACTTTCAGGGGAATGTGTATACTCCACAGCATCACAAAGTGGACTGGTCATGTGTATTAAGCCTCTTTTATTATATATTATATACATTATTATATGATATCTTATGATATTATTATTAATATTATTATTATAATTAATATTATATGGATTAATCTATTGCATAGTAACTAGGGCTTATTATTTACAGATATAGGAATGTCACACAAATGGTATGTATATGAATGTCCCATAACCACAACCATTGAAAACACACTGAAACAGTGATAACAGTATAACAAAGCTTTATTTCATACACAGAGCATAATCAGCAATGGACATGACTGTGCATTAATATCATGGGTGTTGTGTGGGTAGATAACGGAAGGGCAGGAGGCTGTGGGAATTCCAAGGAAACCTAAAGGGTTAACTGTTAGGCAACATCACACGAATAAAGCATAGCATCTACTAGGGTCACACATGGTCAGGACACCATAGTAACCATAATAGGATGTGACATAGGAACATCATATAACACTACATTTCATAGAAATAACCATTAATGCACATACAGCAACCATATGGTCTCCATCTGCCATGTTAAATAGATGCTAGAAATCATGGATCATGTGATACTAATCCATTCCACACACAGTGTGTTTTCATACATTACTGCTGATCCCCAAATAGATGATAGGAATCTGGAAAACATAAAGAGGAGGTGTTAGAACAATCATAAACTATTATTATAGTACATTGTTTTTGCTCTGGACACTATAATAAACCAATTAACAGGAACATCAGCTACGAGCAGTCATAACCATATTGATTCTGTCCTGTTCAATCAGCCTTCACAGAATATGTTGATGACGTGTAATACAACAAGGCATGCTTCACTGTGAACACAATCTTTATGCAAAAGTTACCATCACTATCTACATGGAATAGTAGTGCTATGCTGATAACACATTTCACTGATATATGGTTGGTACCAAGGCCAGACAGATTAAACTGTTCACATTACCCCTAAAAGTATTGAGCCTGATGTCAAACCAAGGAAATTATCCATTTTGTTTGTGGATTACATTAAATACATTAATCCGCTTTCATACTGTTAACGGGATGAAATGCAACAAAAACGAATGTGTAACTTCTGCTTTGGATTAGCAGATCCTAGTGGGACTGTGTAGATTTGAAGCCCAGACACAATTCATTATAAGTGGAGAATAACACTGATCTAATGCCTGCTGGGAACTGGGTTGAGTGTTCACTCACTTGATGGTATTGTACTGCTCGAAGATGAAGAACATGACTTCATGGTAGTGAGATTTTGCTATTAACACTTACAGAGTCAATAACAAGATATCAATCATAACAATATTCTGATTAACTATAACACCTCATCTCAAGGTCAATCCACATTGAACATCAATTGTTCAAATGTTAAACATAATCAGACATGTACACACTCTGTAGCCAGCCAATAGTATGTCAAGATCCATAACAATCAGTATTTAGTGAGCAGTGATCCCTGGATGGTCCTAAGACCTCCTCTTTCGCAGCACTGGGACCCCTCCATCCATGCCTGCGCCACATCTCTGTCTTCCACGTCTTGGTGGTGAAGGAGCGTGGGGTGCCACTATGTTGGTGGCTGGGGTTTGGGCTGAGATGGTGGTGATGTCTCGGGTTGCAGTTTTGCAACCAAAGGCTGGAGAGGTATGATGTGGTATTGGGCTAATTTGATGAGTTGACGTCTGTCCCTATTCGCCTGTTCCTCATAATTCTCCATCCTTCGGTTGTGCCGCCTCACATCAGAATGTAGTGATCGGGTGCACGCCAGGAGGATGTGTGAGACTACACTGCCGCCGGAGCAACCAGAGCCTCTCATTTTGTTTTTTCCTACGTTCCATGTCCTCGCTGGTAAATTGGGCCATGATTTCCTGCAATCTGGGGTGCTGGTGTTGACGGTATTGGGGCCACAGATGACGACAGCAGGGCCGGAGGTGTCGGAATTGGGGCTGGAGGTGTCAGCAATGGGGCTAGAGGTGTCGGCAGAAGGGCCCGGAGGTGTAGGTAGCTGAGCCGGAGGTGTCGGCATCAGTGAACGAGGGGACGGCAGGAGTGGATGAGGTGTTGGCAGGAGTGCCTGAGGTGTTGGCAGGAGGGCTGGGGGTGTTCAGCCATGTTGTGGGACCACATTGTGTGGGAGGCCACGTTGGGGGACCCCATTGTTTGGGAGGCCATGTTGGGGGACCCCATTGTGTGGAAGGCCATGTTGGGGGACCTCATTGTATGGGAGTGGTTGTGGATTTCCATGGCTGCAATGTTGTTGGAGCAGATGGCAGCTGTGATGATGGCTGGGGTCAGGACATGGCCGGTGGCAGGCGCTGGAACAGCTGTGCCTGGCAGAATGATGCTGTTGAGGGCTCAGGCAGTGATTCCTACTCCTGATATACAGCTAAATGGCCAGCTTGTGTGGATGGTCCCGGGCCCTCTGGCATGTCCTGGCCTTCTTCTCCAACCACTTTCTCCTCCACCGGAGCCCCACCTGTTCCTCAGTGGTAGGCCTTGTCCTCCTGGCTACTGAAATGTAAGAAAACATATATTTGAGTTGGTTTCCATACACAATTGGCAGCTATGTGTTTCCATTTCATTGACATCATGGTTATCTGGGATTGACTGTGGTGCTTGTGTAACACAGATGAACCATAGCCTTCATATTGAGCATTGTGAATCATGGCTCATATGAATATATGTACTACAGGTGCGGTGTGACATCTGAATGTGCATCAGACACGTTATCTGCTGGATTTGATGTGCAGTGTGTGAGACTGACCAATCTGTGACATGTTCCCAGCAATGGTTGGTAATATGCAGCTGAGACATGGTCCAGGTTAAGACAGTATATGACACGCACATACAGTCCTGCAGAGTCTGTATCCACATATGCCGCATTGCGCTCACCCAGACATGTACTCTCTTTTGAATGTCAAATCAATCTTAATCTAATAGCAAATTGTACTCAGGATCAGTTTTAACTGCAGGTATTGACCAGACATTTCATTGATACAAAATGTGAAAATTATATGTTTTCTAACAGGATCTACATAGTTATTAATGCCCCATATATCTTCAGTCATAACCGTAGGGCTTACAGTGCTATTGTATGTCAGTTATTTATGCGTGTTGGCAGGGGTGTAGGAGCCAAAATAATGCTAGGGGGATACAGCTGATTGTAAACACTAGCCAGGGTAAAAGCTTATTTATACATACATACAAACATCATGATCTCTGCAAGGTATTTGCCCCCCCCCCCCGCCAGTTCATAAACCAATGTGGTGGTGTGATGTGATACTCACTCTGCATGGTTCTTGCCACACTCGTGTCCAACTGTCCTGGAAAGCCCACTGCTGCTGGCTCAATCCACTCCCTCAGGGTCTGCTCCCATCTACAATACATGATGTCGGCTGGCAGCCCACCACCGGCTGCACGTGATTCTCTTGCCACCTCTGCCATCTTCCTCTTTACCGTCAGCCGGCTGTCATCATATCTGTGTTTTATAGACCTTGCGTCCCTTTTAGCGACCCCTAATGCCACAACAGCTGAAGCCATCTGACTCCAGGCCTTTTGGTTATGGCTAGCCCTCACATCTCTCCCACCATGAATGATCCAACAGCGGCACGGATTTCCCTTAGGAGGACTTCCATCTCCTCTGGGGCTATAATTGGGGGCCCTGTACTTTGCTACAGCCTTTTGCCCTATAAACTGTGCCTGGGGTTCATCTCCCTGGGGCAGTCCCTCATCCCCACTACCTCCCGCCCTGGGATCAGGCCCCTTACCCTCATCCCCTCCACATTGTGTGCCTACATCTGGAGGCACATCCTTTCCTCCCTGCTACTCTCCTCCCCCTGACCTCCATGACCTGGTCCTCACTCTCCCCATACCTCTCAGTGGGGGGTATGGGAGGGTGTAGATGTGCTGTGGCCTACGCTATGTATAGCTATGTGTACGTATTAATCTATATGTGTGCATTATGTGATATCAGTAATTATGTGTGTTGTAAATTAAGGTTTAATATATATTACTGGTCAAAATATAAAAAAAAAAACTGCTAAGCTCTCTCTCTCTCTTCAATGCTCAAAACCCCACCAACGCCTAGACCTGTGTGTTCACTTGCTCAGCTACAGCACAGTCAATGATTTATAGTTTTGGCGCCCTTTAAAGCCACTCCTGCGGAATTTAATTGTGGTTCCCCGCTTTCTTTCAGCTGTTAGGCCTGTATCAAACTACGTGATTATGGGTTTGGTTCATAATGGCAGATCGCGACTTGGCCAGACCCTTAACAGCTTGCATGCACGAAAAGGGTTTACTGGCTTGCGTCTCAAGCCCATAACTCACGCCATATTCTAATTTAATAGCTCTGTAACACAGCCGATTTTCAAGGCTTTGCGGGTGTCACGTTGCCGCTACGGGCTTGGAATTTAATGGGGCTGTAAGAGACTTTGGCTCATGCTTATGTGCAATACAGATGAACAAAGTACAAAGAATTAAGGTTTTCTGTTTATGAGATGCATTATAGTGATAATTTGAGAAATAGCCCTTTATGTTTTTTCCTTTTAAAACATTTGCAACATAGCGAGGACCGCATTTGTGGAGGTGGAGGCTCCCACGCAAAGTGAGGGGCCCCATTTGCGGAGGTGGACATAGACTGCAATGAGTCAAAGGCTCATTGCAGGCCGCAAATGAGGACCTCGTGAAGCGAGAGTCAACATTTGCGGAGGTGGAGGATCTAGGCCACCTCAATCTCGGCAAAAAACAACCAAGGAAAGCGGGACTTAGAAAAAAAAATACGACCTGCAGGACTGGAAAACAACGCAGGATGAGGAATTTAGGACTTTTACCCAGGCATGTACGAGGTACCAAATATACTATTAGGAAGGACGGAAAATGCTTGCGAGTCGCGTAAGACATAGAATATAGCAGCCATTTTACAGCACTAACTTGCAAATCAAAACATTACGATTCTGAAATGTCAGCTTTCCCACCTAAAACAACAGTTTGGTCATGCTCATGTAGCCTATGTATACTACACACTTGCCACATTGCTGATGCTTTCTCCTCAGGTGATAACAGTCTGACAACATTTTCTGCTGCTGGAACATCCAAAGAGATTTTTAGCTCTTCAGGATATTGATTGCTGGCTATAAATAGGTAAAGTATATTAATTTATTTATTAATTAAGTATTAATAAAAATAAATAAATAAAAAAAAAAAAAAAAACATATTTTACATTACAATATTTTATGAAGAAATAAATGCTTTGCTCTTTCAAACACATTGATTCATTGATTAGCTATTCATATATATTAATTTAATAATTATAAATTTAAAATAAAAAAGTTATATTTTCCACTGCACTGAAAAAATGTATATTTTACACTGTATTTATATATCTTTATTATTCTTAGCTCTTTCTAATACATTAATTAATTTATTATGTAATTTTTAATATACATTAATCATTAATAATTACTTAATAAAATAAAATAAATGTTTTATACTGCAGGAAGAAGAATGTATATTTTACACTGCACTTATATATCTGTATTATGCTTAGCTCTATATAATACATTTATTCTTTGATTAATTTATTAAAAATGTCAATTAATTTATGAACTGCTATTTAGAAAAAAATATATATATTTTACACTGCAATAAAAAAAACTGTATTTTACACTGCAGTTATATATCTGTATTATGCTTAACTCTTCCTAATACACTTATTCATTAATGTCAATTAATTGATTAATTACTAATTACAATATTTTACACTACACTTTCTTATTTTTATTTTTTTTCTTCACTATCTTTATTAATGCTCACTGCCTGACAGCAATAGGACCCTGAAATATGTTTTATACTGCAGGAACAAAAATGTATGTTTTACACTGCACATAAATCTGTATAATGCTTAGCTCTTTATAAAACATTTATTAATTAATTAATTTATTAATAATCTCAAATGTATTTATAAATTGCTAATTACAAAAAATAGAAATACATTTCCACTGCACTAAAAAAAAGGTGCCTTTTACACTGCAGTTATATATCTGTATTATGCTTAAGGCTTCCTAATACACTTATTCATTAACGTCAATTAATTGATTAATTACAAATTACAATATTTTACACTACGCTTATATATCTGTATTAATGCTCATTGCATGACAGCAATAGGACCCTGAAATAAAATAAATGGTTATTTTACTCTGCACTTACAAATAAGGACATTTTGTAGTGCACTTACTTCAATCATTTTATTAGTCCTCCGAAATATATATATTTTACACTGCAATACAAAAAGTATATACTTTACAGTGCAATTACTTACATCAGTTTATTATGCTCTGGACCTCAAAAAATGGATATTTTACACTCCAGTACAAAGAAATATTTTACATTGCACTTAAATATCTGTATTAATGCTTATTGTCTGACAAGGATAGGACCCTCAAAGCAGTTACATATTTAAATCAGTTTATTATCCTCTGACACCTGCTACATTTCATATTGATGCTTGGGCCTTTACGTTTTGCATGTATGCAAATTAAACATGATATTTCATTGATTAATGAATTAATTGTATCCAAACATTAACAATGCTTTTCATGTCATTTTACAGTTTGCTCATCTTTGTGAACACTGGACCTGGATGAACACAGACCCTGAGCTCTGCAGCATTTCATCTGCAATTACATCACCATTACAGGTATATGATTTAATGATGCCCTTCTTTATCAAAACATGATTAAGTATTTTGGTTTTGCATTGATGAAAGTTATTGATTAATTAATGTATGTACAATAAAAATACATAATATATCTTAAAGATTTGAAGACAGAAAATAATACAACTTCCAGACCATCAGAAAGTGGAAAGGAAAATAATCCTTTAATACTTCAGGTAACTAAGAATTTTTTTTAAGAATGTGGTGATTCATGTGGCTTGCTATACAAGAAAAAAATACAATTGAAACTAAAACGCCTGTATTTACAATTACAGATTAAAATGGCAGACAAAGCAGAAATAAAGAAAGAATGGAAAACAAGAGCGGCAAGGGAATGGAAGCAAAGATGGAGAGATGTACAGTTGGCCAAGACTTCCCAAAGACTAAGAGAAGAAGACCGATAGAGATTTGCCAATAAAGGAAAATTGAATGGGGGGGGGGGGGCTAGCAGCAAACAGAGAAGGAAGCAAAACAACAGAGCTCCCAGCAATAAGGCTTTAAAAAGCATGAAAATGATATATAAAGTAATCTATGTATATCACCAAATCAACATATTTAACCAGGATTGCACACAGGAGGACCCAGCTCGCTTTAAAAATCAAGTTTGGCAACTTTTTTCCTGAGATTTGCTGCTGAACCAGAACAAAGGAGACTCTGAAACACTGATAAACAACATGCCTACTTAACCTATACAATTCTTTGCCTTACACTACTGGATATCTAGTTAGTCTGTGTAATAATCTAAAGATATGGTACACAATAAGCTGTACTGATTTTTAAGAGAAGACCCAGCAGCTTATCTCTCAAAGCTATAATATATGAAAGAGGATGTGTGTTTCTGCTGGAAAAACATATAAGATCATATATAAAGTGACTTATCTATCACCAAATTGATATATATGACCAGGATTGTGCACAGGAGGAGCCAGCTGGTTTTAAAAATCAAGTTTGGAAACTTTTTCTTCTGAGATTTGCTGCTGAACCAGAGCAAAAGAGACTCTGATAAACACCATCCATACTTAAGGTTGGTAAACACCAAAATTGCTTGTCTGGATCAAACCTATACAGTTTCAATCTGGATGCCTTACACTATTGGAGATCTTTTCTGTGTAACAATTTGTATATATAGAGTAAAATCTGGATTGTACTCACAATAAACTGTATAACTGTGAATTATGTAAATAAATAAAAAAGACCCAGCAGTTTATATCTCATATAATACGGATATAACCTATGCCTTTTATGTTATAGACTGTGAAAAAGTAATGCAGACTATTTCTGCTTTATAAGGTCCCAGATTATCACCCCCTTATCGGACCTTCCAATCCAGGGGCCCCATACACCTCCCACACCTCCAATTCTAGAATGAAGCCTAAAGGGCTTGGAGTCAAAGTCTGCCCACACTGATATTGACAAAGGCAAGAAACAAAAGCTAACATGCTACCCTCTAATCTGGGGATGCTAAGAGCTAAAGGGATGAACAACTAAGGAGTACCTAACACTTTCAACCCCAGTGCCTGCACAGTGTTAAAGGCCTAGAAGCAGAGTATAGAGAGCTGTTACACAACAAGCCAGCCACCCAGGGGTTAAAAGAAAGGCCTAATCTATTGTATCTGGTGATTTACAGCATTCCAGGACTATAAACCCAAAAGAAAATCCATTGTGATTTTTTATCTCTACAGTACATTGCCAGAACTGTCTTTTATCAAACATAGTGGCTGGGAATTACTCCAAGGGCTGGAAGACTTGCTCTGCGGTGGACGGCACAACCTAGGGTGGCACTCCCAACATGTTTTGGACAAAGGTCTGAACACAACAACTTGATTGAAATAGCTCACTTAATAAATCTGCACAGTTTCTTGAAGGGGGCAAATCAGGTAAATTCCTGGCTAATAAATTGAAGAAACAGTATATTAAAAATAATATTGAAAAATTTTGGGATCTAAATAATGTTCCTCAATTTCATCCAGATAAGATAGGAGCGGTATTCCAGGAATATTATAGTAATTTATACAACTTAGAGAAAGATCATCAAGTAGATAAACCAGGAACAAAAGAGATTAAACAATACCTAAATAAGATAAAGCTCCCCAAAGTATCAGAAGAACAGCTTAGTTATTTAAATAAACAAATAGAAAGTATAGAGATAATGGAAATTGTGTCTAAAATTAAAAAAAATAAAACACCGGGGGTAGATGGGTTTGATAATCTATTCTATCGATATCTTAGTAAGGAATTGAATAGAACCCTATGTGATCTCTTTAATGAGATCAAACGGGAAGGGGCGATACCATCAGAATTAACGGAAATAAAAATAGTTAATAAATTGAAAAAGGGAAAAAATCCCGAAGAATATAAAAACTACTGCCCAATTTCTTTAATCAACGTTGATATTAAAATCTATTCTAAAATTCTGGCAAATAGATTAAGTAAGATCATCTCTACACTAATAGAACCGGATGAAACAGGATTTATTCCTAATAGACAATCGTCGGATAATACCAGACGTCTATTGGACATCCTTGCCTATGTAAAGAAAAAGAGGATCTCCTCCCTGACCATGTCATTGGATGCAGAGAAAGCTTTTGACAGGGTCAGGTGGGATTTCCTGGAAGGTGTTCTGGAGAGATTTGGCTTGGGAAGCTTTGCCTCATCTGCAGTAAAAGCCCTGTATCTAAATACCATAGCACATATATCATCTCCACAATTTAGTTTGGGCAAATTTTTAATAACTAACGGCACCCGTCAAGGTTTGCCTGCTATCTCCCCTGCTTTTCATTTTATTCCTTGAACCTCTATTGTTAACCATCAGAGAATCACCAGAAATTAAAGGAATTGAGATAGGGCAGGAGGAATACAAGATAATGGCATATGCCGATGACATTATAATAACAATAACAAATCCAGAACTTTCATGCAGAGCCCTGCAGACTGCTCTTGAGAAATTTAGTACATTTTCTTACTTTAAGATAAATCAACAGAAATCGGAAGTACTAACTTGTAATATATCATTAGAAGAAAAAAATAGGTTAACGAACCAACATTCATACTGCTGGAATCCCTCCCACAAAGTACACCTGGGTATAAGATTCCCAGGTCATATAAAAAATATTCTTAAAGACAACTATAGCGAAATATTGAAACAAATTAGGAAATTACTAAATGACTGGAGACCCTTAAATTTATCATGGATAACTAGAATAAATGCAGTCAATATGAGCTTAATCCGTAAAATTACCTATATTATGAGGGGCCTTCCGGGCAAAATACCGGCTTATTATATTAAAATTATCCAAAAAGCATTAGACGACTTTATATATCAGGGGAAAAAAACAAGAGTTAAAAAATCCATAATATGTAAGAAATTTGAGAAAGGAGGATTAAGCTCCCCTTCTATTAAAGACCTAAATGAAAAATTTATACTTACACAAGTGGCTGGATATAATTACATACAAAATACCCCAAGATGGCTAATAATAGAGGATGCCCTACTGGGAGAATCATCTATAAAAAATATACTATGGACTGCTAAGTATAAACAGAAGCGTAGTTCAGAATTACCCCCTAATATCAAAAACATTATTAATGTATGGCATAAAAATAAAACAAAACTATCATTGGTACAATCTCCTTCTTTGGCAGCACCAATAGACTTTATTAATAACAATTCGAATGGATTAATTTTTTCACTATTAAAATCACATAACATTAGAAATGTGGGGGATTTATATGAAAAAAGGCAATCTATTGGAACTTTAAAGAATTAAAGAGAAATTCAATATTGATAGGATAACGCGGTTAGAGTATGAATGCTTAAAAAGGTATCTTAGACTGTCAGGATATAAGATTACTAATATGAATAAAATGTGGAAAATGGAGGAATATTTAATCAAAGGTGAATCATCACATATAATCTCTAAATTTAGTAATATAATTGATAAATATATCCCTTTTGACAAAAGCCTGGGAATACTAGCCTGGGAAGATGATATGAAAATTTAAATTTTAGAGGAAGACTGGATTAAAATCTTTAATACGGTTAAGAACTCATCAATCAATTCCTCATATAATGAAATGTTGGTAAAACTAATTCACAGATGGTACTATGTTCCTAATAAATTAAAAAATATATATAGTAATTTAGATGGTCTATGCTGGAAACAATGTGGACTACCAGGCACAACCCTCCATATGTGGTGGGATTGCAAAAAAAATAAAAAAATTCTGGATGAGATTAAGTCAAGAACTACCGACTCTTGTGGGTAAACAAATCATCTGTAATCCACTAAAATGTATTCTACATACGCAAATGGAATTATTTCCCTTAGGGGGAAGATATCTAATATCACACATATGCCTTGTTGCCAAATGGTTACTCTTGAAATATTGGAAACAACCACAGGTACCTTCTTGGAAAGAATTAGAGAATACCATCTCAAATAATAGAGAAATGATGAGAACAGAAGTGTCCGATGGTGCATGGGATAAAACTCCTAAGGCCACTCATCTGATAAAATGGCAGCTTTGGGACCAATATTTGGTATCAAGTTAGAGAGTTAGCGGATGTGAGTGTTTCCTCGGTAGTGTTTCCATGACAGTTTTCTTCTTTCTTTTCTTTTTTTTTTTTGTTTGTGGTTTGTACGGATCTTAGAAATATGATCGGAATTTGAGTGCTATTGTGGGGAGGTTGGGATGATAAGATCCTGCACTGTAATGTTTATGTCTTTTATACTATTTTTTCTTGTGTATTGTAGACATATTGTTATATTCGTTTTCTTTTTCTTTTTCTGTATGGGACGTATTTATATGAATAAAAGAAATTAAAAAAATAAATAAATAAATCTGCACAGCTCCATCTAGTGGGCAAATTTCAGGCCTGCAAATTCAGACCTGCAACAATAAAACTACACCACACTGCCATCTGGTGGGCCTACAAAGTATTTGCAGCTCCATACAACATTGACTGAGAGCTATAAGGCCTTCCAGTTAACCACTCCCTGCACCCCTCATCATTACCTGCTCCTCTCAGCTATCTCATGGGATAAGATTTTTTTCTCTGCACGCTTTCTCACCAGCCAAGTCTTCCTATCATAACGCCTGAATAGCACTATAAGTGTACCTGAGGGCGTCGGGCCCAATGACTTGATATGACCAGACTGGAGACCTCTTGCACCCGGCCTACTGGTGTGTTATGACTGGGACGGGAGCTAAGCGGATATAATCCCTACTTGTTAACAGAAAGAAAGCCTAGACAGTGTCCTCTCACATTTTCGGGCCTCTGCTTTACCCGCTGAAAACGCTATCTTCCTATCCATCATGGGGAAATCTAGCAAGAAAACCCAGCAATCTAGAGGAATTAAGGATCACTTTCCAACACAAGCCCCTCCACCGGCTCCATCCCCACAGCCAGACCCCACTTCTTCAGACAGCTCAGACATCGAGGATACCCCTGATTGTCCTCCACATGTGGACTTGACAGATGCGACAGTGGCAAGAATAGATGCTCTCTTACAAGCTCGCCTACCCACGGCAGTCAGGGAAATCAAGCAGGAAATCCAAGACTTGGGTCAACGCACCAACCACCTGGAAAACCTAACAGATCAAATCATTGAGTCACAATCTTTTGATAGGCAGGTGATTGACCAACACTCACTGCAAATTTCCACCCTTGAAGCCAAGCTAGAAGATCTGGAGAACCGCTCGAGACGATTCAATATTCGCGTCCGTGGCATTCCTAAAGCGGTAACTAATCTTTTGCTGTACCTGCATACAACTATTCAGTCCATCTTACCGACGCGCCTAGAGTCAGCTTGGGAAATCGAGAGAGCTCATAGAGCCTTGGGAGGTCCCCCAAACTCTGATCAACCAAAGGACGTTTTGTACCACTTTCTCCGCCAGAATGCAAGAGACCTTCTGCTACAGGAAGCCAGAAAGTCCCCCGCCATTGTGGGTCCAGACGGCTCCACTCTGCAGATTTATGTGGATCTAGCACCATCTACACTCTGGAAACGTAAACTCATGAAGCCCGCAATTGCAATCCTCATTCACAACAAAATTAAATATAGATGTGGCTTCCCATTCAGCCTCTCCTTTCAAGTGGGCTCATCCACTTATACAGCTTTCTCACTGGAAGAATGTATGGCTTTCCTGGCTCAACTCAATCTAGTCCCAGATCGTGGACTGTCGGAACCCCCAAACCCTCTGGACCCCAGCTCGGTAGAACCTGCAAAAATGCCGCCTTCTCAACGCCCGACTACGCAATGTGTGACAGCCCCGAAACCTAAGCGACCCTGGAGACCTTCCCGAATAGAGGTCACACCGAACATCTCTACGCTTCTTTCTAAACCCTCGCTGGACATTCCTAGTAATCCGGTTGTGCGTTCCTCATCCACAAAAATCTAATTTTGGATCGCTTTCCCTGATATTCATTAATGACTATTTAAGACTTGCAATCCAGAGTCATTACTCTAGGCTTGCACTTCCCAGTAGGATATGCTGAACTCCTACATACTTTCCAAGGCAACTTTGGAACTTTACATTACTTGGTTCTCTTAACCACACCAAGTCGACTTTCCCCTGGACCAGGTTTGGTATGCCCCCTATGTTTATTGTCCCTGGGAGTCAGATTTTAAACTGTATCCACTATATGCTTGAGAAAGGGCTTTAACCCCCTTCCCACTCTCCTGTACAAGGCAACATCAAGCCCATTTGAATCTTTCCATATAATTTAAACCCCTGGTGGATCCACTAACCTTCCCAGATAGGCCCCCCCTAGTCTCCACTCACCCCTAACCCCACCCCCCTGCATTGGTGCTGACCTAAACCGGGGTCTCTCAGGCCCCTCAATTTAAATCCAATCTTAGACTCAAAAACCCTCCTACACGGGCCCCCTCAGGTCCATTAATTTAACCTTTATACACGCTTGGACCTATACTTTGCCCCACCTCACTAGTAGGGATTCCAAGGTTCGGGAGATCCCCCCCTTGCCCTCGGCACTTTGTGTGCCTTAAGTTATTTAGTGAGGGCGGTGGATCCGAGCTGAAAACCAACAGGACTTATACTTCAGTACCCTTGAGACACAAATCTGTTTTCGAATTTAAATTTCATGTGTAGTCAACAATGCTTTTTATTTTTCTCTTTTAATACACTGTTTTAGCTCAATTAGAGTTATATTGTGTCTATACAACGTATTTTGTTTTTTGCTTTTCTTTTCTGTTCATTTCTTACTTAGGCTCTGGATGTTTGCTCTGCTAGACCGAGCCTACCAAACTGTTTTATTTTAGGTAAACTTTTTCCTTAGAAAATTGGAAAAACGTAGGTAACCTGGCTACCCTTAGACCTTCCCACAAGGGGGGATAGATCTTTTTGGCTTACTTGATTTCAACTATTATATGGTATTTTCTTATGGTGTAATGTAATGTTAAACTTTTCTTCTTTCTTTTTCCCCTTAATTGGCTATGACTGTATGTTAATAATGTCAAACTGCTACTTGGCTTTTATGTTATCCTCCTGTTTATTTGGTTACCTAATAAAAAACCTTTAAAAAAAAAAAAAAGAAAAAGAAAAATGAGTGCAAAAGGGCAAACTGAGTGTGCTGGACCTTCAAAGAAAAGAAAAGGTAAAAAAATGTCTGTGAAACATTGCCTAATGACCCAATATTGCCTCACAACACCAATTTTTAAAACACATGACACCAATTTTGATATACACACTGGTGCTTATAGCTATGTTCAGGAAGCTCAGGATAGTCCTTTATTTACATCGCTAACAGTAGACACTCATTATTGTGGCTTAATGAATGTGGTTTGCCAGTTTTGTGGGGCCTATCATTTTCTCAATTAAAGACCAACTGATGGAGAGTTTATTTGTTGCTGTCAGAAATCAAAGGTAAGACTTCCACAAATACACACATTTCCAGAATATTTAGAAAGTATAATGAGCGATCCAACATTTCCAAATTATACTAATTAAAAAAAAACATCAGGTCTTATAACAGTGTAATTTAATTTGCTTCATGGGTGCTAAATTAGCAGAAAATGTCCCAGGACATGGTCCTTACTGTTTTAGAGTTCAAGGACAAATTTACCACCACACTTCACACTTCACATTTACACCCACAAGTAGGAGAGCAAAGGAAATTTGCACAGTTATATGTCTTAGATACAATGGAAGCTGTTCAACAATGGATGAAACTTCCTGAAAATAAACAGTGTTTACACATAGTGCCTCATTCTGTTAACGGCTGTAGGAGATGCGGGGCCGCAAGGACCGGCCGCAAGCTATTTGCCTATTCTATTCCCTTCCGGCCGGGGATTCCGGCAGGCTTGCGGCCAGCGCCTTGCTATCCTTTGCGGCCGCACGCGCCTGAGGAAAGCCTTTGATCTTAAGAGTTTCGTCCGTAAGAAAATCCTGGTTGTTATTCAATTGCCCTGGGAACCCTCTCTGCAAGGCTAAAACCGAGCCGCAGCTTACTTGCAGCAAAAAGGTCCCGCAGGCACACAATTAAGCACATTTTAAAGCCATAATAAAGCCATCCTGCACTCTTATGAGACGATAAAGTGATTGTAGGTGTTAGCATTAATAGCACAACATTCCCCTACACTCAAATCCGTAAATATTTTTTTTTTTAATTTGTCACATATCCATGTAAAAAGTCCAGAAGGCTTGGAGCACCTCAGACCCGCCCACGCTGCGGCCGGAAAATAAACAGTTAATGTAATCTCTGATTTGGGCTGATGTGCAAGCTTGAGAGGGGGTTACTATTAATCCTCATGTCCCCCATTATGATCCCTAGCATTTACAGAGCTTTACAGTGCCGTCTTGAATTTATTTTTGCATTTAAAGATTTCTGAGCTTACGGCCGATTGCAAGATATATGGCCGGCCGTAAGGGTATAGCCTTGCGGCGCCGTATAATTGAATTGAAAGGTAACGGGAGCCTCGCAAGGAATCGCAGCCTGCGGCCGATTTACGGCCGATAATAGAATGAGGCCCATAGTCTTTAAAGGGCTGGATAAAATTATGGCCAACAACCCATATAGTCGATCATACAAAAAATTAGCAGAGGTTGAAAAAGAACAACAGGAACATGCTCAAATACATCAATTGCCAATGCCAAGAGTAAATATGGTTTTGAAAAGAGATCGCAATACTGATCAAAGATGGTATAATTTACCAACAGTAAATGAGGTTGCCATGATCTTTAAAAATGAGGATGGTTAACCCCCTTTTCAGCGGGATATTAGAATATATCCATGCAATGAAGACCAACCTTTTATAAACATAAATATATTAAGTTGTAATTTGGATCCAATGACATATCCAATTTTCTTTAAAAAAGGTGAGCAAGGATGGGAACCACAATTACAATTGCAAAGTTATCCCAATAGTAAAGTTTGTGTTAGAAACAATATTTCAATGCTGGAATAAAAAGTGGCACAAACTGCTATTCGCGATAATTTTAATCCTATATTATGTGGGGGAAAACTAACACAACAATGGATTATTGATTCATATCTACAAGTCAAAGCAAATAATCTAAATTTTATCAAAATTCAACAAAACAAGCTTTGCATAGAACAATATTGTGGATTGATGGATTGTGTTGCTTAATTGGCTATCAACAGAGACCTTCCAGCTGGAAAAGCAATAATTTTGCCATCCACTTTCCAAGGATCTCCTCGCAATATCTCTAAAGATACAATGATGCCATGGCTATTGTGACAAAATTTGGAAAACCTGACATATTTATTACATTCACATGTAATCCACATTGGCCAGAGATCAAGGACAATTTAAAACTTGTCCAAAATACTTATGACCAACCAGATTTAGTGGCGAGAGTATTCAAAATAAAACTTAATTCATTAATACATGATATGACTAAAGCAGAGTTATTTGGAAAATGTGTGGCTTTTGTTTATACCATTGCATTAAAAATAAAGAGGCCTGCCACATGCTCACATACTTTTAATCCTGCAAGAAAAAGATAAATTGAATATTGCAGAGAGAGTGGATTCAGTAATTACTGCTGAACTGCCACATCCAGAAAAATATTCAAAACTTCATGACATTTTAACACACAGAATGTTTCATGGTCCATGTGGAGATATCAATCCAAATTCACCATGTATGGAAAAAAAAAGAATTCCCAAAACAATTTCAAATGCAGACTTATGCAAATTGTGACAGATACCCTTTGTATAAAAGAAGAGGACAAACTGCTATTATTCATGGTCAGAAGGTCGATAATAGATATTTAGTTCCATACAATCCACATTTACTGATGAAGTACAGTGCACACATAAATGTGGAAGCTTGTAGTTCCATAAAATATGTGTATACATATATATATATACAAAGGATATGATGCAGCAATTGTTGTTATGCAAGGTGCACACAATTAACAAGACAATGCAATTTTACATGACAAGCTTTCTAATTATTTAGATGCTCGCTATTTCAGTGCTCCAGAAGCAATGTAGCGTCTTCTGAAATTTGAGATGCATGATTGGTCACATGCTGTGTATCGGTTAGCTGTACATTTGCCGCAAAGTCAATTTGTTTGCTTTACTGCAGGGAATTAAAGAAATGCTCTAGCACAAAATTAATATAGAGCAACAACACTTAATGCTTGGTTCAATTAAATTGTCAGGACACTGAGGCTAGACAATTTTTATACATTGAGATTCCATATCACTATGTATTCGTAAATGGCGACAACGAAAAAAACATACTCATAAAATTATCCCAAGAATTTATACCGTCAGTCCAAAAGACATTGATCGTTTCAGTTTAAGATTACTTCTTTTACATGTTTCCAGTGCACAAAGTTATGAACATTTACGCACAGTGAATGACATAGTTTATGATACTTTCCAATTAGCTGCAAGACATCAAAACTTCATAGCAGATGATACCGAATGGGAGAGGTGTTTGGAAGAAGCAGCACTATGTCAAATGCCTTTACTCACCTATAATTAGAAAAAATATGAGATCTGAAGGCCAAAATAAATTCAATAATTGGCTAATTCAAATTGAAAAAGGAAAACATCCACAAATATATAATCTACCTGATGACACCATAGAAATTCCACCACAAATGATTTGCAAAGAATCACTAATATCGGCAATCTTTCTGAATACAATCATTAACGACAATTACTCAGACATTGCAAACAAAGTGATATTAACATAAAAAAAATATAGATGCCTTGAATCTGAATAATGAAATTTTAAAATTCATCAATGTACTATAGTACAGATCCTGTTCTGGCTGATGACCAAGACAATGAATCTAACTTATCTATCGAATTTATCAATTATTTAACTCACTCTGGATTACCACCACATGTTTTGCAACTTAAAAAAGGGACAATTGTCATGCTACTGAGAAATATGAATCCCAAAAAAAGGTTTTTTTAATGGGACCAGATTAATTGTACAGGATTTAAAAGATAATTTTATACATGCAGAAATTATGACTGGTACCTATAAAGGTGAACAAGTTTTTATACCACAAATTGATTTGGTTCCAAGTGAGAGTGGTTTACCTTTTGTCCTTCAAAGGAGACAATTTCCCATTATCATGGCATTTACCATGACCATTAATAAATCACAAGGACAAACTTTTAAGTCTGTGGTATTTCTTTACGGGAACCTATATTTGCCCATGGTCAACTATATGTTGCTTTTACCAGATGCAACAATCCAGAGGAAATTAAAGTTCATGTTGAAGAAAACCAAAGTCAGGGTGATTTTATTAGAGGATGGACGCATTTTTACCAAAATCATTGTGTACTATGAGGTTCTGTAAACAAAGAGAACAGTGGTTTTGTTTTGAGGACGAAAGTTGATGTCACTCTGGCTCTTTATAGAGGACCACTATTTCACTAAGAAACTCTATAAAATGGCAAAAAACATAGAGAAGAGTGATTTTACTTCCAGGACAAACTAGAAAACTCTATCTGCCATTTTTCAGGACTACAAGAACAAAACAGAACAAAACAAGTAGTGAAACTAAAACAAGAATAAAAAGTGGTTATATCTCATAGACAAATTTACAAGTCTAATGGGCTCTTTTCAAAGGAACCACTTGGACATACAAAAAAATAAACAAATTGGAATGCTTTGTTAGTGGCCTTTTTGCATGATTGGCCCCACAAAACAGTTATGTTGCATTTTCTTAAAATTCAAAGTCACATGTTACTAGAATTAAGTTACTGTTTGTAATGTTAAAATTGTATTTTAAAATGTGGAGAAAGTTGTTTCATTGTACATAATTAAGAGTTCAAGTTAGTACGATGATGACTATTTGTTGTTAAATTGACATGTTTAATTACATCAAGAATATTGATCCAGGGAGTAGTCCGATCACCAGTTAATGGGGTCAGGAAGGAATTCATTTTTGTGACCACTTTGAAACAATTGACCAAGTATCACTGGGTTTTTTGTTTTGGTTTGCCTTCCTCTGGATTCAATACTCAAGATCACTGTATTAAATGTTATTAGATTGCGTTAATCTTTGCATTGTTAACATTGTATTTTACAAGGTTTGAAAAGCTGTTTTATTGGATCTTATTAGGGTTTATGTCAGTAGGAGCATAATCATGTTCAAAATTTTAATGTATAATTAAATGGAGATTATTGATCCAGGGAGTAATCCAATCACCAGTTAATGGGGTCAGGAAGGAATCAATTTTTTCCCCCTTTGATACATTGGCTAAGTTTCAATGGAGGTTTTTACTGTTTGCCTTCATCTGGATTCAATACCTATGTGCTTTACCAATAGTTCAACTACAAGTTGCATGTTAAGAAGCATTCTGTAATGGTTTAATATACTCATTCATACAAAGTTGACCTATTGTTATATTATTCATGCTTAGCTCAGAATTAAAAATGTTAGTATTGTTAAAAATAATTGGTTGACCACTGTTTCAAATATAAGTTGCATGTTACGAAGCTTTATGTAATGGTTTAAAATACTTATACAAAATTCATCCATTGTTATATTATTGCTGCATACTTGACAAATACAAAGGTTAATATTGTTAAAAAATATGGTTTGACAGTTCTTGAAATACAGGTTGAATGTTGAAAAAATAAAAAAAAATATTGCAAATGTTATACTTCTTTGTAGATAACAAAAAGGTTAAGAGTGTCAGAGACTCACATTGTGTGGCAAACAGCATTACCAGCCTTACAATTTTATTGCCGTCATTTTTGATGGGAAAGTCGCTAGTTAATCTATAATTGTTAAATGAAAGCACCTCATTAAGATTTTTTACGTGTTTGATTATAGTTATTTGGAGTTATATATGCATTTTTATTTCTGGTCAGAGCAGTAATGAAGAGTTTATTAACACAAGCACACAGTGTTCTGAGCAATGAAAAAAGCTGCGAAAGAAAATGGATAATTGCAGTAAAGAATACATTTCGTACAAAAATATACAAACATTTTGTAAAAAAATATACAAATGCAAAGGCTGAGTTTATATATTTACTTTTAAAAAAGTTTTGCTAATATCAAGTTTTATCATTCAAGACTATATAGAAAAAAATGACAAAAAATAATACTTTAAAGGGACTCTGATCTCATAGAAAGTGATATACCATCAAATAGAGCAGTAACAATCAAGTAGAAAATGTGTAAAAACATTTTATTTTAAAGATGTTTCACATTGTTTTAAAGGGACTCTGACTCCATAATCAACTTATTTTTAGGTTATTCTTAAAGATCATTGAGAACTGTTGGTACATTGCTTTAGATTTTTTTTTTCTAAAGTGGACCTTTCCTGTAGATTTCAATATTATTCATGACTCATTTTTAGGAAGACGAGTGGCTCCTCAATACAATTAGCTGCTTTGATATGCTAATTAGAACCACAGCTAGCTTGGTGTGCCACATATTAGTCACAAAAACAATGCTGTATTTCACAGTAAATATTTACTGATGTGAAAAAAAGGCTACTACAATGTGGATAGAAAATGTATAAAGAAAGCATACACAGGTAACCAAGAGATAAATCAAGCAATTGTACTAAAATTATGTGTAATAATAATAGGTTTTATGCATGTTTCTCCTTTTCTTCCTAGTAAAATATTTCCCTGTTGGTCTCTAAAAAGACAAGAAAAAGTAAAATACTAAGGTTATCCCATGGTTAAACACACGATCCGACTCACCCACTATAAAAGATCGCTCATGAATGTCCCTCTAGAGCCTCAGTTGAAGCCCTACGCAAAACATGCTCGTCAGGCATTGACTGGACTCCTCCGAATGACGTGGCTGCATGGATGGCAGTAGATACAGCATCACAAAATTGGTCTGTGAGATAGCATTCAGTACATAGAACGCCCTGCTATATATACATTTGCCACAGAACTATTAAGAGATATATCGAGTATGAGGTTTTGCGAATGATTAATTACCCTTGCGCACCTCTGTAGTGATTATATCTAGATATATTACATGCTGTGATATATATATATATATATATTTTTCTCTAAAACAAGTGGTTTAACATTCTATGCAAATACAAAACTTTTCAATGTATAAAGCATCTTGAATTTGTAAATCTAGTGTACATTCTATTTCTTGTATTTAGATCTGCTAACAGCCTTATTAAATTGTGATTCAGTAAATTTAAAAGGGCTCTATTTAAGCACACAGCATATTTTTTTACAGAAGTTTTTAGTTAGTGAAGACCTTGCTTTAGGATAGAAGTTCACTAACTAAAAACTTCTGTAAAAAAATATGCTGTGTACTTAAATAGAGCCCTTTTAAATTTACTGAATCACAATTTAATAAGGCTGTAAGTCCTGTTAATTGGTAATTATATACACCTGCAATGATATAACAAGCTTTTCATTATGTAAACATGTTATGTATATACTCTTACTGCATTACTAATGTGCCTTGTACTATTCAGACTAATTAAATATTGTCATTGGTTGACTATGTATATTAGCACTGACATAGCAAGTATCTGATTATGTGGATACTCTATGTATATACTTATATAACATTAACAGTGTGCTTTATATCATTTAGGAACCTATTAATATTATCTATCATATTTGTATGATCTGTCTTACCACAGCAAGTATCCGACTATATAAATATGTTATGCATATATTTTTACTGTATTTTCAGTGTGTTTGATACCATATTTATCGGCGTATAACACACACTTTTTCTCCCTGAAAATAGGGAGCAAATGATAGGTGCGTGTTAAACGCTGATATTCCCACCCCCCTCCTCATCCTCAACCTCCCTCCTCACTCTAAACCCCCTCCGCATTCTAACCCCCCCTCCTCAACCTAAACCCCCCTCCTCCTCAACCTAAACCCCCCTCCTCAACCTAAACCCCCCTAAATACCTCCCCCTCACTTATCTGCTTCAGCTCCGGCCTCCGCTCCTTGACCCAGTGACGTCACATGTGCGCCAGCGCGCCATGTCATTAGCATATAACGGGTGCCACCCGGTATATGCTAATGACGTGGCACGCTTGCGCACATGTGACATCACCGGGTCAAGGAGCGGAGCGGAGGCCGGAGCAGAAGCAGGTAAGTAAAGGGGGTTTCGGTTGAGGAGGAGGGGGGTTTAGGTTGAGGAGGGGGGGTTTAGGTTGAGGAGGGGGGTTTAGGTTGAGGAGGGGGGGTTTAGGTTGAGGAGGGGGGGTTTAGGTTGAGGAGGGGGGGTTTAGAATGAGGAGGGGGGTTAGAATGCGGAGGGGGTTTAGAATGAGGAGGGAGGTTGAGGAGGGGGTTGAGGTTGAGGAGGGGGGTTGAGTATAGGGGGGTTGAGGTTGAGGAGGGAGGATAAGGATGGGGGGTTGAGGAGGGGGGTTGAGGGGCTTTGAGGATGGGGGGTTGAGGAGGGGGTTTGAGGAGGGAGGTTGAGGAGGGGGTTGAGGATAGGGGGGTTGAGGAGGGGGTTGAGGATGAGGAGGGGGTTGAGGATGAGGAGGGAGGTTGAGGATGAGGAGGGGGGTTGAGTATGAGGTGGGGTTGAGGAAGGAGGATGAGGATTGGGGGGTTGAGGAGGGGAGTTGAGGGGATTTGAGGATGGGGGGTTGAGGAGGGAGGATGAAGAGGGAGGTTGAGGAGGGGGTTGAGGATGAGGAGGGGGGTTGAAGATGAAGAGGGGGGTTGAGGATGAGGAGGGAGGTTTGAGGAGGGAGGTTGAGGAGGGGGTTGAGGATGAGGAGGGAGGTTGAGGTTGAGGATTTTGCTTCAAAGTTCTTTATTTGAATTGTTTTTTTTCCCCCTGAAATTCCCTTCTTAAAATGAGGTGCTTGTTATACGCCGGTGCGTGTTATATGCCGATAAATACGGTAATCTATTAAATCAGTGTAAATAGAATATATTTAGATTAAGCTGGAAGGGCAATTGCAGCTCCTAGTCCAAACACTGCTAACAGCATAGGGACCATATAGCATTCTCTTAATTTTCCTCATAAGAACAAACACACATATTTTCTAATATTGTTATTATACGCCAGATTTTATATCTTGTTTTTTTTACATGGTTTTGAACATAAAGTTTATTGTTTTTAATTTACATTTGTCTGCCTGTATTTTAAACATTTTTCCAATTGCTTGATTTATCTCTGGGTTACCTGTGTATGTTTTCCCTATACATGTTTTGAATATATATTCATACTTTGCCAAGATATAGCCCCTCCCTCCATAAAAAAATAATGTAATAAGTACAGTATGTACTATTTGGAGTAGGAACAATCATCTCTAGTGAGATTTTCTTTTTCTTTGTTTACAATGTGTATAGCCAGTTTCTTGTGCTCTTTATGATGGAACAAACTGCAGTTGGGGTGATATCGTCCATTTAAATGCTGCAATTTTGGCTTTCATACTCAAGCTGCTTATCTTATTTGGACATTGTAGTGTTAGTTATGACTGTGTGAGGTGTAACTGGATTATATTAAAACGCTTATAAAGCAGTGATATAAAAGCTAAAAAAATACTTTTGAACTTGGTTTTTGGTGTGTTGTTCGATGGTATGGAGTCATATATAGGAATTCCATGCCCCTTTAGCTCTTCAAAAGAGAATATTTTAGAAAATGTATGAATATTTACGCATTTAGTAAAATATACTTTTTCTGTATACTGAGCTTCAGCATAAACAGCTAAACAGTTGTGATTAATATAAAACAACACAGCCTTTAAATATTGCATTACACACTCTCTTTACCTTGCTTCCAATTAGAAATCCACCAACTTCAGCAACTTCAAAAACTTTAGCACCTACCCACAAATTTACAGGGACAGCAGGCTGCCTGATGATGCCATGGCAGGACATTGAGATATGTTTGCCTATGCACAGAGATGCCTAAAAGCAGTGATATTTCTGTCTGTAAGTGTACCTGCCACTATCTGACATACCATATACCGTATAAACATATACACTTCTGCACTTATGATTTGAGATGTAGAAAGGGGAAAGGAGGAGCTGCAGTGGGTTATGGGGGGAGGGGGCAAACAAATCTGAATGGCTATTGGGACATAAAACCTAAATATACCCATGATTAAAACATTGTTATTCTGTCTCACCTTTTCAGGATTTCTCTCTCTCTTGTCTTTCAGGACAGCGACAGCCTCACTGGAGTGAATCAGTCTGATGTGAACTTGCACCTCTCCAGGCCATAAGAGTAGGAACGTAGCCAGATAGCTTCCATTTCCATAATCTTTTACTTGTCCAGTCACCCCCGCCTTAAGTTTGGGAGAGTGCAGTTTTGCCTGAAAGAAATCTCCTCCATAAGTCTTGGGTTGTCCCACATGATCCAGGGACTTTATTAAAACCTCCAGATTATCCCCAACTTTGTATACACTTTGAGAGTTCCACATGTGATATTGGCAATTTTTCGGGCTTGTGGAAAAACTGATATTGGTGAGGATGGACGCAGGACAAGGCCAATCTATCAATTTTAGAAGGTCTCTGAATTTGTTATCCATGTGTGGGTAAGAGGAAGGCACTGCACTTGTATAGTTCTTTGGAGAGGGATGGTAATATTGTTCTGAAGACTCAGTTTTCAGGAATCTATATGTAAACTGCAGTTGACAGAAAGACATAAAAGGAGAGAATACATTTTAGCACAGATTTTTAGGAGGGATCATGCGTTTCACTAGAAAATTGTATCAGTATAAAATCATGTGTACATAATTTAGTATTTTGTTTATCGAATGGGGCTCCGAAAATATTCATGGGACCAAACATATCTCCTCTGAGACCCTACTATTCCCTTTTTTAGGGTCCAAGGGCTTCATTGGAGACAAGAAGTCAAAACCCACACCCGGAATCCCGGAATTCAAAAAAATCTGGGGGGGCAACTGACAAACATTTTATTTATACTACAGTATATATATACTGTGTATATATATATATATATATATATATATATATATATATATATATATATATATATATATATATATATATATATATGTGTGTATATGTAAATTAATATATACATTTATATATCCCCTTCTGGATCGCTATCTTAAAGGGCTTGTGTACCTCAATGAAGATGTGTGTTATACCATGTAGGGTCACCTACAGATGGGCAGGTCATTGCAGAGAGGTTAGACAAATCGAGGTCCACTGGAAAAAGAACTGGCAACCCACTCCAGTATCTTTGCCAAGATAACCCTGTGGATAAGCATGACCAGAGACATAGCAATAGTTGTGTCTGGCGTGCTGCAGTACATAAGGTCACAGAGAGTCGGACACGTCTAAATGACTAAACAATTTATATGTACACATACTAGCGTCTTGCCCATCAAAAATTACGGCAATAACATTTTGAAGCATGGCAATGGTGTTTGTCAAACATTGCGAGCCTCTCCCCCCTCTACTTTACTGGCCTTGCGATGAGTATCTTTGGCGCTCATTGTGAGCCTCTCCACCCCTCTACTTCTCCCACCCTCTACTTGATGGGAGGCACTCATTGCGAGCCTCTCCCCCCTCTACTTTACTGGCCTTGCGATGAGCACCTTCAGCGCTCATCACAAGCCTCATAATGAACGCCTTTGCAGCTCATTGCGAGCCTGTTCACCCCTCTTCCTCTCCTACCCTCTACTTGATGGGAGGCACTCATTGCAAGCCTCTACCTCTCTCTACTTTACTGGCCTTGCGATGATCGCTTTCAGTGCTCATCACAGGCCTCGTAATGAGCGCCTTCGGAGCTCATTGCGAGCCTCTCCACCCCTCTACCTCTCTTCTCCTCTACTTGATGGGAGGCGCTCATTAAGAGCCTCTCCCCCCTATACTTTACTGGCCTTGCGATGGGCGCCTTTAGATCTCATGGAGGGCAATGCAATTAGCACATTTGGTGCTCATTGCAAGCCTCTCCCCCCTCTACTTCCTCTCCCTCCCCTGTGCCTCTTCCCCCCTCCTCTGTGTCTCTTTCCCCCTCTCCCTCCCTTGTTTCTCCTTCCCCCATCTCCCTCCCCTGGGTCTCTTCCCCTTCCCACTCCCTCCTCTGTCTCTTCACCCCATCCCCTGTGTCTCTCTTCCCGTGCTCCTCTCCCTCCCCTGTGTCTCCCTTCCCCTCCTCCTCTCCCTCCCCTGTGTCTCTCTTCCTCCTCCTCTCTCTCCCCTGTGTCTCTCTTCCCCCCTCCTCTCCCTCCCATGTCTCTCACCCACTCCTCCCTCACCTTAATGCTGCGGCTGTGCGTGCATGCTTGTGCGCCCGGCTTCCCGTGCGCGCATCCCTGTTCGCGCGCGCCCCCCCTCTGCCACCGGAGCAGGGAGTACGGAGCAGGGAGGGCCATGAGCCCTGCAATGAATTTGTGGGGGCTGATGTGGCCTACGGCGCTCATAGTGAGCATCAGTGGGGCAGGGGGAGCCGGAGGGGGAGTTGTCAAACTGCAAGTTGTCGTCAGTTGCGGCCCTTGCACACAATAGGGGAGGTAGGTTCCTTATCTCTCCTTATATCTCACTTTTGTCTCCCTATCTGTCCCTATCTTCCTGTCCCTCCCCAGCAATTCCTCCTCAACATCTCTCCTTTTGGCCAGATAGTTCTCATAGCCAGGACTCATGAGATCTTGCCACGAAAGTAGAAAAAGGGACAGGAGGTGAGGTGAGCTGATGGGGGAAATTGATGATCTGGGGGGGATATCTCCCCTCCGATTCCTACACCCCTGCCAGAACCACATAACTTTGAACCCTTTCAAAGTTACCACTAAGGTAAAAAGTGTCGGCCTTCAGAGGGCACCATGGTGTTTCCCTGAAAAATAAATTAATACAGACTAAGAACAGACATAGTGATTTTCATTGTGCCGTGCTTTAGGATTGGAATATCAATGCTCCTCTCATGCTTCTTTTCGTAGCAGGCAGGGAGGTGTAGTTAATATGTTCATATTAGTGATGTCGCGAACATAAAATTTTCGGTTTGCGAACAGCGGACGCGAATTTCATCAAATGTTCGCGAACAGGTGAACCCGGCGAACCGCCATAGACTTCAATGGGTAGGTGAATTTCAAAACCCACAGGGACTCTTTCTGGCCACAATAGTGATGGGAAAGTTGTTTCAAGGGGACTAACACCTGGACTGTGGCATGCCGGAGGGGTATCCATGGCAAAACTCCCACGGAAAATTACATAGTTGGTGCAGAGTCTGGTTTTAAGCCATAAAGGGCATAAATCACCTAACATTCCTAAATTGTTTGGAATAACATGCTTTAAAACATCAGGTATGATGTTGTATTGATCAGGTAGTGTAAGGGTTACACCCGCTTCACAGTAACAGACCAATCTCCCCGTTTAATGCACCGCAAACAACCGCAAACAGTCGCTTTGCACAACCGCAAACTCCCCATTTGCACAAGGTTGGATACCAAGCTAGCCATGTCCCGTTTCTTGTCCTCACTGATGTCATTGAAGGTCTCTACCTCCACCCAGCCACCAAGGGTCCCCAAAAGGTGACAACAAGCCCCCTGGGACACCTGCTGTGTTTGGTCTTCCACCTCCTCAAAGCCACCTTCCTCCTCTGACTCCTCTTCTTCAGACTCCTCTCTCTGCGTTGCCTCTGTCTGCGTTATTATAAGGTGTGTACTGTTAAGTAGTACTATTCCTATCGGTTTAATCCCTGTTACATCCACTATTAGGGGACGTGTATATGGCATTGATTTTTGGAACAGGGAGATGGAAAGAGATGCTTGTTTGGGCCTCCTACTTCGAATTTGGGGCACTGCACGTGCAATGTAATGTGCCACCAGATAGGAGTGGTGTGTTCAGTTGTACTATTTATTCCTATCAGTTTAATACCTGTTAGGTCACCTATCAGGGGACGTGTATATGGCATGGATTTTTGGAACAGGGAGATGGAAAAAGATGCTTGGTCGGACCTCCTACTTCGAATTTGGGGCACTGCACTTGCAATGTAATGTGCCACCAGATAGTAGTGGTGTATTAAGTTGTTTTATTTATTGCTATCAGTTTAATACCTGTTACGTCACCTATCAGGGGACGTGTATATGGCATGGATTTTTGGAACAGGGAGATGGAAAAAGATGCTTGGTCGGTCCTCCCACTTCAAATTTGGGGCACTGCACGTGCAATGTAATGTGCCACCAGATAGGAGTGGTGTATTAAGTTGTACTATTTATTCCTATCAGTTTAATACCTGTTACGTCACCTATCAGGGGACGTGTATATGGCATGGATTTTTGGAACAGGGAGATGGAAAAAGATGCTTGGTCGGACCTCCGATTTCAAATTTGGGGCACTGCACGTGCACTCTAAGGTGCCACCAGATAGGAGTGGTGTGTTCAGTTGTACTATTTATTCCTGTCAGTTTAATACCTGTTACGTCACCTATCTTTCCTCCCAATAGCACATTCTATATGTCATCAACCGGCCTGGGTGTATTTAGAGAACCACACTTTAAGGCACTTAACCTGGGACAAGGTGTCTTGGCTATCAGAATTGCCTCAGAGCCTTAAAAACTCGCCAAACCCCCTAATCAGACACTCACTATCATACTGGAAATGGGCCAAGAAATACACTGGTTTGTTTCCTGGATCCACCCAAATGATCCCAATTCTTGACCACCCTCAGGCCCCAAAAAACTTGAGCACAACATCACAACACTGGCGGAGGTCAAGGAAACTAGATAGACTGGTAGACTGGTTAGTAAAGGGCCAGATGCTCACCTATGAGGAACTGAGGGACAAGCATGAGCTAAAAGTAAAAATAAGAAGAAATAGCCAGCTAACTTTCACAAAATGTCTTTATTGTAAATATGTATTTTTGCACAACTGTTATGCAAGACTGTTCAAAAATGCTTTATTTTTCATTACATGCTGTTCGCCTTCTGACAATAAAAGAATTTAAATGCAAAAATTAGGCATTGTTGCAGCGACCAGAAAAATTGATGTTAGTTTGCCAGGCAGAAAGTGCCCTAAAACATTGCGTCTTGAACCCTAGTTGGTGGCGGATAAGTCACGCAAGTCATCCGGCATTCAGGGATAAAATACAGCAGCTTGTGGACCATTATTAGCTCAAGGCAGCTCATCCATCAGGCCTTTTTTAATCGAATGTATCGCCCACTGTCAGTCCCTTCAGGATCCATCCCTCATTCGTCTTAATAAAGGTGAGGCAATCTAGACTTTTTTGACCTAGGCAACTTCTCTTATCAGTGACAAAACCTCCTGCTGCACTGAAGGTCCTTTCTGACAGGACACTTGAAGCGGGGCAGGACAGAAGTTCTATGGCAAATTGGGATAGCTCAGGCCACAGGGCAAGCGTGCACACCCAGTAGTCAAGGGGCTCATCGATCCTCATAGTGTCGATATCTGTAGTTATGGCGAGGTAGTCTGTTATCTGCCGGTCGAGTCATTCTCTGAGGGTGGACCCTGAAGGGCTGTGGCGATGCATAGGACTTAAAAAGCTCCACATGTCCTCCATCAACAACACGTCTGTAAAGCTTTCCTCTCCTTGCCGGCGTGGTCGGGGAAGGAGGAGGATTATGTTCACCTCTTCCGCTGTTAGATTGCTGTTGTGCTGTGACATCACCCTTAAACGCTGTGTAAAGCATACTTTTTAATTTATTTTGCAAGTGCTGCATCCTTTCCGACTTGTAGTAATTCGGTAACATTTCAGGCACTTTCTGCTTATACCGGGGGTCTAGTAGCGTGGACACCCAGTACAGGTCGTTCTCCTTCATCCTTTTTATACGAGGGTCCCTCAACAGGCACGACAGCATGAAAGACCCCATTTGCACAAGGTTGGATGCCGAGCTAGTCATGTCCCGTTCCTCGTCCTCAGTGATCGCACTGAAGGTATGTTCTTCCCCCCAGCCACGTACAACACCACGGGTACCAGATAGGTGACAAAGAGCACCCTGGGATGCCTGTTGTGGTTGGTCTTCCTCCTCCTCCTCAAAGCCACATTCCTCCTCTGACTCCTCTTCCTCACAATCCTCTTCCAGCGTTGCCGCAGGTCCAGCAAGTGATGCTGATAAGGCTGTTTCTGGTGGTGATGGTGACCACAACTCTTCTTCTTCCTCTTCACGCTCATCTACAGCCTGATCCAGCACTCTTCGCAGGACACGCTCCAGGAAGAAAACAAATGGTATGATGTCGCTGATGGTGCCCTGGGTGCGACTGACCAGGTTTGTCACCTCCTCAAAAGGACGCATAAGCCTACAGGCATTGCGCATGAGCATCCAGTAACGTGGCAAAAAAATCCCCAGCTCCACAGAGGCTGTCCTAGCACTCCGGTCATACAAATACTCGTTAATGGCCTTTTCTTGTTGGAGCAGGCGGTCGAACATTAGGAGTGTTGAATTCCAATGTGTCGGGCTATCTAAAATCAAGCGCCTCGCTGACATGTTGTTTCGCCGCTGGATATCTGTAAAGTGCGCCATGGCCGTGTAGGAACGCCAGAAATGGCCACACACCTTCCTGGCCTGCTTCAGGACGTCCTGTAAGCCTGGGTGCTTATGCACAAAGCGTTATACAATCAGATTACACACATGTGCCATTCACGGCACATGTGTCAACTTGCCCAAATTCAATGCCGCCAACAAATTTCTTCCGTTGTCACAAACCACTTTGGCAGGCAACTGTAGGCAGGCAACTGATATTCAATCGATTACAGAAAAAAAATGGTTCTTTTATTTCACTGTACACTAGGTTGCACCAGATATGAGTGTCACTGTGCACTGGCAAAAGTTGGCAGAGTAGATGAAGTAGGCCTCAAACACACGCCTGTAGGCAGGCAATTGCAATTAGATTACACAGAAAAAAATAATAAAATAAAATAAATGATGTTCTAGCCCTAAAAAGGGCTTTTTGGGTTGCTGTCCTTGCAGCAGATATCAGATTAGTCCTTCAGGTCTGTAGTGGAAGCTAAATACACAGCCTGGCTATCTATTTCCCTATTAAATCAGCAGCAGCTAGAATATATGTCCTCTCTCAACGAATGTAGCTTCAGAATGATTCTAAAATGGAGGCTGCCCTTCAGATGGAAGGCTCTGGAAGGGAGTGTATGCTGCTGATTGGCTGGAATTTGTCTGCTGACTGTAAGGTGCAGGGTCAAAGTTTCCTCAATGATAAAGAATAGGGGGCAGACCGAAAAGCGCATGTGTTCGCTGTTCTCTACGAATTCGAACATGCCAAAATCGCCGTGAATAGTCCGCGGGCAAACTGTTCGGGACATCACTAGTTCATATCAATAATAACAACTATAGACAAAATAACATCTCCAATAAAAACACATGCATGACAGACACACATTATAATTTATATACTGTATATTCACATTTTTTGGCATATACATGTTGATATGAATGATGAAGATTAGTGCTAAGTCCAGTGGATAAGAACTTCAATATGTTGTAAATCAAATTATTTTGCAAATAAAAATACTATTCATATAAAGGATAATTAGAAAAGGGAAAAGCAACAATTTTTAAATATATGTTCTAATCAATCAACCCAATGCACCTCTCCATCTGGCTGCTAACTGGTTCCCCACCACTGAAGGGAGTTTAAAAATCATGGACATCAACTCAACTGCTGGATAAATAATAATATATAATAATCTGGCAGTACAGGCGCCTAACATGTTTAGGCTACCAGAGGCGGACATATACAGTGATCAGCCATCAATGTATCCAAATGAAAGAAAATTGAAGCAGAATGGATTCCTTATACTACAGAGGATCTAAAAACTGGGTATTAGAACAAAATGACAAGGTTGCACCATACAATATATTTAATACACATTAAATAATGTATTGAATGAATGAAATATAATAAAATTGTATTGGAAAGAATGAAGTTTGAAAGATCAGAAAAATATAAGCAAATATAGAAAAGTATTATATATATATATATATATATATATACACTAACGACTTGCCCGTCAAAAATGACGGCAATAAAAAGTGAAGCCTGGCAATGCTGTTTGCCACACAATGGGAGCCTCTCCTCCTCTACTTTACCGGCCTGCCGATGAGCGCCTTTGGCGCTCATTGCAAGCCTCCCCTCGCCTCTCCCATCATCTACTTTACTGTCCTCGTGCTTATTGCAAGTCTCTCCCCCTGTCTTCTTCCTCCCTTGTGTCTCATTTCCCCCCTCCTCTCCTTCCCTTGTGTCTCCTCCCCCGTGTGTTTTTACCTCCCGCTCCCTCCCGTGTCTCTAAACCCCTCCCCTGTGTATCTTTCCCTCCTGTGTCTCTTTCTCCCCTCTCCCTCCCCTGCATCTCTTTCCCCCTCCCTTGTGTCTCTTCCCCCTCCCTCCCCTGTGTCTGTCCCCCCTGCCCTGTGTCTCTTTCCCCTGCCCCCGCTCCCCTGTGTATCTTCCTGCCTCCTCTCCCTCCCCTGTGTTTCTTCCCCCTCCTCTCACTTGCCTGTGTCTCTTCCCCTTCCTCTCCCTCCCCTGTGTCTCTTTCCCACCTCTCCCTCCTGTGTCTCTTTCCACATCCCCTGTGTCTCTTTCCACATCCCCTGTGTCTCTTCCCCACCCTCCCCGTGTCTCTTCCCCCCTGTGTCTCTTCAACCCCTGTGTCTCTTCCCCCCTGTGTCTCTATCCCCCCTGTGCCTCTTTCCCCCCTCTCCCCCCTGTGCCTCTCCCCCCTCTCCCCCTGTGTCTCTCCCCCCCCCTCTCCCCCTGTATCACTTCCCCCGTGCCCCCCCTCTCCCTGTGTCTCTTCCCCCCCTCTCCCCGTGTCTCTTCCCCCCCCTCTCCCTGTGTCTCTTTCCCCCCTCTTCCTCCCATGTGTCTCTTTCCCCCTCCCTTGTGTCTCTTTCTCCCACTCTCCCTCTGTGTCTATTTCCCCCCTTTCCTTCTGTGTCTCTTTCCTCCCCTCTCCCTCTGTGTCTCTTCCCCCCCTCCCTCTGTGTCTCTTTTCCCCCTCTCCGTCTGTGTCTCTTTCCCCCCTTCTCTCTGTGTCTCTGTCCCCCTCTCCCTCTGTATCTCTTCCCCCTCTCCCTCTGTGTCTAGTTCCCCCTCTCCCTCTGTGTCTATTTCCCCCTCTCCCTCTGTGTCTCTTTGTCCCCCTCTCCCTCTGTGTCTCTTTCCTCCACTCTCCCTCTGTGTCTCTTTCCCCTCCTCTCCCTCTGTGTCTCTTCCCCCCTCTGACTCTGTGTCTCTTCCACCTCTCCCTCTGTGTGTCTTCCCCCTCTCCCTCAGTGTCTCTTCCCCCCTCTCCCTCAGTGTCTCTTCCCCCTCTCCCTCAGTGTCTCTTACCCCCCTCTCCCTCAGTGTCTCTTCCCCCCTCTCCCTCAGTGTCTCTTCCCCCTCTCCCTCTGTGTCTCTTCACCCCTCTCCCTCTGTGTCTCTTCCCCCCTCTCCCTCTGTGTCTCCCCTGTGTCTCTTCCCCCTCCCTCTGTGTCTTTCCCCCACTCTCCCCCTGTGTCTTTTTCCCCCTCCCCCTGTGTCTCTTTCCCCCCTCTCCCCTGTGTTTCTTTCCCCCCCTCTCCCCGTGTCTCTTTCCCCACCTCTCCATCCCATGTGTCTCTTTCCCCCTCCCCTGTGTCTCTTTCTCCCACTCTCCCTCTGTGTCTATTTCCCCCCTCTCCCTCTGTGTCTCTTTCCTCCCCTCTCCCTCTGTGTCTCTTTCCCCCACTCCCTCTGTGTCTCTTTCCCCCCTCTCCGTCTGTGTCTCTTTCCCCCTCTCTCTGTGTCTCTTCCCCCCTCTCCCTCTGTGTTTCTTCCCCCTTTCCCTCTGTGTCTAGTTCCCCCCTCTCCCTCTGTGTCTATTTCCCCCCTCTCCCTCTGTGTCTCTTTCTACCACTCTCCCTCTGTGTCTCTTCCCTCTCTCCCTCTGTGTCTTGTTCCCCCCTCTCCCTCTGTGTCTATTTCCCCCCTCTCCCTCTGTGTCTCTTTCTCCCACTCTCCCTCTGTGTATATTCCCCCGTCTCGCTCTGTGTCTCTTTCCTCCACTCTCCCTTTGTATCTCTTTCCTCCCGTCTCCCTCTGTGTCTCTTTCCACTCCTCTCCCTCTGTGTCTCTTTCCCCCTCTCCCTCTGTGTCTTTTCCCCCTCTACCTTAGTGTCTCTTCCCCCCTCTCCCTCGGTGTCTCTTCCCCCCTCTCCCTCAGTGTCTCTTCCCCCTCTCCCTCTGTGTCTCTTCCCCCCTCTCCCTCTGGGTCTCTTCCCCCCTCTGTGTCTCTTCCCCGCCTCCATCTGTGTCTCTTCCCCCTCTGCCGCTGTGTCTTTTTCCCCCCCTCTCGACTGTGTCTCTTTCCCCCTCCCCCTGTGTCTCTTTCACCCCTCTCCCCGTGTCTCTTTCCCCCTCTCCCATGTGTCTCTTTCCATCCTCTCCCCGTGTCTCTTTCCCCCCTCTCCCTCCCGTGCGTCTTTCCCCCTCCCCTGTGTCTCTTTCTCCCACTATCCCTCTGTGTCTCTTCCGCCCCTTCCTCTGTGTCTCTTTTCCCCCTCTCCGTCTGTGTCTCTTTCCCCCCTCTCTCTGTGTCTCTGTCCCCCTGTCCCTCTGTGTCTCTTCCCCCTCTCCCTCTGTGTCTAGTTCCCCCCTCTCCCTCTGTGTCTCTTTTTCCCACTCTCCCTCTGTGTCTATTTGTCCCACTCTTCCTCTGTGTCTATTTCCCCCCTCTCCATCTGTGTCTCTTTCCTCCACTCTCCCTCTGTGTCTCTTTCCCCTCCTCTCCCTCTGTGTCTCTTCCCCCCTCTGCCTCTGTGTCTCTTCCCCCTCTCCCTCAGTGTCTCTTCCCCCTCTCCCTCAGTGTCTCTTCCCCCCCTCTCCCTCAGTGTCTCTTCCCCCTTTCCCTCAGTGTCTCTTCCCCCCTCTCCCTCAGTGTCTCTTCCCCCTCTCCCTCTGTGTCTCTTCCCCCCTCTCCCTCTGTGTCTTGTTCCCCCTCTCCCTCTGTGTCTATTCCCCCCTCTCCCTCTGTGTCTCTTTCTCCCACTCTCCCTCTGTGTCTATTCCCCCGTCTCCCTCTGTGTCTCTTTCCTCCACTCTCCCTTTGTGTCTCTTTCCTCCCCTCTCCCTCTGTGTCTCTTTCCCCTCCTCTCCCTCAGTGTCTCTTCCCCCCTCTCCCTCAGTGTCTCTTCCCCCCTCTCCCTCAGTGTCTCTTCCCCCTCTCCCTCAGTGTCTCTTCCCCCCTCTCCCTCAGTGTCTCTTCCCCCTTTCCCTCAGTGTCTCTTCCCCCCTCTCCCTCAGTGTCTCTTCCCCCTCTCCCTCTGTGTCTCTTCCCCCCTCTCCCTCTGTGTCTTGTTCCCCCCTCTCCCTCTGTGTCTATTCCCCCCTCTCCCTCTGTGTCTCTTTCTCCCACTCTCCCTCTGTGTCTATTCCCCCGTCTCCCTCTGTGTCTCTTTCCTCCACTCTCCCTTTGTGTCTCTTTCCTCCCCTCTCCCTCTGTGTCTCTTTCCCCTCCTCTCCCTCAGTGTCTCTTCCCCCCTCTACCTCAGTGTCTCTTCCCCCCTCTCCCTCAGTGTCTCTTCCCCCTCTCCCTCTGTGTCTCTTCCCCCTCTCCCTCTGTGTCTAGTTCCCCCCTCTCCCTCTGTGTCTCTTTTTCCCACTCTCCCTCTGTGTCTATTTGTCCCACTCTTCCTCTGTGTCTATTTCCCCCCCTCTCCATCTGTGTCTCTTTCCTCCACTCTCCCTCTGTGTCTCTTTCCCCTCCTCTCCCTCTGTGTCTCTTCCCCCCTCTGCCTCTGTGTCTCTTCCCCCTCTCCCTCAGTGTCTCTTCCCCCTCTCCCTCAGTGTCTCTTCCCCCCTCTCCCTCAGTGTCTCTTCCCCCTTTCCCTCAGTGTCTCTTCCCCCCTCTCCCTCAGTGTCTCTTCCCCCTCTCCCTCTGTGTCTCTTCCCCCCTCTCCCTCTGTGTCTTGTTCCCCCCTCTCCCTCTGTGTCTATTCCCCCCTCTCCCTCTGTGTCTCTTTCTCCCACTCTCCCTCTGTGTCTATTCCCCCGTCTCCCTCTGTGTCTCTTTCCTCCACTCTCCCTTTGTGTCTCTTTCCTCCCCTCTCCCTCTGTGTCTCTTCCCCCTCTCCCTCTGTGTCTCTTCCCCCTCTCCCTCTGTGTCTAGTTCCCCCCTCTCCCTCTGTGTCTCTTTTTCCCACTCTCCCTCTGTGTCTATTTGTCCCACTCTTCCTCTGTGTCTATTTCCCCCCTCTCCATCTGTGTCTCTTTCCTCCACTCTCCCTCTGTGTCTCTTTCCCCTCCTCTCCCTCTGTGTCTCTTCCCCCCTCTGCCTCTGTGTCTCTTCCCCCTCTCCCTCAGTGTCTCTTCCCCCTCTCCCTCAGTGTCTCTTCCCCCCTCTCCCTCAGTGTCTCTTCCCCCTTTCCCTCAGTGTCTCTTCCCCCCTCTCCCTCAGTGTCTCTTCCCCCTCTCCCTCTGTGTCTCTTCCCCCCTCTCCCTCTGTGTCTTGTTCCCCCCTCTCCCTCTGTGTCTATTCCCCCCTCTCCCTCTGTGTCTCTTTCTCCCACTCTCCCTCTGTGTCTATTCCCCCGTCTCCCTCTGTGTCTCTTTCCTCCACTCTCCCTTTGTGTCTCTTTCCTCCCCTCTCCCTCTGTGTCTCTTTCCCCTCCTCTCCCTCAGTGTCTCTTCCCCCCTCTACCTCAGTGTCTCTTCCCCCCTCTCCCTCAGTGTCTCTTCCCCCTCTCCCTCTGTGTCTCTTCCCCCTCTCCCTCTGTGTCTAGTTCCCCCCTCTCCCTCTGTGTCTCTTTTTCCCACTCTCCCTCTGTGTCTATTTGTCCCACTCTTCCTCTGTGTCTATTTCCCCCCTCTCCATCTGTGTCTCTTTCCTCCACTCTCCCTCTGTGTCTCTTTCCCCTCCTCTCCCTCTGTGTCTCTTCCCCCCTCTCCCTCTGTGTCTCTTCCCCCTCTCCCTCAGTGTCTCTTCCCCCTCTCCCTCAGTGTCTCTTCCCCCCTCTCCCTCTGTGTCTCTTCCCCCTTTCCCTCAGTGTCTCTTCCCCCCTCTCCCTCAGTGTCTCTTCCCCCTCTCCCTCTGTGTCTCTTCCCCCCTCTCCCTCTGTGTCTTGTTCCCCCCCTCTCCCTCTGTGTCTATTCCCCCCTCTCCCTCTGTGTCTCTTTCTCCCACTCTCCCTCTGTGTCTATTCCCCCGTCTCCCTCTGTGTCTCTTTCCTCCACTCTCCCTTTGTGTCTCTTTCCTCCCCTCTCCCTCTGTGTCTCTTCCCCCTCTCCCTCTGTGTCTCTTCCCCCTCTCCCTCTGTGTCTAGTTCCCCCCTCTCCCTCTGTGTCTAATTCCCCCCTCTCCCTCTGTGTCTCTTTCTCCCACTCTCCCTCTGTGTCTATTTGTCCCACTCTCCCTCTGTGTCTATTTCCCCCCTCTCCCTCTGTGTCTCTTTCCTCCACTCTCCCTTTGTGTCTCTTTCCCCTTCTCTCCCTCTGTGTCTCTTCCCCCCTCTGCCTCAGTGTCTCTTCCCCCTCTCCCTCAGTGTCTCTTCCCCCCTCTCCCTCAGTGTCTCTTCCCCCTTTCCCTCAGTGTCTCTTCCCCCCTCTCCCTCAGTGTCTCTTCCCCCTCTCCCTCTGTGTCTCTTCCCCCCTCTCCCTCTGTGTCTTGTTCCCCCCTCTCCCTCTGTGTCTATTTCCCCCCTCTCCCTCTGTGTCTCTTTCTCCCACTCTCCCTCTGTGTCTATTCCCCCGTCTCCCTCTGTGTCTCTTTCCTCCACTCTCCCTTTGTGTCTCTTTCCTCCCCTCTCCCTCTGTGTCTCTTTCCCCTCCTCTCTCTCTGTTTCTCTTTCCCCCTCTCCCTCTGTGTCTTTTCCCCCTCTTCCTTAGTGTCTCTTCCCCCTCCTCTCCCTCTGTGTCTCTTCCCCCCTCTCCCTCAGAGTCTCTTCCCCCTCTCCCTCTGTGTCTCTTCCCCCCTCTCCCTCTGGGTCTCTTCCCCCCTCTGTGTCTCTTCCCCGCCTCCATCTGTGTCTCTTCCCCCTCTGCCGCTGTGTCTCTTTCCCCCCCTCTCGACTGTGTCTCTTTCCCCCTCTCTCTGTGTCTCTTTCACCCCTCTCCCCGTGTCTCTTTCCCCCTCTCCCATGTGTCTCTTTCCATCCTCTCCCCGTGTCTCTTTCCCCCCTCTCCCTCCCGTGCGTCTCTTTCCCCCTCCCCTGTGTCTCTTTCTCCCACTATCCCTCTGTGTCTCTTCCGCCCCTTCCTCTGTGTCTCTTTTCCCCCTCTCCGTCTGTGTCTTTTTCCCCCCTCTCTCTGTGTCTCTGTCCCCCTCTCACTCTGTGTCTCTTCCCCCTCTCCCTCTGTGTCTAGTTCCCCCCTCTGCCTCTGTGTCTCTTTTTCCCACTCTCCCTCTGTGTCTATTTGTCCCACTCTTCCTCTGTGTCTATTTCCCCCCTCTCCATCTGTGTCTCTTTCCTCCACTCTCCCTCTGTGTCTCTTTCCAATCCTCTCCCTCTGTGTCTCTTCCCCCCTCTGCCTCTGTGTCTCTTCCCCCTCTCCCTCAGTGTCTCTTCCCCCTCTCCCTCAGTGTCTCTTCCCCCTCTCTCTCAGTGTCTCTTCCCTCTTTCCCTCAGTGTCTCTTCCCCCCTCTCCCTCTGTGTCTCTTCCCCCCTCTCCCTCTGTGTCTCTCCCCCTGTGTCTCTTCCCCCCTCCCTGTGTGTCTTTCCCCCCCTCTCCCCCCTGTGTCTCTTTCCCCCCTCCCCCTGTGTCTCTTTCCCCCTCTCCCCTGTGTCTCTTTCTCCCACTCTCCCTCTGTGTCTATTTCCCCCCCTCTCCTTCTGTGTCTCTTTCCTCCCCTCTCCCTCTGTGTCTCTTCCGCCCCTTCCTCTGTGTCTCTTTTCCCCCTCTCCGTCTGTGTCTCTTTCCCCCCCTCTCTCTGTGTCTCTGTCCCCCTCTCCCTCTGTGTCTCTTCCCCCTCTCCCTCTGTGTCTAGTTCCCCCCTCTCCCTCTGTGTCTCTTTCTCCCACTCTCCCTCTGTGTCTATTTGTCCCACTCTTCCTCTGTGTCTATTTCCCCCCTCTCCATCTGTGTATCTTTCCTCCACTCTCCCTCTGTGTCTCTTTCCCCTCCTCTCCCCCTGTGTCTCTTCCCCCCTCTGCCTCTGTGTCTCTTCCCCCTCTCCCTCAGTGTCTCTTCCCCCCTCTCCCTCAGTGTCTCTTCCCCCTTTCCCTCAGTGTCTCTTCCCCGCTCTCCCTCAGTGTCTCTTCCCCCTCTCCCTCTGTGTCTCTTCCCCCCTCTCCCTCTGTGTCTCTTCCCCCCTCTCCCTCTGTGTCTCTCCCCCTGTGTCTCTTCCCCCCTCCCTGTGTGTCTTTTCCCCCCTCTCCCCCTGTGTCTCTTTCCCCCTCCCCCTGTGTCTCTTTCCCCCTCTCCCCATGTCTCTTTCACCCCTATCCCCATGTCTCTTTCCCCCTCTCCCCCTCCCCTGTGTCTCTTTCTCCCACTCTCCCTCTGTGTCTATTTCCCCCCTCTCCCTCTGTGTCTCTTTCCTCCCCTCTCCCTCTGTGTCTCTTTCCCCCCTCTCCGTCTGTGTCTTTTTCCCCCTCTCTCTGTGTCTCTTCCCCCCTCTCCCTCTGTGTTTCTTCCCCCTCTCCCTCTGTGTCTCTTCTCCCTCTCCCTCTGTGTCTATTTCCCCCCTCTCCCTCTGTGTCTCTTTCTCCCACTCTCCCTCAGTGTCTATTTGTCCCACTCTCCCTCTGTGTCTATTTCCCCCCTCTCCCTCTGTGTCTCTTTCCTCCACTCTCCCTCTGTGTCTCTCCCCCGTGTCTCTTCCCCTCCCTCTGTGTCTTTTCCCCCCTCTCCCCCTGTGTCTCTTTCCCCCTCCCCCTGTGTCTTTTTCCCCCCTCTCCCCCATGTCTCTTTCCCCCCTCTCCGCGTGTCTCTTTCCCCCCTCTCCCTCCCATGCGTCTCTTTCCCCCCTCCCCTGTGTCTCTTTCCCTCCTCTCCATCTGTGTCTCTTTCCCCCTCTCTCTGTGTCTCTTCCCCCTCTCACTGTGTTTCTTCCCCCTCTCCCACTGTGTCTCTTCCCCCTCTCCCTCTGTGTCTAGTTCCCCCCTCTCCCTCTGTGTCTAATTCCCCCCTCTCCCTCTGTGTCTCTTTCTCCCACTCTCCCTCTGTGTCTATTTGTCCCACTCTCCCTCTGTGTCTATTTCCCCCCTCTCCCTCTGTGTCTCTTTCCTCCACTCTCCCTTTGTGTCTCTTTCCCCTTCTCTCCCTCTGTGTCTCTTCCCCCCTCTGCCTCTGTGTCTCTTCCACCTCTCCCTCTGTGTCTCTTCCCCCTCTCCCTCGGTGTCTCTTCCCCCCTCTCCCTCAGTGTCTCTTCCCCCTCTCCCTCAGTGTCTCTTCCCCCCTCTCCCTCAGTGTCTCTTCCCCCCTCTCCCTCTGTGTCTCTTCCCCCCTCTCCCTCTGTGTCTCTTCCCCCCTCTCCCTCTGTGTCTCTCCCCCCCTGTGTCTCTTCCCCCTTCCCTCTGTGTCTTTTCCCCCCTCTCCCCCTGTGTCTCTTTCCCCCCTCCCCCTGTGTCTCTTTCCCCCCTCTCCCCATGTCTCTTTCCCCCCCCTCTCCCTCCCATGCGTCTCTTTCCCCCTCCCCTGTGTCTCTTTCTCCCACTCTCCCTCTGTGTCTATTTCCCCACTCTCCCTCTGTGTCTCTTTCCTCCCCTCTCCATATGTGTCTCTTTCCCCTACTCCCTCTGTGTCTCTTTCCCCCCTCTCCCTCTGTGTCTAGTTCAGCCCTTTCCCTCTGTGTCTATTCCCCCCTCTCCCTCTGTGTCTCTTTCTCTCACTCTCCCTCTGTGTCTATTTCTCCCACTCTCCCTCTGTGTCTATTTCCCCCCTCTCCCTCTGTGTCTCTTTCCTCCACTCTCCCTCTGTGTCTCTTTCCCCTCCTCTCCCTCTGTGTCTCTTCCCCCTCTCCCTCTGTGTCTCTTTCCCCCCTCTATCTCTGTGTCTCTTACCCCCCTCTCCCTCTGTGTCTCTTTCCCCACTCTCCCTCTGTGTCTCTTTCCCCCTCTCCCTCTGTGTCTCTTTCACCCCTCTCTCTCTGTGTCTCTTTCCCCCCCTATCTCTGTGTATCTTCCCCTCATCTCTCTGTGTCCCAATCCCCTCTCCATCTGTGTCTCTCTTTCCCCCCCTCTCCCTCCCATGCGTCTCTTTCCCCCTCCCCTGTGTCTCTTTCTCTCACTCTCCCTCTGGGTCTTTTTCCCCCCTCTCCCTCTGTGTCTCTTTCCTCCCCTCTCCCTCTGTGTCTCTTTCCCCCCTCTCCCTCTGTGTCTCTTTCCCCCCTCTCCCTCTGTGTCTCTTTCCCCCTCTCCCTCTGTGTCTCTTCCCCCTCTCCCTCTGTGTCTCTTCGCCCTCTCCCTCAGTGTTTCTTCCCCCCTCTCCCTGAGTGTCTCTTCCCCCTCTCTCTCTGTGTCTCTTCCCCATCTCCCTCTGTGTCTCTCCCCCTCTGTGTCTCTTCCCCCCTTCTCCCCCTGTGTCTCTTTCCCCCCCCTCTCCCCCTGTGTCTCTTCCCCCCAATCCCCCTGTGTCTCTTCCCCCCTCTCCCCCGTGTCTCTTTCCCTCCTCTCCCCCATGTCTCTCCCCCCCCCCTCTTCCTCCCATGCATCTCATTCCTCTCCGATGTGTCTCTTTCCCCCCTCTCCCTCTATATCTCTTCCCCCCTCTCGCTCTTTATCTCTTTCCCCCCTCTACCTCTGTGTCTCTTTCCCCCCTCTCCCTCTGGGTCTCTTCCCCCCCATCTCTGTGTCTCTTTCCCCCTCGCCCTCTGTGTCTCTTTCACCCCTCTTTCGCTGTGTCTCTTCCCCCCCATCTCTGTGTCTCTTCCCCCTCCTCTCTCTGTATCCCATCCCCCTCTCCCTCTGTGTCTCTTCTCCCTCTGTGTCTCTTCCCCCCTCTCCCTCTGTGTCTCTTCCCCCCTCTCCCTCTGTGTCTCTCCCCCTCTCCCTCTGTGTCTCTTCCCCCCTCTCCCTCTGTGTCTTTTCCCACCCTCCCACTCCCTCTTTTGCTATCGGACCGTTGTCAAACTGCGATTTATCGCAAGAGTGACAATGAATCGCAGTTTGACAATTATAATATGATATATAGTAATTATTAATCTATATTTATATAGATTAATAATGAATATTGCAGTATATTGTGATACCTTTTGTATTGGACAAACCCCCTTTTTTTTTTTTATGAGCTCTCAAGAGGCTTGACCTCCCTTTATCAAGTCTGGATCAATACTGACATGAGAAGGAACCCTAAACAGGGATGCAGAGAGTGGAGACAGCATCGGACATATAGGGGGATACAACATAACATAGTATAGGAACCATATATAAACATACTATATACACATATACATCAATATCCACATGAAATGGACTACTGTAGCCCACAGTAATATCCTTCCTGTTGGACAAACATCTCACTAAGAGTGAGATGCTGTTAGAAAACTGAAGTCCATATTAAGTCCTGTATTTTTAGTGTTGAAGAATGTAATCATCTTTAAGCTTTAAATCTTTTTGCACCCCCTAAAGATGACTCCTTTAAACTTTTACACCAAAATCTTATGTTAATCAGACTTTATGGATCATTCGCAAATCAGGACAGTGTTGTTACTCCAAAAATCGGAAGAAAATATTACGGGTACAGAAAACCACTCTCAAATGGTTTTAAAACCATTGCAGAGTGCTGCAACATCACTTAAAGGACATGAAACAACTCAAAAACATTAAAAAAGCATGCAATATCATCACAAATAAATGATTAACATTGCAATAGGCACATGTGTGATATTAAAAGCAATTCAATTTCCACGTGTGAGCCATCAGAAAAATTAGAAGAGAAAATGTGCTCACAGCTGGATAAATCTGTTATAGAGATAGCACATTAATAAATAGCCTCAGAAATCATAGCACTCCCTTACATATAATATGTTACAGTCACAGAGACACAAATGGGAAAAATAAAAATTATATATATACATCAATATGTTTGACTCATCACATATAAATTTGAACACCAACTACTGGAAATATCACACCTCCGCATAACATATTACAAAATCCAGGGGAATACAGACCAACGTACGCAACAGGTTAATACCAATCAGCAAACACACATAGACCACAGCAGCTGCTGTGAACACTCACTATTAAAGGGACAGACACACCCAAAATAATAACAACCACAGTGATCATCACCACAGCCCTGTACTGATAAGAGATAATCTGTGGCATATCCATGGGAAGGTATGGCATCTACTCATTAACCTAGGGGAGGAGGAGATATGTATATGAGGGTGAGTGCTGTATAATCTAACTCAGGAAAGTGCCTTTTTATCTCAGTGTTTAACAGAGACTTATCTTTGTCTTCAGTATTTTACATATCTGGTATTAAGACTGTTTGAGTGTAAACTAAACATTAATATAGTAGAGGAAGTAAAGGACACTATTTTACTGGTCATATCCTGGATTAATTCATATGGCAATATTATTTGTTAATGGCAGTTGATCGGTAGCAAAGAAATGGAAGACCACAGATTTTTAAATAAAATATAACTTTTATTAGATACCAAAAAATATAAGTCTATAAGTTAACATATATATATAAATGAAAAGACAACGGCGAGTAAAATATACTATATATACAGCTAATATTCTCGTGTGATGGGTAACTATGCGTCAAATTTACTGATGAAGGATATGCCCAGTAATTATTTTCTTAGGACCAATGTTGTAGAGGTATCAACTAAATCAATATGCTTTATGGGTAATATTATACATCCACTAATACAGTAATGGTTAATGTGTAGTCAATATTAATACTCTCAATATAGATAGTAGTCCTAGAGTCATTAAGATGGAATCAAAACAAATGCTCTTTAACTGGCTTTTTGTATATCGCTGTCACATATAACAGCAATGCTAAATGCTTGTTTTAATCCATAAATTAAAAGTCAAACATGCAATAAGATGTATTGTATATCACAGCATAGGTACTAGATGAGTGAAAGAAAAAAACAGCAGATACTATTAACTGTGGCCCTAGGTTAACTGGTTTCTAGTGAAAATACCTGGACCCACTACCTGTCCTCTAAGAGGTATGCCTCTGAAATAAGGTGAAACAATCTCACCTTTCTAGACTACAGTACCTTCTGGACATAACCATGGAGTTGCCTTCAATAGTCTGCATTCTGAGTCATCAGCGCATTGATCCTAGGACCAAGTCAGGGTTTCCAATACCGGATCACTGAACTGCTTCTGACATCATCACTACGAGACTGGATGGGATGGAGGGGGAGATATGTCATCATGGGTAGCATGATGCCTGAAAAGGGCCTGAAAATGATGCTGGATAAATGGGGGAGGTGAACGCCACATGTAGATCAATAGATAGCACAGGCTAGGCACTGGATCTTCACATGGAGCATGTAAGGAACAGGGTGTTATAGGCACAGGAACATGGACATACTGTATAGGGATATATCATGACAAGGGGATTACACTAATGTGATGAAGCTGTTCAGAAAACACAAAAGGAGGCTGTGAAGAGGCACATGGAGCATCAGGAATCTTACCATCATCAACAGGAATCATGGGTACACTTGTCCCGGAATGTCCCACACCATTGCTGATGTGCAGCATATAAACCAACAATTATCACTAGTGATAGTCTTAATATATAATTTAATCTTAAATGATTATTATTATTACTACAGCATGATGACCAATATCCTAAAACATAATACGTAAAGTACTTTTTATGTATGTTGATGTCCCAAATCACTAACCATGAGAAACACATGGAAACATAGATAACAATATCATAGTTTATTGCATACACAGAGCACAGCCATAAACATATCCAACCGTGCACTAATATCATGGGTGTAGTGTAAGTGGATCCAAAACTACAAGAGGATGGACAAAATTGCAAATCCTAAATGGGTCAAGGTAATACTGTATAATAATAATGATGCATAGCATCTACTAGGGTCATATGTGGTCAATACACCACAGTAACCTTAATCTGATGAAGAAAAATATCATCATTAAACACTCCATATAATAGAAGTAACCAGTAATGCGCAAAGCACATACAAACAGATGCATTAGGAGTGCTACTGAGAAGGTCAAATCCAAGTTGCAGTCCCTTTCTCCTCCTCTGCCTTGACACAGGCCTCCACCCCTCGTGCCTCTGCACCATGTCCCTAGTCGAGGGGGGTTACAGGCTTCAAGTGTGTTTGGGAGGTCTCTGGTGTGTAGGAGGCAGTGATGGGAACCTGAGCATGCATGCTGGGTGATGTCCATGCATAGCTGTTTGAGCATGCTCTGGTTTTGCACTGCCTGAACCAGCCTGGTCATGTATGACTCCACCTGCTGGTTGTGTCTCCTCACCTCCCTATGGAGCCTCCTAAGGCTGTGGCCCACTGAGGCCAGGTGGGAGGAGAGCCTGCCCTGGATCCCCCAGCATAGTATTTCTATAGTATCTCATCAGGACCAGCATCTCCCTTATTGTGGCCTCCAACTGTGGGCCTGGGGATGGAGGTCCAAGTTGGCCAGGCAAGGCTATGGATGGAGGTTGCGGTGGTAGTGGCCTGGTGGGGAGGTACTAGGGAGCGGTTGCTGGTGGTGGACCTTGTGAAGATGGTGGTCATGATGTGTAGATGGCCAGGGGAGAAGCTGATGGTGCTGGTGGTGACATGTACCGGGCATTAGTCCAATATGTGGGCCCAGGAGGCAAATAAATTTGTGAGAGGAGTGGGCTAGTGGGGTCAAATGCCACCGGTGGGGTGGAAGATCAGGCAATGAGATCATTGCTTTATATTATGAGCTTGTTTGTCTTTGGCTCATAAAAATATCTTAATTAGTGCTGTGGTCTGGCCATACAGCACATGTATATACATACTCTGCCTCTCCCAGCATTAGTTGTTAACATGCTTTTGAGAGCTTTTCCATGAATGATGCTTCCCACCAACCAATAGTGATATGTAAGGTTCCTGGAGTTGAGGAGGGATAGACAATCCATCTATCCCTAGTGAAATCCACAGAGCTAACATCTCTAACTCTTATTGTTGTGTAGCATTTCCATGTGAATACAGTTATCTATATGTGTGTGGTGTACATGTGGTGTACATGTGGGTGTATGTTGGTGTATCTGATATTCACCTGGCAAAGAGGCTGGATCCGGTGTAGCCACCAGACCTGGAGCTATTGGGATGGCCCCTGCTTCCATCATGTGCTCCAGCAACCACTCCCAATCCTTGTGCTGGACAGTCACTCTGGGGCCACCACTTGAAGCTCTGGTCTCCTCTCCCATCATCCTCCTGACCTTTGCCCACCTATCAGTGTAACAATGCTTTACAGACCTCCCATCCCTGGCTGCACAACCAAGCTCAGTAACTGCAGCTGCTACCTCCTTCCAGGGCTTGCCCCTGGAGGCGGCCTTAACTTCCCTATCTATTGTAATGATATGGGTGTGGGTACAGATGGCATTGAGGAGTACCATTATCTCCTCTGGCCTGTTTGCCTCCAGCCTCTTGTTCTCCCAACTGTGCAATGGGATACATACTGTACATCCATTTACTGACCTTGATTTCTATTCCTCTATTCCTCCCCACCATTACTGCCCGCCCATTGCACCCTCCCTCTATCATACCTTCCACCCTGCATCCCCCAGAACTACCACTCCTAGCCCTCCACCCTCCACTCCCACCCCCCTTATGTCTCCTTCCCTCCCTTCCATGCTCATCCTCCCTACCTCTCCCCAGTGGTAGTTCTGGGGGGAAGGGTGGGTGATGAGGTAGAGGGAGAATGGAATCAGCCCAGAAACTTAAGTACACATAGTTCAGGTTCAAAAGGGAATGGGTCTGATCTCAGGGTTTAGTGGAGGGGGGGGGGTAGACCTCAGGGTCAGAGCATGGAGGTAAGGATCCCTGGAGGACAAGAGGCTGGAGCCAACGATAGGGTCCCTAACTATAGCCCAGAGGAGATGGTGGTACTCCTCAATGCCATCCATGCCCATGCCCATTATTATGGGTAGGGGCAAGGCCTGGAAGGAAGTAGCAGCCACAGTCACTGAGAACAGTTTAGCAAATACTGTAGGTATATGAGGATTGTAAGGTATCGTTAAGACTACAGCCAGGCAAAGGTCAGGAGGATGATGGAGAAGGAGGCCAGATCCGCAAGCGCTCAAAGTAGTGGCTCCAGAGTTACTATCCATATAAGGATTGTGAGAGGTTGTAGAAGGAGGTGATGGCTACAGGGATCATCCCTGGAGCTGGTGGCTACACCAGATCCAGTCTCCTTGCCAGGCGAATATTACCTACACTAACATACTCCAGGTGAAAATTACCTACACCAACATGGAAATGCTGCACAAAAATAAGGGATAGATGTCAGCTCCCTGGTTTTCACTAGGGATAGACAAATCTTCTATCCCTCATCAAAGCCAGTAATCTCACATATCACTCGCATTGGTGGACAGCATCAGACATGTGACAAATAGATGCAGCAAATATCAGAAAGATATAATTTTGTTCAACATCCAGTGGAGGGGCTGGCTGGACCTTTACCCAGACAGTGGCATTTGACCCCACGGGCCCTCTCCTCCCACAGATTGATTCCCCACCCAGGCTACTCGACTGATGCCAGAACAATGCCACTTCCACCATCAGCTCCTCCTCCCACCACCGGGACGTCATGGGCACCACTACCACCAGGCCCACCATTACCATCACCAGCATGCACTTCTCAGCACTTCCCCACTTGGCCACCACCAAAGCCTCCTCCCACACCAATGCCCAAATTAAGTTGGACCTCTGTACCAAGGTCCACCATTGGAGGCCACCATGGGGGCGATGCTGGTTCGGATAAGAGACTATAGAGACGATATTCAGGGGATCCAGGCCAGCGTCTCCTCCCACCAGGCCTCGTGGGCCTCAGCCTCAGGATGCTCCATACAGAGGCAAGGAGGCACCAAAAGCAGGTGGAGTTATATTTGCAAGGCTGCTCCAGACTGTGCAGAACCAGAGCATGCTAACCCAGAACAGCTTGGGTATCGCCCAGGTTGCTCTGGATCCCAGTACTTCTTCCACCTCTCCAGAGGCCTTACCCGCACACACGCAGCCTGGCCCCTCCTTGCATTACTCCATGCCTCCACCTCCACTGGTGCTGTTGACCTCACACTACATTGCCTCCCCTTGCAACCCCCCCCCCCCCCTCAGAGTATGGGCTGGGTGCAGTGGCATGGGGCTGGGGGCCTTGTGTGAAGGCAGAGGAGGAGATAGGGGATGCACCTAGGATTTGACCTTCTCAACAGCACTCCTCAGTGACCATATATTGGTCCAACCGTTGCCATAATCTAGCTCTGCCACAGAGAATAGGATCATGTCCTATGTGATGGTAATATTTTGTAAGCAAATGACTTCCCCCATAACATGCTGCATGATCCTATGACCATTTCACCAACTGATGATCACTAAGGAATGCTGTTGAGAATGGTTGGTGTAGTTCCTATTTTTGCTTTTCCCTTTAGGAATATATACTTTTTTTTTTTTTGGTGGCACATTTCAGGTCTATGAAGGCATCCTCTTAAAACTCAAAACTAGCCATTTATTCCAAGGGGGCGTTAATGCATGCGTTAAAATCTCCAAGAGAGATGTTGATAGTACTCTGGCCCCACTGAGTGTGTTCATAGCTAAGCATTCCTTGTGAGATGCCACATCATTACAGGTAAGTTGGTTTATTGTTACAGTATTTCCCACTGTACTGAACATACAGATTTTTTTTTAGATTTTTCTCCTCTGACTTTTTTAGCTTAACACACTGTAAGAAATTAATATATAATTTCTATAAATCATAAATTCTTTTGGACAGGTCAATAAACAAGCAGACAAATAAAGTATAACTAAAAAAATATATATTTTACATAAATCATGATACATTTACACAATAAGTTTAGACAAACATATAACAGGCAAGAAGTATTAAGACAATATTTACAAATATAATAATTATATAATGTCTACATTATGTAATAAAAAAGATACAGTGTACTACACCCTATGGTCAGCTTATGAAGTTCACTCTCCATCAGGTTCTCTGGTCAGGATTGTTCTGCTCAGCTAGGCTCATCTGGCATCCTTCTGGCACTCTGGACTTTGGACTTTGTCTGTCAGTCCATCAGTCTGTGAGCCCGTATGTGAGTCTCTGTGCCCCTCTTCCATATATTTTTGGCCTTTTATATCAGATTTGGGGCTATGTCCCACCCTCTCTATACATCATACATGGCAAAAAGTTGGATTAAGACTGAGTTCCACAAGTTGTCAGAGGTCTAAAAATGTACACATTTCTAGACCTCCCCAAAGCTTGCTGTTTTTACTGTAAATAAGACCATTTTTGATTCTTTAAGGTTATTTTGATTTGACTTTTCTTGCACCTTTTGCCATTTCCCATGGTACAGGCCAGGTTTAAAACTAAATACAGTGAAACATACACATATAGAAAATATAAATGAATATATTGTTTGCCTATGAACCAATGTATATTAAAAAGACATGTAGTATTTTTTGTAATATTTTGAAACAAACGCACCATTGCTATAACCAATTATTAACACTAGAGTTGCATATAATAAGTTCTATTTATAAAATACACATTCAAGTAACAATGGTAAAAAAAATCAGTATATAAGCTATATTTTACAACACTGTTTTTGTGCAATTGAATAGGATTACATAATCCATTATTTTAATCATCTGTGTAATGGATCAGATGAAGACATTATGTATGTGCTGTGTGCATTAATGTTTACTTTTATTATATGGAGTGTTGAATGATGAGCTTTTTCTTTATCTGATTATGGTTACTGTGGTATAATGACCACATGTTACCGTATGCATCATTACTATTATACAGTATTGCGCTAACCCCTTTAGGTTTTGCCATTTTTTTTTCAGCCTCTTCAGGTGTAAATATAAGCTAACAACAATCTTGCCTTAGAAATCGGGATATATGATAGAATTAATATAGTTTGAGCAACATGTTTAGGAGGGGCTGTCATTGAAGGAATTCCTATCTCAGAGTCACTGTGAGTATATTACATTTATTTCATATTTTGAACTATGCTTGCAGATAGAGATGATGCCTTCATGGACCTATTGTTCTTAGAATATCAAATTAAAACATACATTTACAACAGAATAAGGGCTTAAAAAAGATGGGACTGCAGCATCTCTTCTCAATGGTATTCCTCAGTGACAATCAATTGGTGAAATGTTAAACAGAAACTACGTGTCCACAGATAACAGGATCATGGACCATGTGATGGGAGGTAGACATCTGCATACAAAATGTCACCATCACATAGGCTATGATCCAATACTCTGTAGCCAGGCTAGATTATTTTAACATTTGTACCAATAGATTGTCACTGAGGAGTGCTGTTGAGAAGGTCCAATATATGTGCAGCCCCTACATCCTCCTTTACCTTGGCACAGGGCCCAAAATCCCTGTGGGTACCAGCCATGTCCCTAGTAGAGGGGGATTGCGGGGGGAAGCATCCCCCCAGGAGGCAGCAACACCGGAGGCGTCAGAGGTCTTGTGGGAGGTGAGAAGTGGCCAGGCCGCGGATGGGTGGGGGAAGCCTCTGGGGTGAAAGAGGCGGTGCTTGGAACCAGAGCGCACTTTTAAGCATCAATATTCACTTGGAATAGAGCTCTCTGGGTCGCTGAGTTCTGGAGCAGCCCAGACTGGTAGGATTCCATCATGAGTTGGTGTCTCCTCACCTCCCCATGCTGCCTCTGCAGGATGCCCACTATCTTCGCATGGTTGGAGCAGACACTAGCCTGGATATCCCTATGGATCGCTACCAGTTCACGAATTAGGGCCAGCATCTCCTCCTGGGCAGCCTCCGGTGGTGGACCCTAGGATGGAGGTGAGAGGTGAGGAGGGAAAGCGAGTGGGGGGTGAGCGGGCGGGGGCTGTGTTCAGCTGGAGCATGGCTCTCTCGTGGTGGTCAGCCTGGTGGTGGTGGCAGGAGCTAGGTTGTTTAGCTGATTGATGGGAGGAGGATGATGCGGTGGAAATCTGTGGACATCGGTCCAATAGGAGGGCCCAGGTGGTAGACCAAGTTGTTGGAGGAAGGGGGCAGTGGAGTCAAATGCCATGGGTGTGGCTGATGATCCAGCAGGTGACCCCACTTCTCAGATGATTGGTGGACCTCATATCACTCATATCTTGGGCCCTCGGCTCTCCTCTTTGCCTCCTCTTCTTGCATTGGCTCCTGTTGGGCGGGGGCATGGTTCCTAACATCTGGCTCCAAATGATCCGATGCCCCTGCCTCTGTCTCACCACTGGACCCAGTCCTCCTGCCAGCTGAAAGAGAGAAAAGATTGGAATATGTGTTAATTATGTTGAATGATACATTGGTTTCTGTTCCTTCCTAACTATCCTAGTTCATTCTATCCTTCTCTTCATTCCTATCTGACCTCTAGTCTTGAACCTGGATGTTTCACTAATTGTCTACTATGAGTAGCTATCTTTTGGTAGATGTTATCTATTCTTTGGATCATGAGCTGGATTGTTATGGCTCATGACGTTATCTTGATTTCGGCTGCAGCCTTTATTTGCATACGCTGCAGTGGACACACCCATAGATGGACTACTTATTGGATGATTACTTGTGTTGTGCTCACTGATGACAGTGATTTGGCAGCTTCATGGATTTATTGATTCATGACTAATCCATCTATCCCTTGTTAAACCCAGGGAGCCTACATGTCAGTGTCATTGTTGGTCAACAGTTACATGTGTTGTGTGTTTTCTATGTGTGTGTGATGTACATGTGGTGGCATGTAGGTGTATCTGATATTCACCTGACATGGAGGCTGGATCCTGTGGGGCCACTAGGCCTGGAGCTCCAATGGCAGGCACCCAGCAAAGCCACTTCTTGAGCATCCTCTCCCAGCATCCTTTACCACTCGTGGCATGTCAGAGTCACTTGGGGGCCACCACTTGGTGCTGCAGCTGCACTGGCCTCCTCACCTTGGCTCTGACATCATCAAAACAGTGCTTCATGCACCTTACATCCTCTTCTGCTAAGCCCACTGATGTGGCCCCTACCTACTTTCAGGCCTGGGCCCTGGGCCTGGGCCTAGCTTTCCTCCCTCCGAAAGGATAGCTGGGTGGTCACGGATGGCAAAGAGGAGGATCACATTCTCCTTTTGTGTGTAGTTCATGGCCCTATGTTTGCCTTGAGCCTTTTGCCTTCCTGACTGTGGACGGGGATCCTGTGCACCCTCATTTGACCCTGAGGCCTATCCCTCCTCCACTCTACCACCCCTCCTGGGATCAGGCCCCTCCCCCTCTGTCCCTGAACTCGATGGGCCTATCACTATGTGCAAATGCACCCCTTCCCTCTCATCCACTCTGCTCTACTCCACTTTATACTCTCCCCTCCACTCATCTCCCCTTCACTGTCCACTCCTCCACTCTCTCCTCCTCCACTCTCCCCTCCTCTACTCTTCACTCTCCTTTCTACTCCTCTCCTCCACTCCCCCCCCACTTTCCCCTCCTCTCTCCTTGACAACTGACCTCCACACTCCTCTATCCTCCAATCCCCAGAGACTCCTCTTTCTCCTCTCTATCCTCCTTTACACTCCTCCTCATCGCCTCCCCTCTGCTCCTCTCCTCATCCCCACCTTCCTCCATCCTTATGCCAAAAATACAAGGATAAAACAAGAAAAGTATATGTGTATATATTTGAGGGGAAAATGTTTTATGTTTTATGTGTAATTTATAATTGTTGGGGTATAGGGTAAGGGTGTGACCTATCTATATTTGTATCTATGTGTGATATTACTCTACAGTATTTGTATTTGTATTTTGTGTTATCAGTTGATATGTGTTTTCAAGGATTAGGTGTAAACTAGGTATTTCAGAAATATATCTCAACAAAATTGTTAGAACCTGCTCTTAATCAACGTCTACTCTCTCTCACTCTCAATACTCAAACCACCAACTCCGGGACCTGCATGCTACTTCATGAGAATATACAGCACAGTCAACGCTGGGGCGGGGGGAACGTAGCTTTATTATCTATCCCTGTCAATCATAATCTGTTTTATATTGGCTGACAAGGCTGAGGCGCACAATGTAATTACAGGATTGAATTGTAACTGTGGACTTGATGTGTTCCAGCCTACTAAGAACTTGCCAACTTGCAATGGTGGCAGCAATGGTTTGCAGTTTTACAGCCCTATTACGTTTCGAAGCCCATAGCAGAACTGTTATACCTGCAAAGCCTGCGAGTTTGAAATTTGCAAGAGTTACAGAGCTATCAAATTTCACCATGCCGCGACCAAAGGGCCGGAGCCGCAAACCTGTAAACCATTCTTGCACACGTTGCATGTGCGGCTGTTAACATGATTAATTAGTCAAACCCGTAGTTACGGGTTTATACGGAGCCAATGGCAAAAGAGATCGTCATCATTACCTCAGAAAAATTGAGGTTAGATTTCAAAGCCTTACGGGTTTCAATTACGAGTTATGATTGGACCCGCATTCCAGAAATATTGCAGAAATAATGAATAAGTAAATATGATATTCTAGTCCATGCGAGTTCCATTATATAATTTAGAGAAAGAACAGACACTCTACCTATTCCACAAAAACCTTTATATATAGAGAGAGTAGGAAGAGAAATTCTAGTGATTAAAAATTACTAAATTTATTAATGTAAAAATATGAACATTCTGAAATTGGCGCTTAAAACATATTTAAAAAATTGAAAGACTGCTTCTCCAACTGTATCGTCTCCCTATGTCGATTCTATAAGTGCAATGATAATGAGAGTCAAAAACCACCTAATCTATTACAGATATAGAGGGATATCCCTATAGTGGTGTCACATTACTGATGCAATTGAATTTGTAATTCTAAAAGGGATATAATCAATTATTCTTATGACAAAGAATGTGTGAAAAAAATCGAACCATCTTGGAATCCTAAAGGATTTGTATAAAAGTGCAAAGTGCTAAGATTAGAAAATTATACTAAAGTGCAAAAGACTAAATATTAATTATTCAGTAAAAATAATTAATATTTAGATGCTTTAAAGTGCTAAACAAGACAGTAATATTATATCCTAACATTAAAAGTATAGTGTCTAAAATAACACTATTAGCAGATATACAATGTAGGTATCAATAATTGCATAAATGCATTGTCTGATATTAACTCACTTATGAAATCAGTAATCTATAGATTACACATAATTGTACCTAATATTTATTAATCAACATATATGTCATATATAACATTGCTACTTATCTTAGTATCTTTAAATCCCAAGAGTTATTTACAACAGTAAGTCCAATTGCTAGTATGTATCTAATTCAGCCAATCATGCTGCTGGTTCACGGCTCAGCAACTTGGCGTGTGACGTCAGTGAGGCAGTGCATGCTGGGAAGTCGACGCACATTTTGCAGGTAAAATGCTTTCTCAAGACCTTGTCATACTAGCAATTGGACTTACTGTTCTAAATAACTCTTAGGATTTAAAGATACTAAGGGCCTCATTCTATTAACGACCGTAGGAGATGCGGGGTCGCAAGGACCGGGCCGCAAGCTATTCGGCTATTCTATTCCCCTCAGCCCGGGGATTCCGGCAGGCTTGCGGCCGGCGCCTTGCTATCCCTCGCGCCGGAGGAAAGCCTTTGATCTAAAACGGCTGCAAGAGTTTCGGCTGCAAGAAAAGCCCGGTTGCTATTCTATTACTCCGGGAACCCTCTCTGCAAGGCTAAAACCGAGCCGCAGCTTACTTGCAGGAAAAAGGTCCCGCTAGCACCAATTAAGCACATTATAAAGCCGAAATAAAGTCATCCTGCACTCTGAGGAGACTATAAAGTGATTGTAGGTGTTAGCAAAAATAGCACAACATTCCCCTACACTCAAATCCGTAAAAAAAATATTTTTTAATTTATGTCAAAAATCCATGTAAAAAGTCCAGAGGGCTTTGAGCACCTCAGACTCGCCCACGCTGCGGCCGGAAAATAAACAGTTAATGTAAACTCGGATTTGGGCTGATGTGCAAGCTTGAGAGTTGGTTGCTATTAATCCTCATGTCCCCCAATATGATCCCTAGCATTTACAGAGCTGTACAGTGCCGTCTTGAATTTATTTTTGCGTTTTAAGTTTTCTGAGCTTACGGCCGGTTGCAAGATATACGGCCGGCCGTAAGGGGAGATCCTTCCGTATATTTGAATTGCAAGATAACGGAACCCCCGCCAGGAATCGCAACCTTGCGGCCATTTTACGGCCAATAATAGAATGAGGCCCTAAGATAAGTAGCAATGTTATATATGAGATATATGTTGATTTATATATATAAGGTACTATTATTTGTAATCCCTACATTACTCATTTCATAAGTGAGTTAATATCAAAGACAATGCATTTATGCAATTATTGATACCTACATTGTATATCTGCTTATAGTGTTTTTTTAGACACTATACTTTGTTACATTGAATGTGAAGATATATTACTGTCTTGTTTAGCACTTTCAAGCATATAAATAAAAAATTTTTTTACCAACTAATTATTATTTAGTCTTTAGCACTTTAGTATAATTTTCTAATCTTAGCACTTAGCACTTTGCACTTTTATACAAATCCTTTAGGATTCCAAGACGGTTAGATTTTTTCCACACATTGTTTGTCATAAGAACAATTGGCTATATTCCATATAGATTTACCAATTCAATTGTATCAGTAATGTGACATCACTATAGGGATATCGCTTTATATCTGTAATAGATTAGGTGATGTTTGACTCTCATTATCATTGCACTTATAGCATCTACATAAGGACACGATACAGTTTGAGAAGCCGTCTTTCAATTTTTTAAATATGTTTTAAGCGCCGATGTCAGAATTTTCATATTTTTACATTAATAAATTTACACATTTTTAATCACTAGAATTTCTCTTCCTACTCTCTCTATATATAAAGGTTTTTGTGGTATAGGTAGTGTCTTTTCTTTTTCTAATTTGTATATACACATTTATAACACTTACTAGTCGTATTCACTTCAGAGATGATATAAGGAGTGTAACCCTTAAACAGAAAGTTACTCTTTTTGCGTTTTTATTATATGTATTAACACATTGATTGCTGGGATCGATATGACACGGAAATTAAACAGAAAAAAAAGTATTTTTTATTGCAGAAATGTTGTGCTAATATTTCTAATAACTAACATCACTTTCCCTTTAATTTAAAATACAGTAGTGTGTTGATATTTGCATTTACAGTGCTACAGATAGGACTTTAACCCCACTTGCGAGTCCTCTCTAGTACCCATAGGCTTTTTGGCTCCATTTGCAGGTTACAGGTTTGAATGCCTGTGGATTCGTAGCAATTTATTAGCGATTTGCGAATGTAACAGTTTTGGGCTTGACAGATCAAAGGCTTTGCTGCAACAGAGTTCAGATTTTGACAGCCCGTAGGGTTTTTCCGCATGTAACCCGCAGGGTAGCTTTACGGGGCCAATTTAAAAGCAGGGCTCTATTATGGTCTACGGTTTTACACGTTGGGGGAATTTAATAGGGCTGCAAGAATTAGCCCTGAAATTGTGGCCTTGAGTCAAATGAATTCAGCCAGAATTGTAACAAATTTCTAAATCGCAGACATGCCTCCTGTATGAAGGTAGTTACAGGCTTGAAATTGAATGGAGGCCAGAGTCTAAAAGAGTAACTTGTAATCTATAGTCAGTGCAAAACATGTATGGAAATATTTGCCGTAATTTGAAACCTTGGCATGCTGCAGTGACTCGTATTAGTTCTCTTGCAATGTTTTTCTAATAACTAAGAAATTGTCCTGTTCTGCTACATTGTAATAAAGGCTTGTTTTTATTATTTTACTAGCAACTTGCCTGTCAAAAAAATTACTCCAATAAAATTGTAAGGCTGGTAATGCTGTTTGCCACAGAGAGTAAGTGTTATGGTGGTCTGAGATCCTTGTGCGCTCATTGCGAGGCTGGCGCGGAGCGACTTTGTCGCTCATCTCGCCGACGTCGGCGCTCATTGTGAGACGCAAAACACCGCCAAGCACATACGACTTTTACAAAAACCCGTACGAGGTACAACATACACCATTAGCAAGGACGCTAAATAATCCACACCCGCGTAACACATCCACATTCGCCGCCATTTTACAACGCTAACTTACAGAATGCGGAAGTACCCAGCTACACAAACGGTTTCCCCTAGTGCAGGCAGCCTATTTACACTACACACATTGCTGACACCTCTGCTCAACCACAGTGCAAATCTACATAGTATGCTGCAAGAACATCAAAACAGATTGTTAGCTCTTCAGCACATTCCTTGCTGCATATATTAATTACAAATAGGTAAAGTAAATTAATTTAGGATTTCCTTAATTAATTAATTACCATTAAAAAAATACACAAAAAAAACAAAAAAACACAGTATTGCAAAAAAACACAAAGACCTTAAACACGCGCCTCAGAAGGAGCGCCAACGGTGCTCATAGGACACAAAGTACACCAGGGGAGAGCCTTGCAATAAGCGCCAAAAGGAGATCAGGGCGCACCTTACAATAAGCGCAAAAGAGCAAAAGGATCTCAGACCACCAAAGCACTTACTCTCTCTGGCAAACAGCATTACCTGCCTTACAATTTTATTGCCGTAATTTTTTGACGGGCAAGTCGCAAGTCACATATAATAGTTGTCAAACTGAGAGACATCACGATTTGCGAGGTGCGTACAAGTTAGGCGCAAATGAGACGAGCTGTTAAAGCGTAGGACTTAGCCAATGAGCGCCAAACACGAAAAACACACTAAATACACCCCAAAAAATTACATCACAGACAGCATGGGGCAACAGCCAGGACGTCTGTGAGTGAGCTGGAACGTGAATTTAACTCGATTTAGATGATTTTCTACACTCAAAAATCACCTGTGTGCTACGCTATAATGGCTCGCCTCGCTGCGCGCTCATTGCCAAAGTGCTACAATTTAACGACTCGCCTCGCTGCGCGAGGCTCGTCGGTCAATGAGCGCCTGCGGCCTGCGGCGCTCATCGCTAAGTCGTACGTACTACGCAACGCAGCGTGACGACGAATCGTAGTTAGACAATTATAATATGTGATTAGTATACATAATAACCATGTACAGGCAACATATAACCACACACAATAACACATTATCCCAATGCAACAATGTCATGCTACATTACCCATATTTATAAATTACCGGCAATTGATAAACAATAAAATCAGGACAAATTCTCCATTTTCCTTCCTTGTATAGCATGGGAAGTTTATCCTGTCAGATAAGTTACCATCTATACAGGTGGTTACCTGTCCACTTGATGTGACAGTCCATCCATGTGATAGCCTCAGTGGCTCTCTGGGTACCCTGCCTCCCCCTGTCCAGGGCCTAGTGACCTTCCCAAGAGGACTTATAAGACAGCTGCCACAACTATGTCAAAAGCTTTTATTTAATGATCAAAACAACATATTTATACTCTCCAATACCACACCCTTGTGTACATTTGTGTATGTGTGATGTCCGCCCATCTGGCTTGCAACCTTGGGCTATCAAAGCTCTTGAGATTCAATTCACCAGATATCTAGTGAATAAACCTTTATGTTAAACCCAAGTGTTTGCTTAGGACTACTTGAAGTTCATACATCTGTCTTGACCCAAGGTCTGTATGTGCGAGTGTGCAATGATCTGCAGCTAACTTCTATGCAGAGCATTTTTACCAATTCCACATATGTTTTATATAACATTTTCCCTCTTATAATATATTATAACTAATATACATAATAACCATGTACAGGCAACATATAACCACACAATAACACATAATCCCAATGCAACAATGTCATGCTACATTGGCTATATTTATAAATTACCGGCAATTGATAAACAATAAAATCAGGACAATTTCTCCATTTTCCTTCCTTGTATAGCATGGGAAGTTTATCCTGTCAGATAACTTACCATCTATACAGGTGGTTACCGGTCCACTTGATGTGACAGTCCATCCATGTGATAGCCTCAGTGGCTCTCTGGGTACCCTGCCTCCCCCTGTCCAGGGCCTAGTGACCTTCCCAAGCCACTTCCCAAGGACTTATAAGACAGCTGCCACAACTTGGACATATTTATAATTTACTGGCAATATGAGTCCTTAAACAATTAAATCATGACACACCTAATATATATATATATGATATAATTACATATATATATATATATATATCACATAATTGTCAAACTACGAGACTGCGAAGCGAGGCGAGCCGTAACGCGTTGCATGCTGATAAGCCAATAAAACTTCCAGCACAAATGCAATGAGCCGAAGCGAGGCAAGCAGTGAAGGCAATGAAACACTCAGGACTTAGCCACCAAACACTTAGTAAACGCGGGATTGCCTTAGCCTCCAAGCACGTGACAAACGCGGAACTGAGAAAAAAAAAATTACGAGACACGGGACTCTAAAAAAAAAAAATACGAGACACGGTACTTTAAAAAAAAAAAACGAGATATCAAAAATACGAGGTTAACGGCGAACCGCAAAAATCCAAAAAACACAAAAAAAAACAAGCAAATAAAGCGTGAAAAAAAATGTCCGCACCCCCAAAATTAAAATGAGGCTACACGACCCTGTACCTAGCAAGACACTGCCAAATGCATAGCATTTTCACACAGGAATGAACAAACTACAAAATACATTATTATAAATGACGGAAAATGCTTGCGAGCCGCATAACACATTAATAACATAACGAATCTACAATGGCGCTTTACTCAACTAAACCAACCACACAGCCTATTTCTACGAGACACAGGACTTTAAAAAAAAAAATACAACATCGAAAAAATACGAGGTTAACGGCCGAAGCACGAAAATTTAAAAAACACAAAAACCACAAAGAAAATTTAAAAAATGCAGCAAAAACAACTTCCACAGCACAAGGGAACAGCCAGGACATCTGGCAGTGAGGTGGAATGAGAATTTAAGCAGATTTCAACGACTTTCGCCACTCGAAAATCGCCTAACTACACTATTACAAATGACAGAAAATGCTTGCCGCGTAACACATTAATAACATTACGAATATACAATGGAGCTTTACACAACTAAACCAACGGATTTCCCTCATGCACACAGCCTATTTCTAATGCACAGTTCGGACATTTGTTACACTTTATCATCAGGGCACCAACACTCAAGCTGTACATTGTATGCTGACAGAAAATATAAACATATTCAGCCTTATTAAATTGCGATTCTATAAATATAAAGGGCTCTATTTAAGCACACAGCATATTTTTTTTACAGAAGTTTTTAGTTAGTGAACTTCTATCCAAAAGCAAGGTCTTCACTAACTAAAAATTTCTGTAAATAAAATATGCTGTGTGCTTAAATAGAGCCCTTTTAAATTTACTGAATCACAATTTAATAAGGCTGTATGTTAGCTCTTCAGTCTATTGATTGCTGCATATATTAATTACAAATAGGTAAAGTATATTAATTTATTCAAGAACTAATTAATTCATTATTGCTTAACTAAATATATATAAATATATATCTCTCTTTGTAATGCGTGACAAAGGTGCTCAGATGAGTAAAAGTAGACGAAAGGAGAGGCTCGCCATGAGGGTCGAAGGCCCTCATAGCGAGCCACGTGATGAGTGATGAAGGCACTCAGCACGAGGCTCACAAAGAGCTTCGAAAGTACAAAAACGTTTACATTGTGTGTCAAACAGCATTCCCATGCCTTAAAATGTTATTGCCCCATCATTTTTGAGGGGTAAGTCGCTAGTATATATATATATATATATATATATATATATATATATATATTTATAAATTTATATTTACATTATATATATATATATATATATATATATATATATACTGTAGATAGAGTTTATAAATAAAATAGGGTAGGGTCAAGAGGGGCAGGGGAGTATCAAAAGAGAGATCAAGAGGGGCAGGGGTTAATGAGCAGTTGGGGCCGGGGGAGTATTTGATCCCCAAATAAATGATCAGTCTATCATTTTAAAGGTAGGTGTAGAAGATCAAAAAAAAACAAAACAAGAAAAACGTATGTCAAAAAAGTTATAAGTTGATCTGCAGGTCAGTGAGGGAAATAAGTATTTGATCCCCTGTCAATCAGCAAGATTTCTGGCTCTCAGGTGTCTTTTATACTCTTAAAGGGAGTGCTCCTATGCTCAGCTCGTTACCTATATAAAAGACACCTGTCCACAAAAGCAATCAATCAGATTCCAAACTCTCCACCATGGTCAAGACCAAAGAGTTGTCCAAGAATGTCAGGGACAAGATTGTAAACCTACACAAGGCTGGAAAGGGCTACAAGACCATCGCCAAGCAGCTTGGTGAGAAGGTGACAACAGTTGGTGCGATTATTCGCAAATGGAAGAAACACAAAATAACTGCCACTCTCTCGCGGTCTGATGCTCCATGCAAGATCTCACCTCGTGGAGTTTCAATGATCATGAGAATGGTGAGGTGAGGAATCAGCCCAGAACTACACAGGAGAATCTTGTTAATAAACTTAAGGCAGATGGGACCATATTCACCAAGAAAACAGTTGGTAATACACTACGCTGTGAAGGACTTAAATCCTGCGGGGGTCGCAAGGTCCCTCTGCTCATGAAAGCACATGTTCAGGCCTGTCTGAAGTTTGCCAGTGAACATCTGATTGATTCAGAGGAGACCAAAATCAAGCTCTTTGGCATCAACTCAACTTGCCGTGTTTGGAGGAGGAGGAATGCTGCCTATAACCCCAAGAACACCATCCCCACCACCAAACATGGAGGTGGAAACATTATGCTTTGGGGGTGTTTTTCTGCTAAGGGGACAGGACAACTGCACCACATGAAAGGGACGATGGACAGGGCATTGAACCTCCTTCCCTCAGGCAGGGCATTGAAAATGGGTCGTAGATGGGTATTCCAGCATGACAATGAGCCAAAACACACAGCCAAGGCTACAAAGGAGTGGCTAAAGAAGAAACACATTAAGGTCCTGGAGTGGCCTAGTCAGTCTCCAGACCTTAAGCCCATAGAGAATCTGTGGAGGGAGCTAAAGGTTTGAGTTGCCAAACATCAGCCTCAAAACCTTAATGACTTGGAGAGGATCTACAAAGAGGAGTGGGACAAAATCCCTCCTGACATGTGTGTAAACCTGGTGGCCAACTACAAGAAATGTCGGACCTCTGTGATTGCCAACAGGGGTTTTGCCACCAAGTACTAAGATGAAGGGGTCAATACTTCCCTCATTGACCTGCCCTCATTCTCATTGACCTGCAAATAAATGTATAACTTTTTTCGACATGCGTTTTTCTTGTTGTTTTTTTATTTATATATATATATATATATATATATATATATATATATATATATACAGTTGCAAGCAAAAGTATGTGAACCCTTTGGAATTATATGGATTTCTGCACAAATATGTGATCTGATCTTCATCTAAGTCACAACAATAGACAATCACACTCTGCTTAAACTAATAACACACAAATAATTAAATGTTACCATGTTGTTATTGAACACACCATGTAAACATTCACAGTGCAGGTGGAAAAAGTATGTGAACCCCTAGACTAATGACATCTCCAAGAGCTAATTGGAGTGAGGTGTCAGCCAACTGGAGTCCAATCAATGAGATGAGATTGGAGGTGTTGGTTACAGCTGCCCTGTCCTATAAAAAACACACACCAGTTCTGGGTTTGCTTTTCACAAGAAGGATTGCCTGATGTGAATGATGCCTCACACAAAAGAGCTCTCAGAAGACCTACGATTAAGAATTGTTGACTTGCGTAAAGCTGGAAAGGGTTATAAAAGTATCTCTAAAAGCCTTGCTGTTCATCAGTCCACGGTAAGACAAATTGTCTATGAATGGAGAAAGTTTAGCACTGCTGCTACTCTCCCTAGGAGTGGCCGTCCTGTAAAGATGACTGCAAGAGCACAGCGCAGACTGCTCAATGAGGTGAAGAAGAAATCCTAGAGTGTCAGCTAAAAACTTACAAAAGTCTCTGGCATATGCTAACATCCCTGTTAGCGAATCTACGATATGTAAAACACTAAACAAGAATGGATTTCATGGGAGGACACCACAGAGGAAGCCACTGCTATCCAAGCAAAACATTGCTGCACGTTTACAGTTTGCACAAGAGCACCTGGATGTTCCACAGCAGTACTGGCAAAATATTCTGTGGACAGATGAAACTAAAGTTGAGTTGTTTGGAAGAAACACACAACACTATGTGTGGAGAAAAAGAGGCACAGCACACCAACATCAAAACCTCATCCCAACTGTGAAGTATGGTGGTGGGGGCATCATGGTTTGGGGCTGCTTTGCTGTGTCAGGGCCTGGACGGATTGCTATCATCAAAGGAAAAATGAATTCCCAAGTTTATGAAGACATTTTGCAGGAGAACTTAAGGCCATCTGTCCACCAGCTGAAGCTCAACAGAAGATGGGTGTTACAACAGGACAACGACCCAAAGCATAGAAGTAAATAAACAACAGAATGGGTTAAACAGAACAAAAATACGCCTTCTGAAGTGGCCCAGTCAGAGTCCTGACCTCAACCCGATTGAGATGTTGTGGCATGACCTCAAGAAAGTGATTCACACCAGACATCCCAAGAATATTGTTGAACTGAAACAATTCTGCAAAGAGAAATGGTCAAGAATTACTCCTGACCGTTGTGCACATTTGATCTGCAACTACAGGAAACGTTTGGTTGTAGTTATTGCTGCCAAAGGAGGTTCAACCAGTTATTAAATCCAAGGGTTCACATACTTTTTCCACCTGCACTGTGAATGTTTACATGGTGTGTTGAATAAAAACATGGCAACTTTTAATACTTTGTGTGTTATTTGTTTAAGCAGACTGCGATTGTCTATTGTTGTGACTTAGATGAAGATCAGATCACATTTTTTGACCAATTTGTGCAGAAATCCATATCATTCCAAAGGGCTCACATACTTTTGCTTGCAACTGTATATATATATATATATATATATATATATATATATATATATATATATATATATATATATATATTATATTTTAGAGGGGGGCCCAAAATTATTTGTTTGCACTGGGGCACTCCATTGGCTAGCTCCACCACTGAGTAGAACACACAATCTTTCAAGTAATCAACATACACAGGGCAATTTTATGCATCCCAACCATACATGTACACACAAATCTCTTGTGCACCAGAAATTTATTTTGAGTCTATAGTGCTTTTTTGTTGTGAAATCTTTTGATATAATATACCAACTCTTCGAAACAATCTAGTCCGCAGAGGATTATTTAACATAAGAAGCTAAAAGTTATATTTTATTCTAGAGAAATTAAGAATAATACAGAATATGTGTCAGGTGCTTAATCCAGACAAAAAGACAGAATGTCCATAATTGGCTTAATTTAAGTAAAACTTAACTTTTAATTATTCACATAAAATATACATTAATTTTTCTCCTGAAGAATCCGTGTTGACGGAGAAAGGTACCTTGGGAAGGTATAGATTGAACCACCCTCAATGCTGTTTTTACCCCTTCTGTGAACTGCTGTGCTTGCTTTGGAAACTGTGAGCGCAGAGTAGATAGGGAAAGATATATGGGCACCTGTCACAGGGATTCTAGTCCTGAAGGGATTCTAGTCAGCCTGATCTCACTTCTAAGCTGCTGCTAGTGCCTTTGCAAAGCTAAGAACCCTGATAGGGATAGCATGCAGACTTCTATGGCCCCCATTAATCTCTGATTTAAACACTCGCTCACAATTTGCTAATAGGCTCTTTTTCCAAACTTAAAGGTGGCTCTTATTATTTTTATTATTATATGACTTTATTGATATCCAGTTTAATACATTTGTTATGTATTGAAGCTGTTATATTCAGCACACTATCAGCCCTATTAAATTCCCCCAATGTGAAAACCCGTAGCCCGTAATGGAGCCCAGACAACTTACGGCTATTAAATTGGCCTCGTAAAGCTACCTGCAAATGATCTGTGTATTACATGTGGAAAAAGCCTATGGGCTGTCGAAGGTATTAAAATTAATAGCACAACATTCTCAAGCTCACAAATTTGCAATATAAAATAATATAATAATTTCCGTGTTATATCAATCCCGACAATTAATGTGTTAATACATATAATGTAACTCGCATGGACTAGAATATCATATTTACTGATTAATTAATATTGCATTATTTCTGGAATGCATGTCCGATCGTAACTCGTAATTGAAACCAATCAGGGATTGAAAGCTAACCTCCATTTTTCAGTCAAGTAATGATGACGATCTCTTTTACCATTGGCTCTGTCTAAACCTGTAACTACAGGTTTGACTAATTGATCATGTTCACGGCCGCACATGCAATGTGCGCAGGAATGGTTTATGGGTTTGTGTCTCCGGCCCTTTGGTCGCGGGATGGTGGAATGTAATCGCTTGGTAACTCTGCCAAATTTCAAGCCCGCAGGCTTTGCGGGTGTACCAGTGCTGCTGCTACGGCTTGGAATATAATATGGCCCTATGTGTGTTTAACTTGTGCGTATTCTATGATTCTTCAGTGATTTGGGTCACTGTAGCCACAGTGTATCAGATTTACAACTGAATGGTTTGTACAGAGCATTTCTGAGCTTTCTTATTACTTGTTACATTGTTTCTGCCATTTTCAGCAACATAGTAGTGATACAAAGTGGCAATACACAAAAGTCTTTTTAATCAGTGAGGTCTCAAAAGACTACTTAATTTTTGGGGCTATCAGCAGCTGTGAGGTGGGTCCTCAGATTTAGTTTAAATTAATGTATATTTTGTTTGAATAATTAAAAGTTAAGTTTTACTTGAAGTAAGTCAATTATAGACATCCTGTTTTTTTGTCTGGATTAAGCACCTGACACATATTCCCTACAATTCTGGCATTTAATTCCTCATACAAATTATGATAATACATAACAATAATGTGAATAAAATAATATACAACTAGACATCCCCCACTCACACTCACAAAATAAAAGTGAAAGATACCGAGACACTTATAAACACACTGAAAATTACCCAAACATACACTGATCACTTACCCCTGCCATAAATCCCATATAGCACACCAGGATCCAACAGTGCATTTTAGTCCAAATCATTATGTCAAGTATGTGACCTCCAGTATACACACTATACAACTGTGCATAAAAGGACATAGCTTGCCTCTAGTTAATAGATAGCTATACGTAGACCTTATTCTTCCAGTCTAATTGGTGTCTAACTCTGTGGGTGGAAATCTCTAGTCTACGCCTGGTTACAATATTCACTAGGAAGTAAAATCATAGTGCATGAAAATACATTTTATAGCATTGTTAAACCTAAAGGGACCTGCTCTTTGAACTGCACATAGATAACTGCTTGTAAACTTTATGACTCTACATAATGCAGTTGGGAATTTAAACAAAAGCAATGTATATATATTTTTATGACTTTTGGGTGTTAACATCTCCTGCTACATTCCTTAGGTTCAGTATAAAACTTTGAGCCCAATTCAATTGAACTTTCGCAAGTTACTGGAGCCCGTAAATGAGGTCGTAAGTTATTTTGCTATTCAATTGATGTCTTTTTGCAGGTTACGAGTTACGGCCTTGGAAACTTTGTGATGGTTAAAGCTAGAACTTAAAGCCTCCAGCCTCACTTTCGCAAGGCTAAAATTGCAAATCTCTATTCAGTTTCTCCATTTCTCCAAGCCCGCAAATGTTTTCACATCCGTAAATGGCAAATGAAGGAGTAAATCTTACGAGTGGTAGAGAGGACCCGCAAGGGGGTTAAACACCTATCCGTAGCAATGTTAATGCAAATAAAAAATCAATACTGCACTGTAAATAACGGGGAAAGCGATGAAAGACATTAGAATTAATTTCACAACAGTCTCAAGCTCGCAAATCGGCAGTATATAAAATTTATTTTTACGTTTAATTTCGGGGTTTAATTCGATCTCAGGTATCAATGAGTTAATACATATCAGGCTATCCATATGGACTAGAACAGTATTGGCATTCATTTTCATAATTCTTTATTTTGCAGTTTTGCGAGTTTGATCGCATATCGGACCCCCAAACCTAATTGATTGACATGTAACCTCCATGTTTTACTGCCTTAATAATGATGGTCTCATTTTCTATTGGCTGATTCGAAATGGGAGGTTATGGTCTTGCTTGAACTGCTACGAATCAGTGCATAGTTTGCGGAGTTGACTTTGGGCCAGTAACTTACGGGCTTAAGCAATTGAATAGCACTGTAAGCGGAGACGAACGGGAGCCCGCAATACACCCACAGACATACGGCCTACATCACACAAGTTGCGGACTTGCAATTGAATCGGGCCCATAGTGTTCACAGAGCCTTCACCGGTCAGTGTCGGTAGATGTTGCTAATCATGGAACAGTCAGGAGTGTGTTTGTAATCAGACCTAAAACTATAGATTCTTAGCTGTTATTAGTGTAATTTAAAAAAAAATAGTTAATTTTAATATAAAATCTTGTGCTCTTTCACACCTTGAAGAGCACTTATAGTCAGGCAAATGGCCCCTTAATGTTTTACAGCCACAACTAACAAACACAGAATTGAAACATATATTCCCAAAACTCCCGTTCTTTCATTTAGACAGCCACCAAAACTAAGATAAACATTAGAAGATTAGCCAATAAACAGCATAGCAGAGAAAATGGCACCAAACATTGTAATAATATGTGAAAGGGCTGTTACATTGGGGTAATCAGTTAAAAATTACGTCTGAGTATGAATCTACACAGACTTTCCATCAGAAAGCACAATGAAGATCACTCCATTCAAAACCTAAAAATCAAAATACTCAGAGGGAATATCAAAACTGTCCAAAAGAGGAAAACTGTTGAATTGAAAATTATATATTTTTTTAATATGAAGAATACAGGGCTTAATACTGATTTAGGATTTCTGTCCCACTATCTAAATGTTTTATGATTCAAACACATTCCACATGCCTCCCCTGTCCAATTGTTGTTTTTTTAATCCACAAACTTTGGGGACGTTATAGCTTTGCTGTGTTCTTATCTAAAACCTGATCTACAGACTCACATTATGATTAATCAGGACATTATTTAAAATGCTTGTCTACGTCCCTCTAATTTCTGCCCAGTGAATTCTTTTTTTCTGACCACTTTTTTTTACTTTCTATCAGTATTGTTTTTGACTTGATAAAGATAGGTTCAAAGAGTTTGTTGTTATAATTATGAATACGTTTATCCAATAAAAAAAAAAAAATATATATATATATATATATATATATATATATATATATATATGTATATATATATGTATATATATATATATATATATATATATATATATATATATATATATATATATATATATATATACACTGCTCAAAAAAATAAAGGGAACACTAAAATAACACATCCTAGATCTGAATGAATTAAATATTCTTATGAAATACTTTGTTCTTTACATAGTTGAATGTGCTGACAACAAAATCACACAAAAATAAAAAAAATGGAAATCACATTTTTCAACCCATGGAGGTCTGGATTTGGAGTCACCCCCATTATGAAAGTGGAAAAACACACTACAGGCTGATCCAACTTTGATGTAATGTCCTTAAAACAAGTCAACATGAGGCTCAGTAGTGTGTGTGGCCTCCACGTGCCTGTATGACCTCCCTACAACGCCTGGGCATGCTCCTGATGTGGTGGCGGATGATCTCCTGAGGGATCTCCTCCAAGACCTTGACTAAAGCATCTGCCAACTCCTGGACAGTCTTTGGTGCAATGTGACGTTGGTGGATGGAGCGAGACATGATGTCCCAGATGTGCTCAATTGGATTCAAGTCTTGGGAACGGGCGGGCCAGTCCATAGCATCAATGCCTTTGTCTTGCAGGAACTGCTGATACACTCCAGCCACATGAGGTCTAGCATTGTCTTGCATTAAGAGGAACCCAGGGCCAACCACACTAGCATATGGTCTCACAAGGGGTCTGAGGATCTCATCTCGGTACCTATTGGCAGTCAGGCTACCTCTGGCGAGCACATGGAGGGCTGTGTGGCCCCCCAAAGAAATGCCCCCCCACACCATTACTGATCCACTGCCAAACCAGTCATGCTGGATGATGTTGCAGGCAGCAGAACGTTCTCCACAGCGTCTCCAGACCCTGTCACGTCTGTCACATGTTCTCAGTTTGAACCTGCTTTCATCTGTGAAGAGCACAGGGCGCCAGTGGCAAATTTGCCAATCTTGGTGTTCTCTGGCAAATGCCAAACATACTGCACGGTGTTGGGCTGAAAGCACAACCCCCACCGGTGGATGTCGGGCCCTCATACCACCCTCATGGAGTCTGTTTCTGACCTTTTGAGCAGACACATGCACATTTGTGACCTGCTGGAGGTCATTTTGCAGGGCTCTGGCAGTGCCCTTCCTGTTCCTCCTTGCACAAAGGCGGAGGTAGCGGTCTTGATGCTAGGTTGTTGCCCTCATACGGCCTCCTCCACATCTCCTGATGTACTGGCCTGTCTCCTGGTAGCGCCTCCATGCTCTGGACACTACGCTGACAGACACAGCAATCCTTCTTGCCACAGCTCGCATTGATGTGCTATCCTGGATGAACTGCACTACCTGAGCCACTTGTGTGGGTTGTAGACTCTGTGTCATGCTACCACTGGAGTGAAAGCACCACCAGCATTAAAAAGTGACCAAAACATCAGCCAGAAAGCATAGGAACTGAGAAGTGGTCTGTGGTCACCACCTGCAGAATCACTCCTTTATTTAGGGTGTCTTGCTAATTGCCCATAATTTCCACCTGTTGTCTATCCCATTTGCACAACAGCATGTGAAATTGATTGTCACTCAGTGTTGCTTCCTAAGTGGATAGTTTGATTTTACAGAAGTGTGATTGACTTGGAGTTACATTGTGTTGTTTAAGTGTTCCCTTTATTTTTTTGAGCAGTGTATATAATAGTTGCCCACTTCCCTCTTTCTACTTTTTTCACTCTCATCTCTCTATTACCACTACTGCCTTCTCACTCTCACTCCCCTTTCTCTCTTCTCCCCTTTGGTCACATCCCTTTCTCTCTTTTTCCCCTCCCTTCTCTTCTACACTCCCCTACTATCCTCACCACTGACCTCCCTCCCCCTCTCTTTAACTCCTCGTTTTCTCTCTCCCTCTCTCTTTTCCCCTCTCTTTCCCATTCCCCTTTTCCTCTCTTTCTCCCCAATAAACAAAGCACCAATGTTTCCACTCAAGTCAATGAATATCCTGCAGGGGAGATGGGGGTAAATTTGAGTATGCATCCTTTAATCCTCTACTTAATATTTTACCTCCACTCACCCATTATTTTGAGTATATTCCTGCCATCTTATGCTGTCAGTCTTTAAATGCAATCATGTCTCATTAAGTTGATGTTTAAACCATCTTTTGGTGGGTGGGTCAGGACAGCTTAAAAATGGCAAACTTAAATCTTATTTTCATGCATGAAAATATTTTTTTTAAATAACATTAAATTGATAAAGTACTAGTATCACCTATAATTTTAAACTATACGATCAGCCCTATTAAAATCCCCCAACGTGTAAAACTGTAGCCCGTAATGTAGCCCGCAAGCCTTATGGCTATTAAATTGGCCTCTTACAGCTACCTGCAAGCGAAATGAAGGTTCCGGCAGAAAAACCCTACAGGATGTTGAAATCTGAACTTCGTTGCCATAAATCCTTTGTTCTATGAAGCCCGTAATTGTTACAATCGAAAATTCAATCCCCAAAGACGCATTTGTGTTCAAACACGTAAACCGCAAATGGGGGCAAAAATATTACGGGCTCCAAATAGGACTTTCAAAAGGTTTACAAACAACTTCTCAACACTGTAGAAGACAATATAAACCCAGCAGTGGACTTTAAACTATGGGGAAAGCATAGAAAGACATTAGAATTACTTTCACAATAATCCCCAAATAAAAAATAGGCATTTAAAAAATATTTTATTTCATCATATGTTGGAATTGTCATGCATATGCCAATATGAAAAGCCATGCATAAAGCAATTAAAGAAACACTACCTGATTAAATTGTCAAACAAAAACATGAAACTGACACCATATTAACCCTTTCTCACTCACAGAGGCTCTAATGTGTACCCTGTAATATATATATAATTGCATATACATCTCCCATATCAAATCTACATCGGAGAAACAAATAGTGGCCAAATTACACTGCCACATCACATATATCAAGTACCAGGGGAACATATTAATATTTGTTGTTTAGTCCTTCAGTCGTGTCCTACTCTCTGTGACCCTATGGGCTGCAGCACATTTAGCTAATTATCTGCCTGTGCTGTTCCACAAGGTTTGCATGCCAAAGATACTGTAGTGGGTTGCCAGTTCCTTCTCTAGTGGTCTGTGATTTGTCTGACCTCTCTGCTATCACCTGACTACCTAGAGTGACCCTTCATGGTATAGCTCACAGCTTAATTCAGGTACACAAGCCCCTTCACCACATCCACAAGGGGACAAGGGGAACTGAACTAGTTTATATATTGCTATCATCACATATATAGTTGTGAGCTGACGAGTTGTTGCTAACGCTTGCGGGCACGCACAGCGAGCCCGCAAGAACTGCGTCCCTAGCGAAGCAAGGGATGCTGTTTGCTCCGCAAATGCGGACCCTCGCGAAGCGAGGTGCCGCATTTGCGGAAGGTGGAGGCTACAACGTTGGCTGTGTTTGTCCGCAAATGCGGACCCTCGCGAAGCGAAAGAAAAAATGGCCGTCGAAAAAAACGCAAACGAAGCTCAAAGCCCAGGACTCCCCAGCCACACACACACAAGCGACCTCGGAACCAACCTTAACGGAACAAACACCCACACGCATGAAAAATACGACCATAACGTGCACCTAAAAACATATCATGTCATATCACACCAAATACTCACAAAAAATACATAAAAAGCTTACCCATAGCAAGGGGAAGTGAAGTTACACCTCCATTTAAGTCCAAATTCCCGAGTTCAGGCATAAACGAAAATCCGCTAAGCGATAGAAAAAATGGCCGCTGAAAAAAACGAAAACAAGGCTCAAAGAACCAGGACCACCGAGCCACCTACAACTTACCCAAGAAGGGATCCGAGCTAAGCTCGGAAACCCGAATTAACCCCATGGGATCCGAGATAAGCTCGGAGACCTGCATTAGCCCCACATTAACCATCGCATCGGGGGAACCCGGCTGCAATGAAAATTCTAAATTCCCGCGTTACTAGAAAAAATAAAATATACACTATAACCCTGTCACTCATGGGGGTCAATATTGACCCCCATAAGTCCTTCAGTAACCCTGTCACTCATGGGGTTCAATACAGACCCCCATAAACCCCTAATTAACCCTGTCACTCATGGTGGTCAACATAGACCCCCATAAGCCCTTCATTAACCCTGTCACTCATGTGGGTCAGTACAGACCCCCATAAGCCCTTCATTAACCCGGTAACTCATGGGGTGTCAATACAGGTCCCCATAAGCCCTTCATTAACCCTGTCACTCATGGGGGTCAATACAGACCCCCATAAGCACTATATTAACCCCCTCACTCATGAGGGTCAATACAGACCCCCATAAACCCCTAATTAACCCTGTCACTCATGGAGGTCATAATAGACAACCATAAGCCCTTCATTAACCCTGTCACTCATGGGGGTCAATAGAGACCCCCATAAGCACTTAATTAACCCCCTCAGTCAAAACAGACCCCCATCAACCCCTAATTAACCCTGTCACTCATGGGGGTCAATATAGACCACCATAAGCCCTTCATTAACCGTGTCACTCACAGGGGTCAATACAGACCCCCATAAGCACTATATTAACCCCGTCACTCAGGAGTGTCAATACAGCCCCCAATAAGGCCTTAATTAACCCACTCACTCATGGGGGTCAATGGAGACCCCCATAAACCCCTAATTAACCCTGTCACTCATGGGGGTCAATATACACCCACATAAGCCCTTCATTAACCCTGTCACTCATGGGGGTCAATACAGACCCCCATAAGCACTTAATTAACCCCCTCACTCATGGGGGTCAATACAGAGCCCCATCAACCCCAAATTAACCCTGTCACTCATGGAGGTCATAATAGACAACCATAAGCCCTTCATTAACCCTGTCACTCATGGGGGTCAATAGAGACCCCCATAAGCACTTAATTAACCCCCTCAGTCATGGGGGTCAAAACAGACCCCCATAAGCACTTAATTAACCCCCTCACTCATGGGGGTCAATACAGACCCCCATCAACCCCAAATTAACCCTGTCACTCATGGGGGTCAATATAGACCACCATAAGCCCTTCATTAACCCTGTCACTCATGGGGGTCAATAGAGACCCCCATAAGCACTTAATTAACCCCCTCACTCATGTGGTTCAATACAGACCCCCATAAACCCTTAATTAACACCGTCACTCAGGAGGGTCAATACAGCCCCCCATAAGGGCTTAATTAACCCCCTCACCCATGGGGGACACTACAGACCCCCATAAACCGCTAATTAACCCTGTCACTCATGGGGGTCCATACAGACCCTCATAAGCCTCTATTTAACCCCATCACTCCCATAAGGGTTTATTAAGACCATTATGGGCCAGTTACAACCCAACATTAACCACATAAGTGCCATGACGGTCCTCAAGGACCATCATGACACTAAGTATAAACACTACACTGCACTATAACCCGCCAATAAAACATTAAATATCAACTAAACAGCCTCTACACTAACCTATTAACACATACACTACCTACCTACCCCCTAATAACCCCCACCACTCTAATTACAGAAAATAAAAAAGCCTAAGGTCACAAAAAATTAAAAATCCACATTACATAAAATAAAAAACCTAAGTCACAAAAATTAAAAATCTACATTACAGAAAATAAAAAAAACTTAAGTCACAAAAAATAAAAAAAGGAACATTACAGAAAATAAAAAAAAACATTACAACCCCCCCCCCCCCACTACAGAAAAAAAAAATTACACACCTGAAAAGGAAATACATATAATATATACAATATAATACAATACAAATAAATACAATGCAATTAAATACAATGCAATACAATACACCCCTATCTAATATACAATACATTCTATCTATCTAATATACATCTCCCAATCTATCTAAATAAATACCATAATCTAATATACATCTTATCTATATAATATATATCACACAATCTATCTAAATAAATACCATAATCTAATATACAATACATGCTTTGCTACCTTTATAAAACACATATCCCTAGCTAACATACAATAAATGCTATCTATATATATAAAATAATCAAATTCTAAGCTAAAATAAAATAATTAAGACCACTTACCTTTGCAGATGACCATTCAGATCAGCCACCTAGGAAAAAAAAAAAAAATTAGTGCAACACGTTTACAGGAAATAAATAAACATTCTAAACATTCTAAATATTATACTCACCTTTCCGGCATGTCCCGTCCTTCTTCTCCGTTGCGGTATCTGTTAAAAAAAACATAACATTAATACACATACATAACCATAAAAACAAAATAAAATAAACATAATCTACAAAAAAAAAATACTTACATCCGCACTCACGGACATCCCCAACGCTAATGAGGCACCCGGAGACTATTCTGGCAGAAAATAGGCAATGACGCCTTCTGATTGGTTGAAATCGCTGTCTATTAAATTCACCCAATCAGGAGGCGCCAATGTGTGAGCAAATTATAAAGGGATACACCCTGAAATCCCCCTCTGATTGGATAATGCACCTGTCAATCTTTATTTAAACCAATCACAAGGCGCAGATGCCTTCAGCAAATCACAATGCAATACACCCCCACAGGGTGATTGGCTGGAGGCATCTGCGCATTCTGATTGGTTGCACTGACAATAGCCAATCACAATGGAATACACCCCAACGTACTGATTGGTGAAGGATTTGCGCCTTCTCATTGGCTATTGTTAATATCAATCAATATTACAGCCAATGGGAAGGCGCAGATGTCTTCCCCAATCAGTATGTGGGGGTGTATCCCATTGTGATTCGCTGATGGCAATAAAGCCTTCGGATTGGTTCAAATAAAGATTGACAGGTGTGTTATCCAATCAGCGTGGTATTTTGGGGTGTATCCCTTTCTCATTGGTTCACAATTGGCATCTTCTCATTGGCTGAATTTGATAGACAGTGTTTTCAGCCAATCAGAAGCTGCCATTGCCAATTTTATTCTGGAACACTCCGTAGGAAGCTCAATAGCGTCGGAGACATCCGCCAGGGTGGATGTATGTTGTTTTTTTTTTTTTTTAAGAGCGCGGATGCTTCCGGGGCACAACACGAGGAGGCCCGGGAACATCGCGGGGAAGTAAGTATAATGTAGATTGTGTTTATTTTACTTTGTTTCATGTTTATGTATGTGTGCTAATGTAATGTTTTTTTTTAACAGGGGCCGCGCCGCAGAAGCAAAGATGGAGGAGGACGTGACATGCTGGAAAGGTGAGTAGAATATTTAGAATATTTAGAATGTTTAGTTATTTTATGTAAACGTGTTGTATTATTTTTTTTTAACCTTTTTTACCCTAGGTTGGTGATCTGAAGAAACATCTCAAAGGTAAATGGTCTTAATTATTTTATTGTAGCTTAGAATTAGGGTTGCTATATAGAGATAGCATGTACTGTATATTAGATAGATAGGGTGATGTATATTACATAGATAGTATTTATTGTGTATTAGATAGATAGAGGGATGTATATTAGATAGATAGTATTGTATATTAGATATGGGGATGTATATTAGATAAGGGGATGCATATTAGATAGGGGTGTATTGTTTTTAATTGTATTGTATTGTATTTAATTGTATTGTATTGTATGTAATTGTATTGTATTATATTTTATGTATTGTATTGTATGTATTGTATTGTATGTATTATATGTATTTTCTTTTCGGGTGTGTAATTTTTTTTTTCTGTAGTTGGGAGGGGGGGGTGTAATTTTTTTTTTTTAATTTCTGTAATGTTCCTTTTTTTATTTTTTGTGACTTAGGTTTTTTTTCTGTAATGTACATTTTTTATTTTTGGTGATTTTAGGTTGTTTTATTTTATGTAATGTAGATTTTTGATTTTCGATGACTTTAGTGTTTTGGATTTCTGTAATTACAGTGGTGGGGAGGGGGTTATTAGGGGGTAGGTAGGTAGGTAGGTAGTGTAGGTGTTAATAGGTTAGTGTAGAAGGTGTTTAGTTGATATTTAATGTTTTATTGGGGGGGTATAGTGCAGTGTTGTGTTTATACTTAGTGTCATGATGGTCCTTAAGGACTGTCATGGCACTTATGTGGTTAATGTTGGGTTGTAACAGGCCCATAATGGTCATAATATACCCTTATGGGACTGATGGGGTTAAATAGAGGCTTATGAGGGTCTGGATAGACCCCCATAAGTGACCGGGTTAAAATGGTGTAGTGCTTACACTTTTGGTCATGAGGGTCCTGGATGACCCTCAAGTCACTTATAGTGTTATTACATGCGTTCATTACTGTGTTAGAGGGGTCTATATAGTTGAAGCACACACTAAACTCACATTATGTGGCAAACAGCATTTCAACACTTTCTTTTATTGACCGTCATTTTTTTGACGGGCAAGTCGCTAGTTATGATATATTATGCATTGCTAGTAATACAGTAGGCCCTACAGGGGTTAATACATTATTGTTGGCCCCGTTCTCAGAACTAAAGACCAAATGAGATAAGCAAAGTCAGTGCTGGGTCATAAGTTATGCCCAAAAAGGTAGCTGATAACCTTGGGAATACTCTTGACTAAAAGGACTAAGTAATGGGGCACGCCTGAAAAGTACCCAATAACCTTAGAAATATGCAAACTGTAAAAAATGTATCGTACAAGATAAAATGGTGTTGATGTAATAAGACTGATATATAAGCTCTGTGATGGATCACTGTGTCAGATTCACATTTGTGCTACTATGTGCATCTCTCAGGCCTAATAATAAAACGGAATCTGATTGAAGCGCTGAGATTTCGTTGTCATCCTTCAGTGCCTGAACTGTGTGGTGAGAAACTCGGAGACAACCTTTTCTGCAACAGAACATACACCAAACTAATGGGAGGTCATCAAATCAAAATGGGTATACATCTTCATGGTCACCACCAATGGCGTGGGACTCTTCAGGATGAGATGTAGGTGAGATGTAGGTGAGTTGGCTGTTTATCCACATGCCTCTACACAGCTTCAATGTGTTTTTGTGGCCCCTCCTGATGTGTTAGTGTAGATTAGTGTGGTGTATGTTCCCCTGGTCCCCTTCAGCATTGCTAAGTGGTGGTGATGAAGGGGCTTGTGCACTGCAATGAAGCTGTGAGCTATACCATGTATCATAGGCAGGTCATAGCAGAGAGGTCATAGAAATCACAGTCCACTCGACAAGGAACTGGCAATCCACTCCAGTATCACCTGTCAAATTGTTAGCAGGCCCTCAAGAGAATGTTGATACTGCACAGTATCACTAATTGGACTTTTCATGTGCATTAACCCTTTATCATTATATATGATATATAATGATATTATTACTATTATTATATATGTATTGATCTACTGCATATTAACTAGGGCTCATTAGTTTACATATAGGAATGTGACACAAATGTGATGTATGTGGATGTCCCATAACCCCAACCATTAAAAACACACTGACACAGTAAGAACGGTATAACAAATCTTTATTTCATATACAGAGCACAATCAGCAATGCACAAGACTGTGCATTAATATCATGGGTGTGGTATGGGCGGATACCGGAAGAGCAAGTAGCTGTGTACTATCAAAGGACACCTAAAGGTTTAACTGTTAGACAACATCATACGGATAAAGCATAGCATCTACTAGGGTCACATGTGATCAGGACACCACAGTAACCATAATCAGATGTGAAATTGGAACATCAAAAAAACACATAATTTTATTAATACGCATATAGCAACCATATGGTCTACATCTGCTATATTAATCGATATTAAATCGATTATCTGATACTAATCAATTCCACACACAGCGTGTTTTCATATATTAATGATGAATCCCAAATAGATGATAGGAATCTGGAAAACATAAAGAGGAGGTGTTAGAACAATCATAAGCTGTTATTATAGTACATTGTTTTTGCTCTGAACTCTACAATAAACCAACTAACATTAATGTAATCTACAAGCAGTGATAACCATATTGATTCTGTCCTGTTCAATCAGCATTCCTGGAATATGTGGAGGACATGTAATACGACAAGGCATGCTTCACTGTGAACACAATCTTTTAGCAAAGAGTACTATCACAATCTACATGGAATAGTTGTGCCATGATGATATCACATCTCACGAGTATGTGGGTGGTACCAAGGCCAGACAAATTAAACTGTTCACATTACCCCTAAACACATGCACATTGACCCTGATATCAAACCAATGAAATTATCCATTTTTTTGTGGATGACATGAAATACATTAATCCACTTTCATACTGTTAACACGATGAAATGCAAGAAAACCACATGTATAACTACTGGTTTGGAATGGCACCGTGCAACTCTAAAGCCGGGACACTAATGATTATAATTGAAAACTCACAACAGTCATGTTCATTAGTGAAGAGATATGTAGCCATATATTGCATTTCAGTTCCATCTGCAGTGATGAATGACACTGATCAAATGCCTTTTGGGAACTGGGTTGAATGTTCACTCACATGATGCTATTGTACTGCTCGAAGATGAAGAACATGCCTTCATGGTCATGAGATTTGGCTATTAACACCTACAGAGACAAGAAAAAGATATCAATCATGACAATATTCTGATTAACTACAACACCTCATCTCAAGGTCAATCCACATTAAACATCAATTGTGAAAATGTTAAACATAACCAGACATGTACACACTCTGTAGCCAACCAATAGTATGTCAACATCTATATCAATCAGTATTCATTGAGGAGTGATCAAGAGGAGGACTTTGTGGATGGTCCGAAAACCTTCTCTTAAACAGCACTGGGCCCCCACCCTGTCTCACTCTTCCACATCTTAATGGTGTTGGAGCTTGGGGTGCCACTACGTTGGGTGGCGTGGGATCAGGTTAATAAGGTGTTGAGGTCTGAGATGACGAGGCTGCCGTCTCGTGTTGCAGTTGTGCAACCGAAGGCTGGAGAGGTATGAGCTGGCGTTTGGCTAATTGGATGAGTTGATGTCTGTGCTGAATCGCCCATTCCTCATATCTATCCATCCTTTGGCTGTGCCTCTCACCTCAGAATGGAGTGATCTGGTGCTCGTCTGAAGGGTGTGTGTGTGTCTGCCTTCTGAGTAACCGGAGCCTTTCAGTCTGTTGTTTCTTATGTGTCATGTCTTCCTGGTGAAACGGGTCATGATTTCCCTCAAAGATAAGGGTGGTGTTGACGGCATTAGGGATGGTGGTGATGACATTGGGGCCGGAGGTGACAGCGTTGGGGCCAAGGGTGTATGCAGCAGGGCCAGAGGTGATGGCAGGAGTTCCTGCAGTGTCGGCAGGAGGGATGGGGTGTTGGCCCATGTTGGAGGAGCCCATTGTGATCATTCCTCAGTGATCATCAATGGGTGACATGTTCAACAAAACCCTACACTTACAGAGAAGGGGATCATGTGATCAAAGGAAGCCATTGGAGTACAAAACATTACCATCACATAGGCCAAGATCAAACCCTCTGTAACCAGGCTAGATTAGGTTAATATCATGACTAGTGATGTCGCGGACATCAAATTTTCGGTTCGCGAACAGCGGACCCGAACTTCCATCAAATGTTCGCGAACGTGCGAACCCGGCGAACCGCCATAGACGTCAATGGGCAGGCGAATTTCAAAACCCATAGGGACTCTTTCTGGCCACAAAAGTGATGGGAAAGTTGTTTCAAGGGCTCTAACACCTGGACTGTGGCCGGAGGGGGGATCCATGGCAAAACTCCCACGGAAAATTACATAGTTGATGCAGAGTCTGGTTTTAAGCCATAAAGGGCATAAATCACCTAACATTCCTAAATTGTTTGGAATAACGTGCTTTAAAACATCAGGTATGATGTTGTATCGATTAGGTAGTGTAAGGGTTACACCCGCTTACAGTAACAGACCAATCTCCCCGTTTAATGCACCGCAAACAACGGCAAACAGTCCCTTTGCACAACCGCAAACTCCCCATTTGCACAAGGTTGGATACCAAGCTAGCCATGTCCCGTTCCTTGTCCTCACTGATGTCATTGAAGGTCTCTTCCTCCACCCAGCCACCAAGGGTCCCCAAAAGGTGACAACAAGCCCCCTGGGATGCCTGCTGTGTTTTGTCTTCCACCTCCTCAAAGCCACCTTCCTCCTCTGACTCCTCTTCTTCAGAATCCCAGAGTCTAGGGGGCTTCCACTGCCCAGCATGGAAGATTATACACAGGTCAGAGTCTGGGGGCTTCCACTGCCCAGCATGGAAGATTATACACAGGTCAGAGTCTGGGGGCTTCCACTGCCCAGCATGGAAGATTATACACAGGTCAGAGTCTGGGGGCTTCCACTGCACAGCATGGAAGATTATACACAGGTCAGAGTCTGGAGGCTTCCACTGCACTGCATGGAAGATTATACACAGGTCTGAGTCTGGGTGCTTCCACTGCACAGCATGGAAGATTATACGCGTTGCCTCTGTCTGCGTTATTATAAGGTGTGTACTGTTAAGTAGTACTATTCCTATTGGTTTAATCCCTGTTACGTCCACTATCAGGGGACGTGTATATGGCATGGATTTTTGGAAGCGGGAGATGGAAAAAGAGGCTTGGTCGGTCCTCCCACTTCAACTTTGGGGCACTGCGCGTGCAATCTAAGGTGCCACCAGATATGAGTGTCACTGTGCATTGGCAAAAGTTGGCAGAGTAGTTGCAATAGGCTTCAAACATACGCCTGTAGGCAGGCAAATGCTATTCAATCTATTACAGTCAAAAAAGTGTTGTTTTATGTCACTGAGCACAATATAAGCTGTGAGCCTGACACAGGCAAGCAACTGAAATTAGATTACAGGAAAAAAATGGTTGTTTTCATTGTATGTTACACCACGAGGCATGAGTAGTGAAAATAAGCACAATGTAAGCTGTTAGACACACACACGCTGGCAGGAAGGCATAGATTACACAAAAAAAATTATAAAATAAAGAAAATGATGTTCAAAGTTTCCTCAATAATAAAGTATAGGGGGCGAACCGAAAATCGCATTTGTTCGCCGTTTGCGGCGGACGCGAACATGCGAAAATCGCCTTGAATAGTTATCCGGCGAACTGTTCGGTACATCACTAATCATGACCAATACAATGTCTCTGAGGAAAAAAAATATGCCCAGCCCCTACATTCCTCTCCGCCTAGGATCAGGTCGTCCATCCCCCGCATAAAAGATAAACAAGAAAAGAAAGCGATATGTGTTAATGATGTTGAAAAAAACATTTTATGGAAATCCTTCCTAACTATCTGACATCCAGACTTGAACATGGATGAATCACTTACAGGGCCATTGACCTTGTTATCAGTGCTCTTCATTGTGTGACAGAACAGAAGATTCCATGTTAATTGAGTGTTTAACTGCTGGCTGATTACATTCTGTAAGAAGTTAAACCATAACGTTCACCGAGGCAGAGGCTGTTAATCATCACTGTATCTGTGTAGACAACCCTTAGCTTGCATATGTTTAACTGCTCAGGCAATAGATCACTTTAACTTAGAACCCGGTGCTCTTTCACACAATGAATCTCATCTATAGTGAGGTAACTGTCCCTTTCACTGAAACTCTGAGTAGCTATCATTTGCTAGCTGTGATCATTGTTGGGTTCTTGATCTTTATAGTTCTTGGCTCCTAATGCTCCCTTGATTATGGCTGCGGTCTGTGACTGCATACGCTGCAGTAGGCACACCCATGCATTGACTGGCTATTGGTTGATTACTGTTATTGTGCGCACTGAAAACAAGTTGTCAGCCTTATGGATTTAATCCTATCTTTATTATATTCCATGAAGCTGACTTGTCAGTGTCCTTGTTGGTCATCCTGTGTGTATGTGGTGTATGTGATATTCACCTGACATGGAAGCTCCTGCGATGGGCACCGGGCTCAGTAGGTCCTTTAGGTCCCTCTCCCACTCACTGTAGGTGACGGTAACTGAGTGGCCACCACTTGTTCATGATGCCATCTCCTTGGATATCTTCCTTCTCACCAGGACCCTGACATCAATATGGGCACCTGCCCACCCACCTCCCCTCCTACACTCTCCTCCTCCACCGCTTCCACCTCCTCCTCCACCTCTCCTCCACTCTCCACCTCCTACTCTCCCTCATTCCTGGTGGCCACCTCTCTCTCCTCTCTCTCCTGCTTGCCTCTCCTCATCTTCTCCAACCATCCTCTCCACTCCTCTCCCCTCCTCTCTCCTCCCTCCATTACAATCTCAAAAATAGAATAAGGATAACAGAAAAAATTTATTTGTTTATATATTTGTGGGGTAAAAAAAAAAGTATGTTTTATGTGTTATTACTAACTGTTGGGGTATAGGGTGGGGTGTGTGTATGTGTTGACCTGTCTAAGTGCATCTACTGTATGTGTGTTATTAACTCTATGTGTTTTTGTAGTATGTGTAATCAGTATATACTGTATGTGTAATCAAAATCAATGTGTAAAATAGATCTGCTGATAATTAAAAAGAATATAACTGTAAGAGCCTACTCTCCAATATCACCTACTCTCTCTAGAACCAACCAGAAACTCCGGGACCTGCGTGCTACTTCGGAAGAATCTACAACATAGTCAATGCATGGGCGTGTGGAACGCAGCTTTATCTATATGTCGATCATTTTTCAGGATACCGCTGCTCATTGACTCTGAGGCCTGTGTCGCACTCCGGAATTACGAGATTGGATTGTAACAGCGGAACGCATCAATTACAGCCCACTGACAGCTTGCGGTAGCAGGAAGGGTTTACGGGCTTGCGGCACCAGCCCGTAGAAGCTGCGTGGTTGAATGTAATCGCTCTGGAACTCTGCCAAATGTTAAGCCCGCTGACATACAGGCATGACGGTGGTCGATGCAGGCTTGGAATTTAATGTGGCTGTTGGTCTCCCAGGATACACTGTCTCTGAACGCATAGCAGCACTTGTCCACTGCCATGCTCAATTTGTGTATGGGCCTTTGCTCCAGTTCTCTGAGATGCTGTACGGAAATACTTCAAACAATATCATCCACAGGATTGACCAGAGGTTAAGACAGCTCTAGAGAGTGGAACTATGGATACTGAAACTGACAACAAGCAACCCTAGAGGGAACAAGTTGAGCTTTTCAGATGTCCAGTACACTGCCCAGTGCATGGATCTCAATACTATATGGCTCACAATAATTTCCCAACAAACTCCTGTCTTTGACATTCATGCCAATAAGCCCATGTGATGTCTGGCAGTACTTTCAGATAGCTCATGAGTGACTGAACATTCTCTGGTCATTGCTCTTCTGGGAAACTTAGAAACACTAAAAAAGCTCCACACCAACTGTAGGTATTTACAGACTATGGAAGATTACATCATTATAGCCAGTAATATCCTTATGAATATTATTATTATTATTATTATTATGATTATTACTAGGAGCTTGCCCGTCAAAAATGACGAGATTAAAATTGTAAGGCTGGCAATACTTTTTGCCACACAATGTGAGGCTTTTGGTCCTCTGAGCACCTTCGGGGCTCATTGACAGTCTCTCCCCCGGTCTAATTCCTCCCTCGTGTCTCATTCCCCCCTCCTCTTCCTCCCTTGTGTCTCCTTTCGCACCCCGTGCTTTTACCCCCCTCACCCTCCCCTGTGTCTCTCCCCCTCTCTCTCCCATGTGTCTCCCACCCTCCCTCCCCTGTGTCTCATTGCGAGCCTCTCCCCCCTCTACTTTACTCTACTTTTACTTTACTACTCGCATTGAGCGCCTTTGGAGCTCATCGCGAGCGCTCATTGTAGACGTCGTCCAACCCGCCACATTCTTGCCTCGCACTGTGAGACCCGCAAGCGTGACGACAACTCGCAGATTGACAACTATTTTAGTTGATTATTTTTAACATTAGTATGAATGTTTGTCTCTTATTATATTTAAGCAGCTATAATTTTTTTGCAGCTTAACTGTGTATCTCTACCAATACCATATCTATATATGCAACCTCCTTCTTCTGTTCCTTAGCCTGAACGCCAGATTTATTTCCTCCTTCTCTCTGTTTTGATCACATCCCTCCTCTCTCAGTCTCTCTCCCTCTAACACCAATTATTTTCCTCTTACTGATGTAATTGTATCTATGCTCTTCTGGGAAACCGAGAACACTCCCCTCCCTCCCCGCTCCTCTCCAATAACCCCTGATGCAACTTCTTTATTGAGTATTGATCAGGCAGCAACACCTTTTAACAAAAATACATAGTACATTGTTACCCACCCAAACATTATGGCCACCAATCACCCATCCACCCCTTCCCGCTACCTCTACACTGCTGTGTTACTGTACCCAGACCTTTAAAGGTATATCTAAGTTTACCTATTTTTTACTTTTTCTAATCTAAAACATACTGCTTATATCTGACACATTACATTAAGTCATTCTATACACATTCAGATTTAATTTATTTAAAAATAAAATTTGGTTTCCACACCCCAGAGCTGCTTACATAGGCACAGTGTACCCACCAATGGAAACATTGCATTTGGGAACAGTTTTTAACTCTATACTAACCTTCAAGCCAACAGCAGCATAATGCACCTATCCACATAGCGATGGCTGAGCTCCTCCTTACTTCATTGTGCAGGGTTAAAACAAGACTATACAAACCATGAGGTTTGTGCACAAATTGCCATCACAAATTGAAACAGTGTTATAGAAAACAGGCTGGTAGCCACAATGCTGGATTTTCACTTAATTTCTTTCTGTCCTTCTGCTACTCTCCCCCTACACTCTATACTCATATTTCTTGTTTACCTTATTATCTTCTGTTTCTCTCTCCCCCTTCTTCCATTTTTCTCCTATGACCTATTTTCTTTCTCTCCCTTGTCTTTCTTCTCACCTTCTGATTTTGTTCCCTCTCCTATTGACCCTCCTGTTTTCTCCCCCTTTACTCTCTTCTCTCTCCCTATTTTCATCTTCTCTTGCCCACTAATCCTATCTCTTTTTTATTCTCCACCAGTTCTCTTCTCTCTGTCCCCCTCTGCCCTTTCATGTTCCCTCTCTTCTTATGGTCCTTTCCCTCTCCCTCTGTCTACATTTCTCCTTCCTACATCGCCATTTCCTTTCTCTCTGCATATTCTCTCTCAGAGCTGTTCTTCGCTCTCCCACAATTCCCTTATGTCTTCCCACACTTCCTTCTCTGTTTCCCTCTTTCATCATCTTTTGTTTTCTTTTTCTCTTGATATGCCTTTCTTCTCTATTTATGCATTTATGTCTCTCTTACCTTGTTTCCTTTTCTCTGTCTGCTCCATTTGACGGTTTTATAGCTGTTTGATTTAAAGCAAATGCTGGAACAGTAGGAAAATGCACTGAAAATAGTGTTTCAGTCTTTCCCATCTAATATGGAGCATAATTAATTCTTCTGTTTCATCACATGTGGGTGTTTATACATGTATCATTAACATTACACTGAGAAACAAAGAGTGGCAATGGCATTATGTGGAAAAGAAGAGTGATATAAATAGTCTCACGTTTGTCAGAACTGGTTTTGTAGCCTGACATTACTCCAGATGAGTGGAGTAGATAGAAGAGATATAGTAGAGAAGTCAGTGGGTTGGTGAAGGATAGTAAGATGCCATTCGAGAAGGCTTATTTTGTATTCATAGAATCTATAACTATGCCTGTGATATTTTGAGAGGATGAAATATCAGTGACTAGAGGCTCTATACAAGGAGAGAATAGTGGTGGAGAAAATGGTAATGAATTGGGAATTGGGGATGACTGGAAGACTGGGTATTGTACTTTGGCTGTTGGAGAGTTATTTATAAAGATAATGCTGGATACAAAAAAAGTTACCAGAGATTCCAAAGGACAACAGCAGCTCCATCATGTAAGCTTATTCGACACACTTAAATGCCTTCTCTATGACAAACGAGAGGTGCATCATAGGTGTCTTGGCGACCTCTGTTAAGAAGACTAAGAAGGTTTTAAATGATTGGCAAGAACCTTGGCATACAGTTTGAGTGATATGGACCTGTAACACTTGCAGTGCAATATGTCTTTACCCAGTTTATGGATTACAACAATTTTGTCCTCAAGTAAATCCATGTTTATAAGTGTGCCAGAAAGAATAGAGTTGAATAATACAGAGAGGTGAGGGAGAAGACGGAATGTAAGATGATGCCGCTCAAATATAAAATAGTGTCGCTGGTACATGTAGACCGAACTATGGATAGAAACTATGATTCTGAATGGGATTCCTCCTTTCTGGAAGGCTAAAAGCCCCAAGATCTTATTAACAGCCCTGAATAAAATGCCTGCAAAAAAAAAGATGCACTTGTGGAGTGAGTGTCTGAGTGTGTGTCTGTGTAAGTGTCTGTGTGAGTGAGTGTCTGTGTGTGTGTGTCTGTGTGAGTGAGTGTCTGAGTGTGAGTGCCTGTCTGTACAAGTGTCTGTGTGAGTGCATGTGGGTGTGTGCATGTGAGTGAGTGTCTGAGTGTGAGTGCATGTATTTGTGAGTGTCTGTGGGAGTGAGTGTCTGTGTGTGAGTTCATGTCTTTTTGAGTGTCTGTGTGTGAGTGTGTGAGTACATGTCTATGTGAATGTCAGTGTGTGTGAGTGCATGTCTGTGTGAGTTCATTTCTGTGTGAGTGTATGTGTGTGTGCGTGAGTGTCTGATTGTGAGACAGTGTCTGTGTGTGTCTGTGTGAGTGCATGTGAGTATATGTCTGTGTGAGTTTTTGTGAGTGTCTGAGTGAGAGTGCATGTCTGTGTGAGTGAGTGTCTGTGTGTGACTGTGTGTCTATGTGAATGTGTGTGTATGTCTGAGTGAGTGAGTTTCTGAGTGTATGTATATGTGAGTGTCTGAGTGAGAGTGCAGGTCTGTGTGAGTGTCTGTGTGTGAGTGTGTGTGAGTGCATGTGTGTGTGTGTCTATGTGTGAGTGAGTGTCTGTATGTGAGTGTGTGTGTATGTGAGTGCATGTCTGTGCAAGTGTCTGTGTGAGTGCATGTGGGTGTGTGTGTGAGTGTCTGAGTGTGAGTGCATGTCTTTGTCAGTGTCTGTGGGAGTGAGTGTCTGAGTGTGAGTTCATATCTTTGTGTCTGTGTGTGTGAGTGCATGTCTGTGTGAGTGTCTGTGTGTGAGTGTGTTAGTGTATGTCTATGTGAATGTCAGTGTGTGTGACTGCATGTCTGTGAGTGCATGTCTGTGTGAGTGTCTGTGTGAGTGAGTGAGTGAGTGAGTGTGTGAGTGCATGTCTGTGTGAGTGTCTGAGTGTGAGTGAGTGTCTGTGTGTTACTGTGTGTCTGTGTGAGTGTATGTGAGTATATGTATTTGTGAGTCTGTGTATGAGTGCATGTCTTTGTGAGTGTGTGAGTGCATGTCTGTCAGAATGTCTGTGTGTGTATGTCTGAGTGAGTGAGTGTCTGAGTGTATGTATTTGTGAGTGAGTGAGAGTGCATGTCTGTGTGTGAGTGCATGTCTGTGTGAGTGAGTGTGTGTGTGAGTGTCTGTGTGTGAGTGCATGTCTGTGTGTGAGTGTGTGTGTGAGTGCATGTCTGTGTGAGTGAGTGTGTGTGTGAGTGTCTGTGTGTGAGTGCATGTCTTTGTGAGTGTGTGTGTGACTGTGTGATTGTCTGTGTGTGTGTTTGAGTGTGATTGAGTGTCCATGTATGGGTGAGTGTGTGTGTCTGTGTGAGTGAGTGTCTGAGTGTGAGTGCATGTCTGTGCGAGTGTCTGTGTGAGTGAGTGTCTGAGTGCATGAGTGTGTATGTGTCTTTGTGTGAGTGCATGTCTTTGTGAGTGTCTGTGTGTGTGAGTGTCTGTGTATGAGTGCATGTATTTGTGAGTGTCTGAGTGTGAGTGAATGTGAGTGAGTGACTGTATGTCTGTGTGAGTGTCTGTGTGAGTGCATGGCTGTGTCTAAATGCATGTGTGTGTGAGTGCTGAGGCAGATGATGGGGCAATGCACAGGGGCTGGGGGAGGTCACAGAGCAATTCACTGGGGCTGGGACAGGTGATGGGGCAATTCATTGGGGCTGGAGAAGGTGATGGGGGCAATTTACCGGGGCTGGGGGAGGTGATTGGGGCAATTCACTCGGGCTGGTGGAGTTAACGGAGCAATTCACTCTGGCTGGGGGAGGTCACGGGCAGGGGGCAATTCACTGGGGCTGGAGGGCAATTCACTGGGGCTGGAGGGCAATTCACTGGGGCTGGGGCAGGTGATGCCACAATTCACTGGGGCTGGGGGAGGTCTGTGTGAATGTCGGAGTGTGAGTGCATGTCTTTGTGAGTGTCTGTGTATGAGTGCATGTATTTGTGAGTTTCTGTGTGAGTGCATGGCTGTGTGTGAGTGCATGTGTCTGTGTCTGTCTACCCCCCTACCCTACCCCCTTACCCAAACCCTAACTCTTAAACCTAACCCCTATCACAGGGGCTGGGGGAGGTCACGGGGCAATTCCCTGGGGCTGGGGCAGGTGATGAGGGCAATTCACTGGGGCTGGGGAAGGTCACATGGGGCTAGGGCAGGTGATGGGGAAATTCACTAGGGCTGAGGTAGGTGATGGGGCAATTCACTTGGACTGGGGGAGGTCACAGGGCAATTCACTGGTGTCTGTATGAGTGTGTGTGAATGCATGTATTTGTGAGTGTATGTGTGTGAGTACAGAGTAAGTGTCTGTGTGAGTGAGTGAGTGTGTGTGTGAGTGTGTGTCTGTGTAAGTGTCTGTGTGAGTGAGTGCATGTCTGTGCAAGTGTCTGTGTGAGTGCATGTGGGTGTGTGCATGTGAGTGAGTGTCTGAGTGTGAGTGCATGTATTTGCGAGTGTCTGTGGGAGTGAGTGTCTGTGTGTGAGTTCATGTCTGTGTGAGTGTCTGTGTGTGAGTGTGTGAGTGCATGTCTATGTGAATGTCAGTGTGTGTGAGCGCATGTCTGTGTGAGTTCATTTCTGTGTGAGTGTATGTGTGTGTGCGTGAGTGTCTGATTGTGAGACAGTGTCTGTGTGTGTCTGTGTGAGTGCATGTGAGTATATGTCTTTGTGAGTTTGTGTGAGTGTCTGAGTGAGAGTGCATGTCTGTGTGAGTGAGTGTCTGCGTGTGACTGTGTGTCTATGTGAATGTCTGTGTGTGTATGTCTGAGTGAGTGAGTGTCTGAGTGTATGTATATGTGAGTGTCTGAGTGAGAGTGCATGTCTGTGTGAGTGTCTGTGTGTGAGTGGGTTTGAGTGCATGTGTGTGTGTGTCTATGTGTGAGTGAGTGTCTGTATGTGAGTGTGTGTGTATGTGAGTGCATGTCTGTATGAGTGTGTGTGAATACATGTATTTGTGAGTGTATGTGTGTGAGTACAGAGTAAGTGTCTGTGTGAGTGAGTGCATGTCTGTGCAAGTGTCTGTGTGAGTGCATGTGGGTGTGTGTGTGTGAGTGAGTGTCTGAGTGTGAGTGCATGTCTTTGTCAGTGTCTGTGGGAGCGAGTGTCTGAGTGTGAGTTCATATCTTTGTGTCTGTGTGTGAGTGCATGTCTGTGTGAGTGTCTGTGTGTGAGTGTGTGAGTGTATGTCTATGCGAATGTCAGTGTGTGTGACTGCATGTCTGTGAGTGCATGTCTGTGTGAGTGTCTGTGTGAGTGAGTGAGTGAGTGTGTGAGTGCATGTCTGTGTGAGTGTCTGTGTGTGACTGTGTGTCTGTGTGAGTGTATGTGAGTATATGTATTTGTGAGTCTGTGTGTGCATGTCTGTGTGAATGTCTGTGTGTGTATGTCTGAGTGAGTGAGTGTCTGAGTGTATGTATTTGTGAGTGAGTGAGAGTGCATGTCTGTGTGAGTGTCTGTGTGTGTGTGAGTGCATGTCTGTGTGAGTGAGTGTGTGTGTGAGTGTCTGTGTGTGAGTGCATGTCTTTGTGAGTGTGTGTGTCTGAATGTGAGTGCATGTCTGTGCAAGTGTGTGAGTGAGTGTGTGTGTGATTGTCTGTGTGTGTGTGTGTTTGAGTGTGATTGAGTGTCCATGTGTGGGTGAGTGTGTGTGTCTGTGTGAGTGAGTGTCTGAGTGTGAGAGCATGTCTGTGCGAGTGTCTGTGTGAGTGAGTGTCTGAGTGCATGAGTGTGTATGTGTCTTTGTGTGAGTGCATGTCTTTGTGAGTGTCTGTGTGTGTGAGTGTCTGTGTATGAGTGCATGTATTTGTGAGTGTCTGAGTGTGAGTGAATGTGAGTGAGTGACTGTGTGTGAGTGCATGTCTGTGTGAGTGTCTATGTGAGTGCATGGCTGTGTCTGAGTGCATGTGTGTGTGAGTGCTGAGGCAGATGATGGGGCAATGCACAGGGGCTGGGGGAGGTCACAGAGCAATTCACTGGGGCTTGGACAGGTGATGGGGCAATTCATTGGGGCTGGAGAAGGTGATGGGGGCAATTTACCGGGGCTGGGGTAGGTGATTGACAACTATTTTAGTTGATTATTTTTAACATTAGTATGAATGTTTGTCTCTTATTATATTTAAGCAGCTATAATTTTTTTGCAGCTTAACTGTGTATCTCTACCAATACCATATCTATATATGCAACCTCCTTCTTCTGTTCCTTAGCCTGAACGCCAGATTTATTTCCTCCTTCTCTCTGTTTTGATCACATCCCTCCTCTCTCAGTCTCTCTCCCTCTAACACCAATTATTTTCCTCTTACTGATGTAATTGTATCTATGCTCTTCTGGGAAACCGAGAACACTCCCCTCCCTCCCCGCTCCTCTCCAATAACCCCTGATGCAACTTCTTTATTGAGTATTGATCAGGCAGCAACACCTTTTAACAAAAATACATAGTACATTGTTACCCACCCAAACATTATGGCCACCAATCACCCATCCACCCCTTCCCGCTACCTCTACACTGCTGTGTTACTGTACCCAGACCTTTAAAGGTATATCTAAGTTTACCTATTTTTTACTTTTTCTAATCTAAAACATACTGCTTATATCTGACACATTACATTAAGTCATTCTATACACATTCAGATTTAATTTATTTAAAAATAAAATTTGGTTTCCACACCCCAGAGCTGCTTACATAGGCACAGTGTACCCACCAATGGAAACATTGCATTTGGGAACAGTTTTTAACTCTATACTAACCTTCAAGCCAACAGCAGCATAATGCACCTATCCACATAGCGATGGCTGAGCTCCTCCTTACTTCATTGTGCAGGGTTAAAACAAGACTATACAAACCATGAGGTTTGTGCACAAATTGCCATCACAAATTGAAACAGTGTTATAGAAAACAGGCTGGTAGCCACAATGCTGGATTTTCACTTAATTTCTTTCTGTCCTTCTGCTACTCTCCCCCTACACTCTATACTCATATTTCTTGTTTACCTTATTATCTTCTGTTTCTCTCTCCCCCTTCTTCCATTTTTCTCCTATGACCTATTTTCTTTCTCTCCCTTGTCTTTCTTCTCACCTTCTGATTTTGTTCCCTCTCCTATTGACCCTCCTGTTTTCTCCCCCTTTACTCTCTTCTCTCTCCCTATTTTCATCTTCTCTTGCCCACTAACCCTATCTCTTTTTTATTCTCCACCAGTTCTCTTCTCTCTGTCCCCCTCTGCCCTTTCATGTTCCCTCTCTTCTTATGGTCCTTTCCCTCTCCCTCTGTCTACATTTCTCCTTCCTACATCGCCATTTCCTTTCTCTCTGCATATTCTCTCTCAGAGCTGTTCTTCGCTCTCCCACAATTCCCTTATGTCTTCCCACACTTCCTTCTCTGTTTCCCTCTTTCATCATCTTTTGTTTTCTTTTTCTCTTGATATGCCTTTCTTCTCTATTTATGCATTTATGTCTCTCTTACCTTGTTTCCTTTTCTCTGTCTGCTCCATTTGACGGTTTTATAGCTGTTTGATTTAAAGCAAATGCTGGAACAGTAGGAAAATGCACTGAAAATAGTGTTTCAGTCTTTCCCATCTAATATGGAGCATAATTAATTCTTCTGTTTCATCACATGTGGGTGTTTATACATGTATCATTAACATTACACTGAGAAACAAAGAGTGGCAATGGCATTATGTGGAAAAGAAGAGTGATATAAATAGTCTCACGTTTGTCAGAACTGGTTTTGTAGCCTGACATTACTCCAGATGAGTGGAGTAGATAGAAGAGATATAGTAGAGAAGTCAGTGGGTTGGTGAAGGATAGTAAGATGCCATTCGAGAAGGCTTATTTTGTATTCATAGAATCTATAACTATGCCTGTGATATTTTGAGAGGATGAAATATCAGTGACTAGAGGCTCTATACAAGGAGAGAATAGTGGTGGAGAAAATGGTAATGAATTGGGAATTGGGGATGACTGGAAGACTGGGTATTGTACTTTGGCTGTTGGAGAGTTATTTATAAAGATAATGCTGGATACAAAAAAAGTTACCAGAGATTCCAAAGGACAACAGCAGCTCCATCATGTAAGCTTATTCGACACACTTAAATGCCTTCTCTATGACAAACGAGAGGTGCATCATAGGTGTGTTGGCGACCTCTGTTAAGAAGACTAAGAAGGTTATAAATGATTGGCAAGAACCTTGGCATACAGTTTGAGTGATATGGACCTGTAACACTTGCAGTGCAATATGTCTTTACCCAGTTTATGGATTACAACAATTTTGTCCTCAAGTAAATCCATGTTTATAAGTGTGCCAGAAAGAATAGAGTTGAATAATACAGAGAGGTGAGGGAGAAGACGGAATGTAAGATGATGCCGCTCAAATATAAAATAGTGTCGCTGGTACATGTAGACCGAACTATGGATAGAAACTATGATTCTGAATGGGATTCCTCCTTTCTGGAAGGCTAAAAGCCCCAAGATCTTATTAACAGCCCTGAATAAAATGCCTGCAAAAAAAAGATGCACTTGTGGAGTGAGTGTCTGAGTGTGTGTCTGTGTAAGTGTCTGTGTGAGTGAGTGTCTGTGTGTGTGTGTCTGTGTGAGTGAGTGTCTGAGTGTGAGTGCCTGTCTGTACAAGTGTCTGTGTGAGTGCATGTGGGTGTGTGCATGTGAGTGAGTGTCTGAGTGTGAGTGCATGTATTTGTGAGTGTCTGTGGGAGTGAGTGTCTGTGTGTGAGTTCATGTCTTTTTGAGTGTCTGTGTGTGAGTGTGTGAGTGCATGTCTATGTGAATGTCAGTGTGTGTGAGTGCATGTCTGTGTGAGTTCATTTCTGTGTGAGTGTATGTGTGTGTGCGTGAGTGTCTGATTGTGAGACAGTGTCTGTGTGTGTCTGTGTGAGTGCATCTGAGTATATGTCTTTGTGAGTTTTTTTGAGTGTCTGAGTGAGAGTGCATGTCTGTGTGAGTGAGTGTCTGTGTGTGACTGTGTGTCTATGTGAATGTGTGTGTATGTCTGAGTGAGTGAGTTTCTGAGTGTATGTATATGTGAGTGTCTGAGTGAGAGTGCAGGTCTGTGTGAGTGTCTGTGTGTGAGTGTGTGTGAGTGCATGTGTGTGTGTGTCTATGTGTGAGTGAGTGTCTGTATGTGAGTGTGTGTGTATGTGAGTGCATGTCTGTATGTGAATGCATGTATTTGTGAGTGTATGTGTGTGAGTACAGAGTAAGTGTCTGTGTGAGTGAGTGTGTGTGTGTGTCTGTGTAAGTGTCTGTGTGAGTGAGTGCATGTCTGTGCAAGTGTCTGTGTGAGTGCATGTGGGTGTGTGTGTGTGAGTGTCTGAGTGTGAGTGCATGTCTTTGTCAGTGTCTGTGGGAGTGAGTGTCTGAGTGTGAGTTCATATCTTTGTGTCTGTGTGTGTGAGTGCATGTATGTGTGAGTGTCTGTGTGTGAGTGTGTGAGTGTATGTCTATGCGAATGTCAGTGTGTGTGACTGCATGTCTGTGAGTGCATGTCTGTGTGAGTATCTGTGTGAGTGAGTGAGTGAGTGTGTGAGTGCATGTCTGTGTGAGTGTCTGAGTGTGAGTGAGTGTCTGTGTGTGACTGTGTGTCTGTGTGAGTGTATGTGAGTATATGTATTTGTGAGTCTGTGTGTGCATGTCTGTGTGAATGTCTGTGTGTGTATGTCTGAGTGAGTGAGTGTCTGAGTGTATGTATTTGTGAGTGCGTGAGAGTGCATGTCTGTGTGAGTGTCTGTGTGTGTGTGAGTGCATGTCTGTGTGAGTGAGTGTGTGTGTGAGTGTCTGTGTGTGAGTGCATGTCTTTGTGAGTGTGTGTCTGAATGTGAGTGCATGTCTGTGCAAGTGTGTGAGTGAGTGTGTGTGTGATTGTCTGTGTGTGTGTGTTTGAGTGTGATTGAGTGTCCATGTGTGGGTGAGTGTGTGTGTCTGTGTGAGTGAGTGTCTGAGTGTGAGAGCATGTCTGTGCGAGTGTCTGTGTGAGTGAGTGTCTGAGTGCATGAGTGTGTATGTGTCTTTGTGTGAGTGCATGTCTTTGTGAGTGTCTGTGTGTGTGAGTGTCTGTGTATGAGTGCATGTATTTGTGAGTGTCTGAGTGTGAGTGAATGTGAGGGAGTGACTGTGTGTGAGTGCATGTCTGTGTGAGTGTCTATGTGAGTGCATGGCTGTGTCTGAGTGCATGTGTGTGTGAGTGCTGAAGCAGATGATGGGGCAATGCACAGGGGCTGGGGGAGGTCACAGAGCAATTCACTGGGGCTTGGACAGGTGATGGGGCAATTCATTGGGGCTGGAGAAGGTGATGGGGGCAATTTACCGGGGCTGGGGGAGGTGATGGGGGCAATTCACTGGGGCTGGTGGAGTTAACGGAGCAATTCACTCTGGCTGGGGGAGGTCACGGGGCAATTCACTGGTGCTGGAGGGCAATTCACTGGGGCTGGGGCAGGTGATGCCACAATTCACTGGGGCTGGGGGAGGTCTGTGTGAATGTCTGAGTGTGAGTGCATGTCTTTGTGAGTGTCTGTGTATGAGTGCATGTATTTGTGAGTTTCTGTGTGAGTGCATGGCTGTGTGTGAGTGCATGTGTCTGTGTCTGTCTACCCCCCTACCCTACCCCCTTACCCTTACCCAAACCCTAACTCCTAAACCTAACCCCTATCACAGGGGCTGGGGGAGGTCACGGGGCAATTCCCTGGGGCTGGGGCAGGTGATGAGGGCAATTCACTGTGGCTGGGGAAGTTCACATGGGGCTAGGGCAGGTGATGGGGAAATTCACTGGAGCTGAGGTAGGTGATGGGGCAATTCACTTGGGCTGGGGGAGGTCACAGGGCAATTCACTGGTGCTGGGGTAGTTCGCTGGGGCAATTCACTGAGCTGGGGTAGGTGATGAGGCAATTTACCGGGGTGGAGGCAGGTGATGGGGCAATTCACTGGGGCTGGGGGAGGTCATGGGGCAATTCACTGGTGCTGGGGCAGGTAATAGGGCAATTCACTGGGGCTGGGGGAGGTCACAGGGCAATTCACTGGGGCTAGGGCAGGTGATGGGGCAATTCCATGGGGGTGGGGCTCAGGAAGGTGATGAGGGCAATTCACTGGGGATGGGGAAGGTAGATGAGGGCAATTCACTGGGGCTGGGGGAGATGATGAGGGCAATTCACTGAGGATGATTGAGGTCATGGGGCAATTCACTGGGGCTGGAGGGCTATTCACTGGGGCTGGGACAGGTGATGTGACAATTCACTGGGGCTGAGGGAGGTCTGTGTGAGTGTCTGAGTGTGTGTGCATGTCTTTGTGAGTGTCTGTGTGTGTGAGTGTCTGTGTATGAGTGCATGTATTTATGAGTGTCTGAGTGTGAGTGAATGTGAGTGAGTGTCTGTGTGAGTGTCTGAGTATGAGTGCATGTCTGTGCGAGTGTCTGTGTGAGTGCAAGACTGTGTGTGAGTGCATGTGTCTGTGTCTGTCTACCCCCTACCCTACCCCCTTACCCAACCCCTACCTCCTAAACCTAACCCCTATCACAAAGGCTGGGGGAGGTCACAGGGCAATTCCCTGGGGCTGGGGCAGGTGATGAGGGCAATTCACTGGGACTGGGGAAGGTCACGTGGCAATTCACTGGGGCTGGGGCAGGTGATGAGGGCAATTCACTGGGGCTGGGGAAGGTCACATGGCAATTTACTGGGGCTAGGGCAAGTGATGGGAAATTCACTGGGGCTGTGGTAGGTGATGAGGCAATTCACTGAGGCTTGGGGAGGTCACAGGGCAATTCACTGGTGCTAGGGCAGGTGATAAGGCAATTAACTGGGGCAATTCACTAGGCTGGGGTAGGTGATGAGGCAATTCACTGGGCTGAGGCAGGTGATGGGGCAATTCACTGGGGCTGGGGGAGGTCACAGGGTAATTCACTCGTGCTGGGGCAGGTGATGGGGCAATTCCCTGTGGCTGGGGCTCACAAAGGTGATGAAGGCAATTCACTGGGCCTGGGGAAGGGTGATAAGGGCAATTCACTGGGGCTGGGGGAGGTGATGAGGGCAATTCACTGAGGCTGGGGGAGGTCATGGGGCAATTCACTGGGGCAGGTCATAGGGCAATTCACTTGGGCTGGGGGAGGTCATGGGGCAATTCACTGGGGCTGGGGCAGGTGATGGGGCAATTCACTGGGGCTGGGGGAGGTGATGGGAGACAATTCCCCCAATGCTTACATACTTGCGGGCTGCCACATACTGCAATATCAACTAGTACAAAGGTTTTTTTTTTTTTTTTTTAATGTGTGCATCCAATAGTTAGTATGGATGGTTTAACTATTTCAGCAAATGCTTAATATGCTATACGTTAAGAGCAACAAGGCAACGTATTACTAAGCATTAAGGATAATTTCTAGATGCTTTTCCTAGCTCTCTATTCTTTGAATTATAGTACCCTGTGATATAGGGCAAGGTTATATTGGGTGCGCACTTAATGTTGTACTGCAGCAGTAGTACAGTTACTTATATACTTGCGTCCAGCCAGGTATATAGTTGCTCCATTGTCTCTTTCTTGTATTTCATCAATTTTAATCTTCTCCAATTATGAAATGTTTTCTGTTCCCTTCATTATCATACCTCCACTGAAAATACATGATCCAGCTCTTATGAAGTATGTAACAAACACAACAACAAACAACAAACAACAAAAATTTAGATTTTCCCAAAACCTGTTTATGTCCTTTCTTTAGAATTGCAGTGGACCTTTATTGAAAACATTGAACACCATTGCCAATATAAGGGATCAGTGAGTGTGTGATCATGATGTGTCTCACTAGCTGCCGGCCCGTCCTTACAATGTATCAGATAAGCATGTTTGTAGTATATTTCTGAAGGTGGGCAGTCAGCCAGTCACAATTCATGATCACTTAGTCCACATACACAGGAGCACAGACACACACATACACACTCACACACACTCAAAGACACAACACAATGGATGCACAAACAAGTGAATGACAAGATGGCTGGCAGACAAGCCTGCTTTAATATGCAGGGGAGCTCCCCATCATACAAAGTACTGAGACAGAGAGACAGAGAAGCTTCGTACTGCGGCGGACATGATGTGGAGGCTCAGACCTGGGAGGTGGTGACATACAGACACCTTATGCTTGATGTCAGTGACCTGACACTGCTCCATGCTGTTCCCTCAGATAGTATAACCAGAGTGGAGAAATCCTTTACATCACACCCTCCCCGGCATAATACAGGCATTAATAAACCAAGCCGAATAATAAAACAGTTTAAAGGGACAATTTGCCCAAGATAGTACCAGCTTTGAAGACAACATTGTGAGGGATAATACGTATATATATATACTGTATATATATATATATATATATATATATATATATATATATATAGTAAATAAATAGTACACCTATGTTCACATTTGAATGTCTAAAGCAAGTTAAAAAAAACCTGCTTCCAGCTCAGAATTCAGCTCAGAGAATTCACTGCATTCTGGGAAGATGAGCATGGGCATGGAAATGTGCCCACAAATGTCTCGCACTTCAATCCATAGCCCATTTCAAACACGGCTTCCTTTAAGCTTATGTCCGCTGCATTACACAGCTTTTATGCAAAGCCAAGGTTGAATTATACACAAGCTGAGAATCCTATCCACATACAGCTGTTTCAAGCTTACTGGCTATCATCCTCGTGGAGCGGGATCTCAGCTTGTGTTGTGGATCTTATGAGTAGGTAGTTCACCACAACAATTGTTAATTAAATGTTGGGCAAAAGATTGATAGAAGCCCTTTACTGTACAGTAGTACAGTAAATACATAGTACATCTGTGTTTACATTTGAATGTCTAAAACAAGTTAAAAAACCTGTTTCCAACTCAGAATTCCAAGAAAAAACTTTATCACACTGCATTTTGGGAAGCTGAGCAGGGACATAGAAATGTGCCCACAAATGCCTCACTCTTCAATATATACATTTGTGCTCGGGTGCCTCTCTTGCCAAGCCTATTCCGTGGGTGGCGCCCTCAACTTCTTCATACACGCCCATTCCCTCTCTAGCCCCACCTCTTCTGTGGGTGGGCCCCTCAACTGCTTAATAAACATCCATTCCTTCTCTAGCTCCGCCTCTTCCTTAGGCGGGGCTCTCTGCAGCTTTATAAGCGCTTCCTGTTTGCACCTCAGCACATTTAGCTCTGTTTCATGCTGGGTACTGCTGCTCCGGTCTGCGGATTCTCCTTCATTTTTTGGCCTTTTTCTAATCTCTGCTTATTCTGACTCTACGTCTTGCAGTATGCTTCTCAGCTCTATCGTCTAACTATGCCTGTCCTTTTTTATTCTCCTCTCTCTGCCATCCTCAGCTCTCTCATTACAGCACCTTTGCATATCTCCTCGAGGTAAGTTATCCTGACTTCCTTACTCTTTCCTGCTATAGATCTGGGCCTGAACCTACTTGCCTATGCCCTTGTCTACGTCCAAGATAGCACTTCGGCTTCCCTATGCCCCATTTAAGTGATTTCCTGCCCAAATCGACTAAACTTACCCTCTTTACGCTCTCTTATCGGTCTTCTCTAGGCACCTCTTCTGTCACCTCCATAAATACTATGCAGAGCCTACTGCCGTGCAGTTTCTGTCTACTTTTCTTGCTCGAAAAGGGCACTTTCATTGCTGGAGAGCGATGGTTCCTCTAGAGTTATGTTATCCTGAATTCCTTACGATTTCTAACTATAGATCTGGACCTGAGCCTTCTTGTCTATGACACTTGTCAACGTCCAAGGTGGCTTTTCAGGCCTACCTACACCTTATTCATGTGGTTTCTGGCCTAGAACTACTAAATATCTACTCTCCCTACGCTCTCTACTCGGCCCCCTATGGGGACCACTATCGTCACCTCTGTAAATCCTATACTTGCCTTCGCCAGGCACCACCTCAATCACGCTTTCATAGTCTCTTTTTGCTAGGCAAAATCACACTCGCAAGCCACATCAGCCTTCGCTAGGCTTCTCCTCGATCACTAGGCATCATCATCCACTCAAGCCCCACATCAGCCTTCGCTAGGCACCACCGCCATCACTCCTTCTCCCAAGTCCTACACTAGCCCTCTCGTCTATTGCTGCTAATGTCTTTTCATCTATCGCCTAATACACTTCCTCTCCAGTAGCCTCCTCCGCAGTCGCTGCTGATCCCAAGGTTACTAGCAGTTCTTCACTCCCCTCCGAGACCCACTTTCAGGTCACTAGCGACTTAATTTGCTATTGCTGCTGTTCCCGTGCGTATCAGTAGTCCTTGCTTCACACAAGGCCTCATCTGGCCCTCTGAGCATGCCAAATGTCCGGTAGTACCCGGCATTTCTCGGCTACCCCTCGCCGCGTTAATCCACTTGTCCAACAGGGCACTCCATAGCTGGTTCTTATCGCTACCGCGATCTTTCGACCGTTGGGAGAGGGCTCCTCCCACAAATGCCAGATAACATTCTTTACCTGGCCATATATATATATATATATATATATATATATATATATATATACACACACACACACAAGGCAGAAACTGAAGATACACAGCAGAGCTATACACAGACAGATACTATTTCACCCACACTCACTAGCTCTGCACATAGATATAACTTCACAGTTCCCCCCCACACACACATATATATATATACATATATATATATATATATATATATATATATATATATACACACACACAATGAATAGTACATTAATGATTCCATTTGAATGTCTAAAAATAAGTTAATTAACTTATTTCCTGCTAATATTTTTCAGAAATACAGTTGATGCACTGCACTCTGGGAAAAGGGGGTGGGGACATGCAAATGGATCCACCATGCATGCTCTCTCTAATCCAATAACCATTTTATACATGGCTCCTTTTAAGCTTATGCTCGCTTTTTTCAACGAGTATAACTTATTATTAGACATTCAGATGGAATCACTAATGTACAATTCATTGTTTGTACTACTGTATGGTGGAGGGCTTCTATCACTCTTCAGCCCATCACATATATAGTTGTGAGCGTACGAGTTGTTGCTAACGCTGCGGGCTCGCATAGCGAGCCCTCGGGCCTCGCGTAGCGAGACGCGGGCCTCGCGTAGCGAGGGCACTGTGCCAGGTTCTCAGTTGCTGGCATGTAGCGCCGAAGGCGCTCCTTGCCAGCAACTGAGGACCCTCGCGATGCCAGCACCTGAGGACCTCGCAAAGCGAGGGCTTCAGTTGCAGCAACTGCGACCCTTGCAAAATTCACAACACAAATTCCCAACCCAAAGAACTGCGAATCTCGCAAAGTTCACGTCGCAACCCAAAGAGCACGACACACACATTACGACACTCGCAAACAACATACGACACACGCTCACACACATTACTGCCTCGCAATACTCGGACGCAACTCGCGAACATTACAAAATTACAAACACAATACATACACACAGGACATACATAAAAACCTTACCTACACAAACAGGAAGCACCCAGGACCTCAAAAATGCAACTTACAACTTAATTGCACTCAAAATAAAAGAGTTTAGACACTAAATAATTTGCTAAGCGACACAAAAAATGGCCGACGAATAAAACGAAAACGAGGCTACACACGCAAACACCATACGAGACACGTTACCACACATTACGACCTCGCAAACATCGGACGCAACACGCCGACATACAAACATTTAAAACTTAAGAAAGACACACAACAAACACATAAAAAGCTTACCTACAGCAAGAGGAACCATCCAGCACCTCAAAAAAACAAGTTACATCTACATTTAAATCAAAATAAAACACTTTAGACACTAATATCATCGCTAAGCGAGAGAAAAAATGACTTCAGAGATAACTGCTGCTTTTACTTGAGAAGACAATACTTTACTAATTTACTACTTTACATTGTGCAAATTACAACTGAGAGGTAAGCTATAATATATTACATTTTATTATCAGGACAGGTCAAACAAATAAAAAAATAAACTAGGATTTATGTAGTGACATATATGGCACATTTATGTGTATAGGCTCACAAAAAAAATACGGTTCATTTAACAAAACAACAAAAAAACATAATTTAATATTAAACAGAGGTTTATGTATATTGACATGTGACACGCACACATATATGTCTATAATGTATAGTGACATCTGACACGCACATATATGTCTATAATGTATAGTGACATGTGACACGCACATATATGTATAGAATGTATAGTGACATCTCACACGCAGATATATGTCTATAATTTATAGTGACATGTGACAAGCACATTTATGTGTATTGCCCCTTCAAAGTGACATGTGACACTAACATATATGTGTATAATGTATAGTGACACGCACATTTATGTGTATTGCCACTGCAACAAAATTAGCTTAAAACAAAATCAGTAAACAACTACATTTAAATGACATTATATGTCATGTATACTGATATGTGACACGCACATATATGTGTATCATCTATAGTTACATCTCACACACAGACATTTATGTGTGTTGGAAAAAAAACATATAAGGTTAATTTAACAATTTAAATATGATTCATGTATACTGATATGTCACACGCACACAAAATAATTACATTAAACTATGGAATGTGCTTCATGTATGTGACATATGTGTGTAGCCTCCACCAAAAAATAAGGTCAATTGAAAATAATTCCACAAGTATATTTAAATGACATTAATTTACTGCAATTCAATAGATCATATAAAGCTGAATCTTTCTATTTCTTTTAATATTCAAACAGACTCTGCATCAACAGCGTCACTCAACAATTTGCACCGTGCACTGTGAAGCACAATCTTTTTTAAAGAACACCAACAAAGAAGAAGAGGTAAGATACAACAAGACATTACATGCTCAAAAGGCCATGCTTTGCTAGATGAAAAATTATAAATATACAAATAACAATTTCACTTTCTTTTTCAAACAGACACTACAAGAAGACCGGCGGATTAAGATTGCCAGGAGGGGACCGTCTGTCATTCGACACTTCAATCAAGGTAAAGTATTAAGTATAAACAAGAAAGAACCATGAGCCTTATTCAATTGTGACTTGCTCAATTGAATAGGGCTCTATATAAGCACATAACATATTTTTTATACAGAACTTTTTAGTTACTGAACTTCTAACCACAATCAAGGTTTTCAATAACTAAAAACTTTGCTCAATAAATATGTTATGTGATTATATAGAGCCCTCTTCAATTGGCAAAATTGCAATTCAATAAGGACCTATATATCTTTAATGGCCAAGGGCCTCACTCAAATGTGATTTGCCCATTTCAATAGGGCTCTATATAAGCACAGAGCATATTTTTTAAAGGAACTTTTTATTTAGTGAACACGTTGCTTTTGGATACAAGTTCACTAAATACAAAATTCGGTAAAAAAATATGCTCTGTGCTGATATTGAGCTCTATTCCATTGGCCAAAACACAATTGAATGAGGAGCTGACAATATAACAAATGCAGTAACCAAAGGCCCTCATTCAATTGCTATTTTGGACAATTTAATATGGCTATAAATAAGCACTTTTAGGCCCTTATTCAATTGCCATTTTGCTAATTCTATAGGGATCCAAATAATCACATAACATATATTTTTTAAAGAACTTTTGCGTTAGTGAAAACCTTGCTTTTGGATAGATGCTTAATAACTAAAAACTTCTTTAACAAATATATGTGATGTGCTTATTTTGAACTCTATTCAATTTTCAAAATTGCAATTCAATGACGGCCTTAGAGTATTATTACATTGTAAAAAATGCAATTCAATGAGGGGCAAACTATGCAACATATGGTACACAGAAAGGCCCTCATTCAATTGCAATTTGCCCAATTGAATAGGGCTCTAAATAAGAACATAAATTTTTTTTAAAAGAAGTTTTTAGTTACTAAAAATATATCCAAAAGAAAGTTTTTCACTGACTAAAAACTTCTTTAAAAAAATATGCTATGTGCTTATTTAGGGCACGAATCAATTAGCCAAATCGCAATTGAATGAGACCCAAACTGCTACACACAAAACAGAATTTCTTATTCAATGTTTAACAACCTATAACCCTTACAAAGAAGCCAAAATAAGAATAACAAAAGTGTTGCGCACCTAATAGCATTGTACAAAAAATCACACAAACACATAGGAAACTATATTAACATTCTTCTTTAATGTTTAACAACCTATAACCAGTACAATCAAGAATAAATAACTTTTGCACAAGTGGTGCGCACAAAACAGGATTGTAAAAAAATAACACAAACACATAGCAAACTACATTAATTAGATTATTTCATGTTTCACTAACTATAACCATCCCAATAAAGGTTAAATAAGTATACCACACGTGGTGCGCACAAAACAGGATTGTACAAAAAACTAACATAAACACATAGCAAAATAAATTCATATTCTTATTTAATATATCACAACCCACAAGCCTTACTAAGAACCTTAAATAAGAATAACAAAAGTCGTGGGATTGTACAGAAAGTAAAAAATAAAAAATAGAAAATATAACCATAACTGATACAATACAGCCAAATTCATACATTTTTTACTTATTTAAAAGACATTTCACTCAAACAACATTTTCTATTTTATATTACAACAGATACTGCGTGAAGACAATCGGACGAGGACTTTCTCCACAGGACCAGACCATCGGACGAAGACTTTCAACACAGGACCAGACCAGCGGACGAGGAATTTCAACACAGGACCAGACCAGCGGACGAGGAATTTCAACACAGGACCACACCATCGGACGAGGATTTTCACCAAAGGACCACAACATCGGACGAGGGCTATCGCCACAGGACCACAACATCGGACGAGGGCTATCGCCACAGGACCACACCATCGGATCAGAACTTTCAACAGAGGACCAGACCATAGGACCAGGATTTTACACAGAGGACCACACCATCGGACCAGGACTTCCAACAGAGGACCACACCATTGGACAACGATTTTGAACCGAGGACCAACAAACATTCGGATTTAAATCACACTTCAACCAAGGTACAGTATAATAAGTACTAAAGTAGAAAACTAAAGAAACTGCTTTCAGTGCAAATAAGTTTTGCAGTGGTAAATATCTATCCACAAACAACGTTTTTAATAAATAAAACCATTATTTTAAAAAAATATGTTACATGCTTATTTACAGCAGTATTCCATTGGCCAAATTCTTAGCCAGTGAGGACAGGAATTATAATTTTAACTAAATATAACTGATACATTAATGATTTGCCTTTTATTTCACCAATTGTGCACAAGAATCTTTAACAGGAATTACAAATTAAAATATACACAATTACATTTTTTTTTTCCTTTACAGATTAATATGGCTGATAACGAGACTGTAACGGATCTACTGGCACCCCGACCGGGTACCTCCGTTGATAGACGCGTCCTAGTTTGCGCCAAGGCCTACAAGCACCGCACCGGACACCTCAACCACCACAGACTCCACAACCGCCGTAGTTTAGCTGGAGCCGCGCCGTCTTTCTTCCACCCTGTATGAATCTCCAGCATCCAGGACCGTGTGGGGAAGACCTCTCCTCCAGGGAGGACACATCAGGAACAAGCGTTCAGTAGTTACAGCTCAAGGGAGTATACCAAAGCATAGCAATCCCCAGTATGATATAGCGATCCCTTCAATAACGAGACGAGGCTACGTTTTGAAGGGTCAAGTAGAACTATAACTTTAATGACAGGGAATCTCCTTTTATGCAATGGTGCCCTCTGAAGGGCTACACCCACATAATTATCACAACAGCCAATTATCTACATGGTTCAACCCCCATGTCTCCTCCCCTCAGATAACAGGTAACACAATTAAAACAGACACAATTTTAACCACATTCTGGATGTACCCCAAAAACAGGGGGTACACCTTTAAGTCCAGCACCATTCAATAGCTCTCACCCAGGGGAACAACATATTAAAAAAATGGCATGAATCAGACCAGGGGTTCAAAAGTTAGTAAAAGTATGTTTTTCACATAACACACAGACATGTCACATATCCCCCACACAATATACATATAGGACAATAGGTGTGGTCACCCCTCCCTGAGGCAACTTGATATAATCAGACAATGATTAAATCAGCCTTCTTTGTTCTTATCTGAGAATGAAAACAGTTTATACAATCAACTTTTCTTATCTGTAACAGGATTATCTATTAGCCTAGTCGCTTTGATATTCTGAGCCAATATATTCTGTAGAACATAAAACAACATATCTACAGTACAGCAATGTGATCATATTTTAACCAAGAATTAAATAATCATAAAACAGGGCAAAACAGTGATGGGTTCCGTTACAGCTGGGATCTGAGCGCACAAAACTACTGAATAGCGCTCAGATCCTCTTCACACAGTTCAATTGCCATGTAGCTAAAGTCTTTCCCATAGTCTTTCATAATATGAATGGGCTCCATGGCATAGCTTTCTGTGGTATCATGGTTCACACAGGGCAAGTACCGAATGACCCCCCTGTACGTAAAGGGCCAGAATGAGTGACATACCCTCTGGTATGGCCGAATACTGTGTTTGAAGGGCAATCTGTCCCAGGGCCATAGTCGCAGGGCAGGAGGCTGGCAAACAGTCCTCTCCAAGACAAAGTGGCGAAGGGCACTTCGTCACACATCTCCCCTTTGTGGGGAAGTCTAACCAGGCACCTGATCTTCTGCCGGTCAGTGCCTCCGTTAGACGATCCACCAACCCACAATAAACCAGTGCTAGAGCAGCCCCCCCCACAACAACAAAGTGCAAGAGCAGCCCACCCACAACAAACCATTACGGCACCTGGATATTTCGCTGTGGTGATGAGGCAACACGCTGAGGGGACTTGAGGGGCAGAGGCCGACTGCACTCTGCCCCGCTGTCAGCTCTTCTGCTGGGGTACTTGGGGCATATTCCGGCTCAGTAGCCAGGGAAAGGTGGGGGTCAGTGGGGGTTAACATTTCCTCTGTTAACCCTGGGGTCACATTAGGAGTTAGCTGGGGAGGGGAATTTGTACTTACCCCCTCCTCCGGTTGTCCCAGTGAGGGTAGTTGGGGATCTGGACAGGCTGTGGGCACAGAGACCACGGTCCCATCTGCGCCGTCTGGGAGATTGGTGTCTCCCCTTGTCAGGGTAAACTGTTGCTGGGAAGGAAGGATGACACCTTCTGCCCCCTGGGGTTCACACTGCCGCTGGGGGGGAGGGACGACACCTTCTGGCCCCTGGGGTTCACACTGCCGCTGGGGGGGAAGGACGACACCTTCTGCCCCCTGGGGTTCACACTGCTGCTGGGGGGGAAGGACGACACCTTCTGCCCCCTGTGGTTCACACTGCCGCTGGGGGGGAAGGACGACACCTTCTGCCCCCTGGGGTTCACACTGCCGCTGGTGGGGAAGGACGACACCATCTGCCCCCTGGGGTTCACACTGCCGCTGGGGGGGAAGGATGACACCTTCTGCCCCCTGGGGTTCACACTGCCGCTGGGGGGGAAGGATGACACCTTCTGCCCCCTGGGGTTCACACTGCCGCTGGGGGGGAAGGATGACACCTTCTGCCCCCTGGGGTTCACACTGCCGCTGGTGGGGAAGGACGACACCTTCTGCCCCCTGTAGGGCCGGTAGAGAGACCTCGGTCCCATCTCTACCTGCCATCTGGAGGTCATCCCAGGACCAGTCAATGAAGTCTGGTTCCGCTTGTCGAGCAGGTTGGGGCTGCACGAAGCTGAGCAGGTGTTGGTAGTCCTGCTCCAGCTCCCACTCTCTTGTTACCAGGTGTGTCATGTCTTTGCTCACCTCGCCTTCGTCATCCCAGACATACATGCCCATGCGGTAGTCGTAGATGTCCCAAAACCTAGACTCCTCCGTGCTGCCAAGATCAATGTCGTCCTCCAAGGCATCCCATAATAAACCCGGGCCATCATAATCATCTCCCTCCGCTAAGTCGTGTTCAGCCGTCCAGGTGGTAAGTCGAACGGTATGCCACCAGAGGGCCTGGTATGCGTTGTCTAGCCAGATCTCTCACCGTACCAGGGTCTCTAGTCTTGTCACCCACTCATCCAGGGGCTGCTCTCCCAATAGATACATCCGCATCGCCACACGCTTCTGTAGCCGCTGCTCATCACTGGGGAGACTCTCACCTCGCGGCCATTGGGCATCTTCCAGGGCATCATACCGGAGTTCCTTTCTGTCTGCATCCCTGTAGTCCGCGGCCTCATCCTCATCATGGAACGCTGTCCGAAAACTAGTTGGTTCCATACTGCTGTAGCCAGGGGCGCTGTACGGATACTAGCGTTGCCCTCAATTTGTAACTCCAAACGTTACCGGTGTCTCTGTGCTGCTTTTCCTCTTACTAGGACGCCATCCCACCGCTGCCACCAATGTAACGGATCTACTGGCACCCCGACCGGGTACCTCCGTTGATAGACGCGTCCTAGTTTGCGCCAAGGCCTACAAGCACCGCACCGGACACCTCAACCACCACAGACTCCACAACCGCCGTAGTTTAGCTGGAGCCGCGCCGTCTTCCTTCCACCCTGTATGAATCTCCAGCATCCAGGACCGTGTGGGGAAGACCTCTCCTCCAGGGAGGACACATCAGGAACAAGCGTTCAGTAGTTACAGCTCAAGGGAGTATGCCAAAGCATAGCAATCCCCAGTATGATATAGCGATCCCTTCAATAACGAGACGAGGCTACGTTTTGAAGGGTCAAGTAGAACTATAACTTTAATGACAGGGAATCTCCTTTTATGCAATGGTGCCCTCTGAAGGGCTACACCCATATAATTATCACAACAGCCAATTATCTACATGGTTCAACCCCCATGTCTCCTCCCCTCAGATAACAAGTAACACAATTAAAACAGACACAATTTTAACCACATTCTGGATGTACCCCAAAAACAGGGGGTACACCTTTAAGTCCAGCACCATTCAATAACACACAGACATGTCACATATCCCCCACACAATACACATATAGGACAATAGGTGTGGTCACCCCTCCCTGAGGCAACTTGATATAATCAGACAATGATTAAATCAGCCTTCTTTGTTCTTATCTGAGAATGAAAACAGTTTATACAATCGACTTTTCTTATCTGTAACGGGATTATCTATTAGCCTAGTCGCTTTGATATTCTGAGCCAATATATTCTGTAGAACATAAAACAACATATCTACAGTACAGCAATGTGATCATATTTTAACCAAGAATTAAATAATCATAAAACAGGGTAAAACAGTGATGGGTTCCGTTACAGCTGGGATCTGAGCGCACAAAACTACCGAATAGCGCTCAGATCCTCTTCACACAGTTCAATTGCCATGTAGCTAAAGTCTTTCCCATAGTCTTTCATAATATGAATGGGCTCCATGGCATAGCTTTCTGTGGTATCATGGTTCACACAGGGCAAGTACCGAATGACCCCCCTGTACGTAAAGGGCCAGAATGAGTGACATACACTCTGGTATGGCTGAATACTTTGTTTGAAGGGCAATCTGTCCCAGGGCCATAGTCGCAGGGCAGGAGGCTGGCAAACAGTCCTCTCCAAGACAAAGTGGCGAAGGGCACTTCGTCACAGAGACCAAAGAAGAGAAGAAAAGACGTCAAACTAGAGAAAGACAAGAGAGATGGGCCGCCCAGCAGACACCGGAGGAGAAAGAAATTCGACGAGAAAAAGAACGCAAAAGACTTGCAAATAAAAGAATATCAGCTGCAAAAATGAGAGATACAACCAAAAAAAATAAAAAGATAATAAAGCATTTACAAACTGTTCCTCAAACATCAGATGACATTTTACAAGATATCAGTCAAGACAGACCAAAAAAAGCAACTACAAAAACAAAGCATTTACAAACTCTTACTAAAAACTTACAGGACATTTCAACAAAACAAGGACAACATATACCAAGAAAAGCCACGAAAAAAACTAAACATTTAGAACCTGTTGTTGAAACATTTCATGACTTTTCCCCTGATGAATATGAAAGTCAACATCCGATATGCTTTGCAAATTGTCCTCTACTCAAGTCTTTAGCAGTAGAGGTTCATAGTTGTGGGGACATGAGTACTCAATGTCAATTTTGTGAGGCTTATTATTTTAAACAGGAGAGACCCAGAGATGGACAATTTATTAGTTGTTGTCAAAAAGGCAAGTTCAAACTTCCAGAAAGGAAACAATTTCCAAGCTATTTACAAAATATTATGACTGAACCTACTTTTCCAAATTACAAAAATTTTAAGACAAACATAAGATCCTACAATAGTGCCATATCATTTGCATCTATGGGGGCAACATTGGCTGCTAATGTACCAGGACATGGTCCTTACTGTTTTAAAGTCCAAGGACAAATTTATCATCGGACTTCACATTTACATCCAGAGCAAGGAGAGCAAAGAAAATTTGCTCAACTATATGTCCTAGATACAATGGAAGCTGTTGACCAACGTATGCAGATGGAAGAAAATAAAAAATGCTTACCCAGTGTTTTCATAGAGCTAAATAACATTATGGACAACAATCCCTACAGTAAAGCATACAAAAAATTGGCAGAAGTAGAAAATGAACAACAACTTCATGCACAAAGACATCAATTACCCATGCCAAAGGTTAATATGGTGCTTAAAAGAGATAGACGTACTGATAAACGTCGTTATAACTTGCCAACATCAAATGAAGTTGCAATGGTATTTCAGAATGATGAAGGAGAACCACCATTTCAAAGAGACATTAGAGTATATCCCAGAAATGAGGAGCAACCATTTATTAATATTAATATCTTAAGTCCAAATTTAGATCCAATGACATATCCCATATTTTTCCCACATGGAGAAGCAGGTTGGCAACCAAAATTAACCCTTCCCAGTTACCCAAATGCTAAAGCCAGAATCCGAAATAATGTTTCTATGCTTGAATTTAAAGTAGCTCAAATTGCCATTAGAGATGAATTTAATCCAATTTTATGTGGTGGAAAACTAACACAACAATGGATTATTGATTCATATTTGCAAGTTGAGGCAAATAATTTAAACTTTATCAAATATCAACAAGATAAACTACGCGTAGAACAATATTGTGGACTCATGGACTATGTTGCTGACGTGGCTACAAGCAGAGACATGACAGCTGGCAAAACCATCATTTTACCATCTTCCTTTCAAGGATCTCCTCGAAATATGAGAGAAAGATACAATGATGCTATGGCTATTGTGACAAAATTTGGAAAACCAGATTTATTTGTGACATTTACATGTAATCCACAATGGCCAGAAATTAATCAAAATCTACTTCTTGGACAAAGTGCTTCAGATCGACCAGATTTAGTAGCCAGAGTTTTTAAGATCAAATTAAATGAATTAATACGTGACTTCACTATAAATCAGTTATTTGGCAAATGTCTTGCTTATGTATATACCATTGAATTTCAAAAACGAGGCCTTCCACATGCACATCTTCTCATAATACTTCAAGAGAAAGATAAATTAGATACTTCGGACAAAGTGGATGCAGTCATAGTTGCTGAACTACCACATCCAGAACTATATGGTAGACTATATGAGATTGTTACTCATCGCATGATTCATGGACCCTGTGGAGACCTTAATCCACAATCACCATGTATGGAAAATAATAAATGTTCAAAAGATTTTCCAAAAGATTATAGAGACAAAACATATGCAAATTGTGATGGCTATCCACTTTATAAAAGAAGAGAAGGAGATAGTGCCATTATTCATGGAAAAAAAGTGGACAATAGATATGTAGTACCCTACAATCCACATTTACTCATGAAGTACAACGCCCACATCAACGTAGAAGCCTGCACTTCCATCAAATCCATTAAATATGTCTACAAATATATTTACAAAGGCTATGATGCAGCTACTGTAGTCGTCAAAAGTGCAGACAACCCTGAATGTAGTGAGTTAGTACAAGATGAACTTGCATCTCATGTAGATGCTCGCTATGTCAGTGCACCAGAAGCTATGTGGCGGCTTTTAAAATTTTAAATGCATGATAGATCACATGCAGTATATAGGTTAGCAGTACATTTGCCACAACGACATTTAGTCTATTTCCATGCTGGAAATGAAATGAATGCATTGGCCCAAAGTGAAGATCGTCACACTACACTAACTGCATGGTTTGCATTAAATTCAAATGATGCTCAAGCAACACAATACTTATATATTGAAATTCCATATCACTATGTTTTTGTGAATGGATTATGGAGACCAAGAAAAACCAGAGGCAATAAAATAATTCCAAGAATTTACACAGTCAGTCCAAGAGATGTTGAACGTTTTTGCTTACGGATATTACTTTTAAATGTTCCAGGAGCACAACGTTTTGAACAATTAAGAACTGTTAATGACATTGTATATGAATCCTTCCATTTAGCTGCAAGACATAGAAACTTACTCGCTGATGATACAGAGTGGGAAAGATGTTTAGAAGAAGCAGCACAATGTCAAATGCCACGACAGATGAGAGAACAATTTGCTTTTATTTGTATCTTCTCAAATGCTCCAAATGCATTAGCTTTGTGGGAGACTTTTAAAAGTAATATGGCTGAAGACTTTATGCGACGATACAATGAACCCATTGCACACTTAAAAGCGTTAATGGAAATCCAAGAAGTATTTTTAACTCATGGATTAAGTTGTGCACATTTTAATTTGCCTGATCCAGGTCTTATAGATGACATAAACTTTGAAGACTATGACATTCAAGTACAAGCAGAAAGAACACAAGAAAGACTTGCAACTTTAAATACACTCCAATTGCAAGCATTTCATGCCATTAAAAATGCAATAGATGATGACATGGTGACAGAGCGTTATTTCTATCTGGATGGACCTGGCGGATCAGGAAAAACCTATTTGTACAATTTATTAATGAGTTCAGTACGAGCACAAGGACAAATAGCAATGGCGTTTGCCACTACTGGAATTGCTGCACTTTTATTAGAAGGTGGAAGAACTGTTCATAGTGGATTTAAACTGCCAGTGCCTATTTTAGAAACTTCTGTGTCAGATATTCGCATGACATCCTTACAAGCAAAGAAATTTAAGAAATGTAAATTAATTATAATAGATGCGGCCACAATGATGTCATGCTATGCCCTCCAATGTATTGACCGTTTGCTTCGTGAAGTCATGGATAATATTTTTCCATTTGGTGGAAAGGTAATGTTGTTGGGTGGCGATTTTAGACAAACATTACCTGTTGTTGTACATGGAAATTGAACTGACATTATCGAAACCTGTATCAAGTCAAGCACAGTATGGAAACATTTTACCCATCTTCAACTGCAACAAAATATGAGATCAGAAGGACAAAATGATTTCAATGATTGGCTTATTAAAATTGGAGAAGGCAGAACAGAAAAAATACTACATTTAGCTGACGACACTGTAGAGATCCCACCTCAGATGATTTGTCAACAAGATATTATATCGGCTATATTTGAAGGGAGCATCAATAACGAAGAATATTCCGAGCTTGCCAACCAAGTCATACTGACGTGTAAAAATAAAGATGCATTAATCCTCAATAATGAAATCTTTAAAAAAAATAAAATTATCACAGTGCTGATTCTGTACTTGCTGATGACAATGAAAGTCAGGCTAACTTTCCGACTGAATTCATAAACTCTCTAACTCCTTCTGGAATGCCACCACATATTTTGCAGCTAAAGAAAGGTGCAATTATCATGTTACTGCGAAATATGAACCCCAAAAAAGGCCTATGCAATGGCACAAGATTAATTGTTCAACAATTAAAGGACCATTTTATAGATGCTGAAATTTTAACTGGGACCCATAAAGGAGAGAGAGTTTTCATACCAAGAATAGATTTAGCACCAAGTGAAAGTAGTCTCCCTTTTATACTTCAAAGAAGACAATTTCCCATTATTATGGCATTTGCCATGACCATTAATAAATCACAAGGTCAAACTTTCAAATCTGTGGGTATTTTTTTGGAAGAACCAGTATTTGCACATGGTCAATTGTACGTTGCATTGTCACGGTGCAAAAATCCACAGGCTATTAAAGTTTACATTGAAAAAAATGAAAGTCAAGGTGATTTATTAGAAGATGGACGTATTTTTACTAAAATCATTGTCTACTATGAAGTACTATAACTTTGCAGGATACAAACTAAAGCCATGCAAACATTTTGGAAAAACATTCAAAAATACATAACAATTTGTTGTTTAATTCAGTCATAATTAATGGAAGTACTGTTTATGAATGATTCGCCTCACAAAATACTTGCCTTGCATTTCTATGAAAAATTATGTTAAAATGTTAAGTCACTATGTTAATGTTTCTAATGTTACAAGTTTAAAAACAATATTTTCAAGTTATTTCATTCAACATATTACAAAGTTCATGTTAAGAGCTCAAGCACCTTTTAAGTCACAATGTAAATATTCTCTGTTATCTTAAGATTACTACCTACATTAATGTTTATCGCCAGTTTATGTGGTCAGTAAGGAATTACTTTCATTAGTTACGGTTTAAGGAGAGTTTTTACTGTATGCCTTCCTCTACATTCAATGTATATTAAACTTAACAATTATTCTAATATAAATTGCATGTTAATACTGATTAATTTAAAGTTAAACTGTTTTTACATTCAAATGTTAATACTTTTTATTCAAAATTATGTTACAAAATGTATTTACTATGTTCCTGTTTATAATGTTCAAAATTAGACTAATGTTTTGAAAACTTCCAAAGTTACATAAAAAATAAAGTTAAATTTTAAAAATATATACTTTCAAGGTTATTGCTTACATATATTTTAAACTTCATGTTAAAATTTGGGACGTTTCAAAAAGTCTTTTTACTTTTTACTTTCCTCTGGATTCTATGTATATTAAAGTGAACAATTCTTTAGATACAAATTTCATGTTAAAAAAACATTACATCAACATTTTACAAAAATACATGTTCATATCACAATACTCACAAGGGTCAAAAATATATTTAAATAACTAAACAACTTCACAAACATATACATCACATTGCCGTCATTTTTTGATGGGCAAGTCGCTAGTATATATATATTTATAGAAAGTTCCCTCATATACAATATATGAATATAGATATAGTCAGACTTTCTAACGCTAACTTATACATAGACAATAACACACAGACATGGAATTACATTACTCAGCATGTGGATAATAAAACTGAAGTAATAACTATCACATATAATAGTTTTGGATATATACGGGCCGTTGGTCACGCTTTGCGAGCCATTGACGGCTGCAGCATGCGGAACTTAGGCTACAATGAGCCCCGCAGGTGCTCATTGCAAGGCCAGTAAGATAAATATACGACTACCGAATCACTAAACAGTAAAAAGCTGAAAAAAAAAACAAAATGCCTCAAATTAACTTACACACTCACACACAGCACAGGGGGAGAACCAGGAAGCCTGTGACTGAGGTTGCAACTTAAATTGAGGCATATTTGCAATGTTTTCACGATTGAGAATCGCCTGAGCGTGAAATGAAATGGCAGCAGAAAAAATGCAAAAGGATGAAAATCAGTAAAGTTCCTCCACAACAGTAAGATTTACACCAACGCAGTAACACTTAACACACGAGTTCCGAAGGCGCTCATCGTGGGCCTCGCTATGAACGCCTAAGGCGATCATCGCTGGCCCTGTAAAGTACATGGGAGGAGAGGCTCGCAATGGAAATGCTAATGTGCCAAAACAAAGGTATAGCTTTTGAGGGCAGAAGCTATGAACCTCTAACAGGCACTCCAGAAATCTGACATTGCATTTTTAAGGTGAGCAGAACCTGAGGACAGAGAGAACTGAAACACTGGATGTTGGACTACTAATTCCTCAGCAGAGAAACACAAAGGAGAATCACAGTTCATTAAGTGCTCTAGATTCACTGGAATCATATTTGGTAACTGCTGTCAAATACCAACAGCCTCAAAGATGCCAAACTGAGAATGCAGTTGATCCTCGAACACCAACAGGCAGAAGAAAGCTGGCCATAGAGTCATGAAGCAGAGAGAGGAGTGCTAGGCAGAGTGCAAGCTTTAGCTGGAGCTGGTAAGGACATAACAAGTGTCTAACCTACTGGCAGTACTCACTGAAATTCCAATGTGGCAGAACAAGAATATTTCCTACCATAGAGAAAGATAGGGATTGATATTTTCTAAACTGCTTTGAAAGAATTTGCAGACAATATAAACCACCTAAAGAGGAATGAGCGCAATATAAAACCCCTCAATAGGCATCCACTGGAAGCCTTTGCAGAGCTCCAATCTAAGTTGGATCATGATTATAAAGCAATCAAAACTGCCCTGCAAAAGCATTACAGGAAAATGTTTTCGATATTGCAGTAGTTAAAAAAATAATATAGCCTTTTCTTTACTGAAGGACAACATTTTTTGTTTTGTTCTGAAATGACTCCTGCAGCTTCTTGCTTTGTTATTTATTTGATCAATCATGTCTGACTCTGCATGACCCTATGGCACACAGTAACCACAAGCCAGTATACCCAGTCTGATCCCAATGGATCGGCTTGGGGATGTCCATACAAATACGGCTATAGCTTCGCTAGGGCCCACACCAAGTCCAGGCATTCTTTTTCGATGCTGGAGTAGCTTACTTCTTGAGGTAATCATTTTCTGCTTAATTAAGCCACCGGGTGTTCGCCGCCATCTGCTCCGAATTGGCTCAAAACGGCCCCCAATGCAAACCTAGAAGCGTCTATATGAACAAGAAAGCATTTGGTGGGATCAGGACAGTACAGGGACCTTGACGAGAGCAGTTTTCAGTTGCTGAAATGATTGTTCACACTCTGGGGCCCAGACTACCTGCATAGGGAGGTTCTTACGGGTCAAATCAGTAAGGGGTTTGGCCAGGGCACTATAGTTGGGCACAAATTTGCGATAATACTGTGCTGTTCCCAGGAAAGCTAGGACCTGAGTCTTCATACCGGGGTTCGACCATATGGCTCCTGCTTTTATATTGGCTGGATTTGGTTTCTGTTGACCACTACCTACACGATGGCTGAGGTACTGCACTTCAGCCATCCCTATGTGACACTTACTAGGTTTGAGGCTCAAACCTGCTTCCTTGATACGGTCTAACACTGCTCCTACGTGGGTCAGGTGTTCTGACCAAGTGTTGCTGTAAATAGCTATATCGTCCAGGTAGGCGCAAGCGTACTCCTGGAACCCGTCCAAAATCCGATGTACGATCCACTGAAAAGTTGCCGGATCGTTTTTCATCCTGAAGGGCATGACTCGAAACTAGTACAGCCCAAACGGGGTGACAAACGCCGACTTGGAGATGGCTTCTTTGGCTAGTGAATTTTGCCAGTATCCCTTACAAAGATCTATTGTAGTGGTAGTGGGCCATTTTGTCTAAAAGTTTGTTTATCCTGGGCACTGGATAGGCATCAGACACTGTTGTGTGGGTGAAATAGTATCCTATAGTCCACACAGAATTGGGTCATTCCGTCTGGCTTTGGTACTAGCACTACCGGGGACGCCCAGGGACTATCAGAATGTTCAATAACCCTTAGCTGAAGCATCTCCTGAATCTCTTTACGCATATTCTCCTTTACAGATTCAGGCATGCGGTAGGGAGTTTGGCGTAATGGTAATTGGTTGGGGTGTCTACGCGGTGAGTGGCCAGAGGTGTGTACCCAGGCAGATTGGCACCCCTGATTAACTCCTGCACCTGGGTACTCTCCTGTGGGCTCAGCCACTCTCTTAGCTGTACCCCTCCGGGACCCTCTGCCTGGTCTCTTTTTTCTAAGAGGTCTGGTAGAGAGAGGTTCTCAAAATTTTTGGATGCTGGGGTGCAAATAGCTGCCACATCCTCCGTGAGCTCATGATACGGTTTTAGCATATTCACATGTAGCATGCATCTTCCCCCTACTCCTGAGCACGGGCCAATCACATAGGTGGTATTGCATTTTTGTTCTACCACCCGGTCTGGGCCCTGCCAGGTGGCCTGCAGCTTGTCATTGCAGACGGGTTTCAAAATCCATACTTTTTGTCCCACTTGAAAGCTGTGGTCCCTGGCACCCCTATCGTACCATTGATGCTGATGTTGCTGGGCTCCAACACATATGGGACGATAGGGGTACCATCTGCGCTAACCTCTCCTTTCCAATGCTCTCTTATTAAGTCTAATGGGCCTCTCACCCTTCTACCGAACAGTAGTTCAAAGGGGGAGAATCCGGTGGATTCTTCTGGCACTTCCCTGTACGTAAATAGAAGGTGGAGCAGGAATCTTTCCCAGTATTTCCTAGTTTCTGCGAAAGTCCGGAGCATTTGGTTTAGCGTCCCTTGAAACAGTTCACAGAGACCATTGGACTGGAGGTGGTATGCCGAGTTTACTATGGGCTTAATTCCGCATAGTCTCCAGAGTTGGTGGGTTACTTTGGCGGTAAATTGGGTGCCCTGATCTGAAATAATCTCTGAGGGAAATCCCATCCGAGAGAAAATCTGCATCAGGGCATCCGCAACTGTCTCAGCGTAGACATTGGTCAGCGCCGCCGCCTCTGGTTATCTAGTGGCATAATCTACTAGGGTCAGTGTAATGGAACCCATCACTGTTTTACCCTGTTTTATGGTTATTATTATGGTTAAAATATGATCCTACTATTATACTGTATGTATGTTGGTTTATGCTCTGCAGAATATTAGCCCAGACTATTGCAGACCTTGGCATAATAGATAATCCTATTACAGAGACTCCTCATAAGATAAGGAAGTCAATTGTATAAAGTGTTTTCATTCTCAGACATAAGAACAAAGAAGGATGATCTAATCATTGTCTGATTGTATCAAAGTTGCCAGGTAGCTTCAGGGTGGTGTGACCCACCTATTGTCCCTCTATGTGTATTGTGTGGCCAAATATGAGGGATGTGTATTGCCTGTGGGAAGAGATGTGTATAAATATTTCTGCACATAACAAAATAAAGTCAGTAGTCTTGAACTCCCAAATTGAGTGTCGTCCAATATGGGAGGTTGGGAATGGTGAAACTGTAGTGCCTCTTGGGTATTTTACCGTATACCAGCGGAAATATTGGATTCGTGTTCCAACTCCGTTACAGTCAGGATGTATTTCTTGCTGGAAGGGCTCAGTCAAGTTACCCACCCTCTGACAGCTGTCACAAGTCAGACAGTACTGACGAATATCTTTCGAAATCCCCGACCAGAAAAAGTTCTGGAGTTACTTAGTTTGGTTAACTCCCAGATGTCTGGATAACGGAATATCATGGGCTATCTGGTGAAATTCCTGCCTATATTTCTGGGGTACTAATAACTGTTTTATGTGGATCGGTACAGACCCAGCCCCTATCCTCTCCAGGTTCCTGTATAGTAATTTCTTGTCCAACAAGTACCTCTCCTCCACTAAACCTACCTGACTGAAGTTGACCGAATCTTTGTATACTTGCAACATGGGGTCTATGGCTACCTCTTTCCCAAACTCTATGGGGGCATCCCAGGGCAAGATCTCTAGGTTTGGACACTGGTTGTTTACCTGAGCCTCAGAGTGTGCAGGTGGGTCCGTGGTGCGAGCCTGCTGCTGTGTTGTCACCGGGTAAATGTATTGTGTAGAAGTTTGGGGTACAAATGCGGAAGTTAGCTGGCCCAATTAATTCCCGAGTAGTACATCTGCTAGTAAGTTATGCATCAATCCCACTTCCACAACCCCCGACTCCACACGCCAGTGCAAAGTAACCTTGGCAGTGGAGTACTGCTCCCCCTGCTACCCGTACTGCCACAGACCCTCCGGTACGTGCTTTGTCTGGGACCAAGTGGTGTTTGACTTTGTTGCCCTTGCCCTGACAGGGTGGGGTTATGGCTGGGGTGCTGGGGTCGGCACTGCAGGCCTATATGATGGGCAAGGTGGTGGTCGGTGGTGGCGCCGTGCATCACAGTGTTCATCAGCCAGCCAAGCAGCATTGGAGAGGGTAAGGGGTTACGTTCCCTTACCCATACTTGCATCTCTAGGGTCAGCCCACTGAGGAACTGCTCTAGCAGAATCAATTGCAGCAGTTCTTCCATGGTTGTGGCTCGGTTAGCCTGAACCCATCCCTTGGCAGCTCTCTCCAGTCGATAAGCCCACTCGGCACGGGAGTCCTTCTCCTGTATGTTGAGCTCACGTATTCTGCGTTGGTATGCCTCTGGGGTGATAGCATGTCGCGTTAAGACGGCCTGCTTCACCCGGTGGTAATATTTGCTGTCCTCGTATGGCACTGCCTGGTACGCCTCTGCAGCACCGCCAGACAATTTGCCTGCCAACAGAGGTACCCAGTCTGCTCGTACAATGTCATGCAAGTGGCACAGTCTTTCAAAATTTTGAAGGTACCCATCAATATCCTCTTCCGTGTCTGTGACGGCTTTAAATGCATTGTATGGGAGCTTCACTTTTCCTTGTGTTGTGACTGCTGGTGACCCCTCTCTGGATCAGTGATCTGCTAGTTGTAGCCGTGTTGTCTGTTGGCCAATATGTAATCTCGGCTCGGTCTCCCTCCTCAATTTAAGTCCAAATTCCCGAGTTTACACACACGATAATCCCCTAAGCGAGAGAAAAAATGGCCGCCGAAGAAAACGAGGCTCCACGACCCCGGACCGCCCAGCCACGTACAACTTATCCAAGAAGAAATAAATCTTAGAAGTTATCTCTAATCTGAAACTGGGCTCATCCCCTGGACCCGATTCGTTTATTAATTTTATAGACTCCTTGTAGGCATTTTGACCCCCCATTTGAAAAACGTATATAACGAAATTATGGATCAGGGGTATGTTCCTTCTGAAATGACAGAAGCTTTCATTGTTACGATACTGATACAAGAGCGAGATACGCCGGAATGTAAATATTTTCGGCCTATCTCGCTCTTGAATGTGGATTTGAAGATCTATTCGAAGATTTTGGCCAACCGCCTTAATAAGGTTATTGACAAAATGATTACTCAAGATCAATCTGGTTTTATAGGAGGTAGGCAGGGTGCAGATAATACCCGGAGAATATTTGATTTGATCTCCTACCTTGACTCTTGTAGAATCCCCTCTGTGTTCCTGTTTATGGACGCAGAGAAAACCTTTGAGTCGGATGGGATTTTATGGAGCAAGTCTTTGCTCAAATGCCATTAAGGCTTTGTATTCCTCCCCATCCCCCTTGGTCATAGGCACTGGCTTTAAGACAGATAAAATAATAATTACTAATGGGACCAGGCAAGGCTGTCCTTTGTCGCCTATTATTTTTGCACTTGTGTTGGAGCAGCGATGAGATAGACAATAGGTAATAGTGGCAATAGGGTCATCTATCCACAAGATTATGATGTATGCAGATGATGTGGTAGTATCTGTAATTAACCAGGTAAATCTTAAAAAAATCTACACAAGTTCATAGATTCATACAGTAAAGTTTCCAATTATAAATTAAACATCTCCAAATCTGAAATTTTGAGTTTTCATATACCTAAAGTTGAAAGAAACTCCATGATGTATGAGTTTCTGCCTGCCAGTTGTAATTAAAGCTTCACCCATCTGGGTATTGTGTTTTACAATAATATATCTAAGATAATTAATAACAACTATAAAAGGGTATTATCTCAAATTATAGAAATAATTGCATCATGGAATCATGTCCATCTCTCAATATCCGTCAGAATTGCAGCTGCAAAAATGATGTTACTAACTAAATTCAATTATATAATTAGATCAATTCCATTTTATTTATCCAAAACACGAATAGAACAATTTCAAACAGTTGTGGATGGATTCATACATCTGGGAAAACGAATGAGGATAAAAAAATCAATATTCTCTAGAAGATTCAACAAAGGTAGCATGGCTTATCCCATGGTGCAGATGTATCATGATGCAACTATGTTATCTCATTTGCTTAAATGAACGGATCCGTCAGTCCCTCCTCAATAGTTAAAAGCAGAAAGTAATCTGGTATTGAAAGGATTGTTGGGAACCTTGATATTCAGAGATGGTTTTAAGAAGGAACTACTACTAGAGGGAGCAGGTTTAATCAAAGAGATTTTTACATTTTGGTTTAAGTTCAGATCCAGATGGAAATTGCTGCCATTTCCAAGCCCAATTGCTCCTATACAGTTGTTAGAAGTAGATGTAAACTTACCTTTTCTGAAAGAATGGTACAAACATGGTATAGATTATTTGAAAGATCTATTCATTAATAACTCATGCGCATCATTTCAAGATTTAAATAATAATTACAGTTTACCCGAAAATCGCTGGTTAGAGAGCAGACTTAAAATTAAATATAGAGAATCAATTAACTTTTTACCTAAGATGAGATCTTTAACCACGTTTGAAAAACTCATTACAATGAGGAAAAATAAATGTGGGCCCTTATTAAATTAGAGCTGGGTTTCAATTCGTACCTCGCAAATGCGCCTCATAGCGAGATTTTCGTACTATGAATTGTGTTGCGTTAGACTTGCATAATTTGGCCGAGATTTGTCTCCGAGAAGTGTAACGTAGTAAGAGAAATCTTTGCATGTAAGCTTGTATCTTGCAAAATCGATGAGTGCACAAAAATGCCCAAGCAAAAGGTTTTACTTACTACGTACTGAAAACTTAAAGTGTAAAAGTGACAGTTTAACAGAGGGAAAGCATGGAAAGCCATTGCAATTGATTGCACAATACCCCCCCCCCCCCCCCCCCCACACACACACACACACACACCAAAGCAAATGCATTATACAACCAATTAGTTGTTACATTTTGGAATGAAAAGCCATGCTGCAGCTTACATAAAGCAATTAAAGACACACTACCTGATTACATAAAAACACAAAAACATCAAAATGATGCCATATTAACCCTTTGTTACTCACAGAGGCTCTATTGTGGCCCCCAAAATATCACTATAATTGTATATACATGTTGCTCATCACATCTACATTTGGGAACACAAATATGGGGCAAATTACGCTGCCACATGGCATATATCAAGTACACGGGGACCACTTGAATATTTCCTGTTCAGTCTTTCAGTCGTGTCTGACTGTCTGTGACCCTATGGACTGAAGCACATGCAGCTAGGCCTCAGCCACGGCTTTCCTACAAGGTTTGCATGCTGGTGATACTTGAGTGGCTTCTCAGTTCCTTCTCCAGTGATTTGGGATTTGTCCGTCCAATCTGCTTTCACCCTCCCACCCACAATGGCCCTTAATGGTATAGCTCACAACTTCATTGAAGTACATAATATCTCTTGTTTGGTCTTTCAGTCGTGTCTGCCTCTCTGGACTGCAGCACATGCAGCTAGGCCTCTGCCCATGGGGGGATGGGTGTGTGGGGAGTGTGTCCTAACTATTAGCCTTATTAAATTGCAATTCGGCCAATTGAATAAGGCTCTATGTAAGCACAGAGCATATTTTTTTACAGAAGTGTTTAGTTAGTGAAGACCTTGCTTTTGGATAGAAGAAGTTCACTAACTAAAAACTTCTGTAAAAAAATATGCTCTGTGCTTAAATAATTGTCCGAATTGCAATTTAATAAGGCTGTAATTGTGCAGTGTATATATGTCTCTATGTGTGTTATTTAATCTAGGTGTCTTGCAAATATGTGAAATCTGTAAATATGTGCATGTCTTAAGTGTAAGTGTTGTAGAAATATACAAGAAACAAGACAAAAAAAGTAATCTACCACTCTCCAAACCACTACTATCACAACTCAAACTCTCTCTCACCTGCTCCTGGAACTGCATGCTATTTCCAATGGCTCTCACAACACAGTCAACGCATGGGTTTATGTCAATCACATTTATAAGCTCCTACTGTCAATCAAATTCTTTAGCTTGTACGTGATTTGCTGAGAGGTGTTTCTCGCTAGTACATCCCCTTTTCAGCTTGCAAGCGCCCCAACAGCCTCAGCCAATTACATATGCACTTGGCGGCCTGACACTGCGAATAGTGCAATAACGGAACCCACCAAAAGCCTCTCAGCCAATTATATACGACCTTAGCGGCCTAACACGGCGAATAGCACAATAACCCGCTAAAAGCCTCTTAGACAATTACATTACATACGCACTTAGCGGCCTGACGCGGCCAAGTGGGCATGTAACTGGCTGAGAGGCTTCTTAACGTAAAATCATCAGCTGGAATGCCACGTAAAGATCCACAGGTGACCAATTCCAAAGCTGTAATTCACGTGCCTAGTACCAGGTGTTGCAATCAACAAGCTATATAACCCCATCCCCAACAAATCATCAGCACGTCTGAAACAGCATGGATGTTTAACAAGCGAGAGGGATGCTGGACAGTCTGAGTGGGCTGGTAAAGTTGAGATATTATTGTGCGTACCACATTACACAGATCCGGAAGCAAGGTGTGTGATTGAGGGGGTGATGGGGAGTGGCAGAGAGGAGTGTCTGGGAGTGAATGAGGGTGTGAGTGGGGATGTGATCAATGCTGGGGCAGAACTAAGCCAGGCAAGGGAATTACCACAGGCAAAGCCTAGTATCGTGGGGGAGGATCAGGGAGGAGAGAGAGCTCCAGTAGCAGAGGGACAGAGGGATATAGGGCCACCTGCATACAGGGAGGCTGACAATGATGTCGGTGAGAAGCTGTTGCGGGAAGAAGTACAGGACGTGGTGGCTCAAGCAGAAGGGGGGGTGCCTGTTTAGGACCCTGTGAGGAGGCAAAGAGCACCCAATGTGTACAGGAAGAGACTCACATTAGAGAGGTTAACTGATGGGGAGGTGCATGAGCATGACCCGCGCCAGTCTTGTGGAGCTCTATGCAGTCCTGAGGGAGGACCTTGAGCTTCGCTCATGGTCCAATAGAGCCATCCCAGGAATGACACGGATGTTAGCTGCAATACACCTCCTTGCCTCTGGTAGCTTTCAGAACAACCTCAGCATAGCCGGAGGAATGTCTCAGCCAAGCCTCTCCAATTGTCTGAGTGCATTCCTCCATGCTATTGTTCGGAAAGTTACCAGATACATCAGTTATCCTAACACTGCTGAAGAGATCTTGAAGATGAAGGTAGATTTCTACCGATTAGGAGGTGTCCCCAATGTGCTTGGTGCTATTGATTGTACAAATGTGGCACTGATACCTCCTAGAGAGCATGAAGCGCTGTACAGAAATTGCAAGCATTATCATTCAATCAATGTACAGGTTGTTTGCAATCCGAACATGTGCATACAAAGTGTGTATGCAGGCTTCCCCGGGTGTGCTCACGACGCCCATATCCTGCGTCTATTTGGCACATATGAGATATTTGGCACCGGCAGATTTCCATCTGGATGGCTACTGGGTGAGTACACAGTAGTAATCGCAGTCAACCATATCTTACTATAACTGGATACAATAACACATACTGTACATCATGTTTCCCTCTATTGCTCTGATGTTCACATGTGCATTACGGAGTAATATTACCAAAGCCAGAACATAATAGCTCATTGCTGCCCATAACCCTGTGTTAGCTTGGCCAAACAGTATGCAGTCCAAAACAACATATTACAAAAACCACAATTGATTAATCATTAGGTATATGTTCTGATTCATTACCTTATATCCTGTGACATGGACATCTCTAGCCTTCATAACGTGTTGTGTGTTCTTGTAAGGGCTGTGTAAGTGAGCTGGATTCAGAATGCATCTGATAGAGGAGAATAAATAGTGTTTGGAAAACATTTTCTTGCATGAATATATCCTGGAATCAACATTAATTAGCTTACCTTGAAGTTATCAAAATCTCCTGCGTTTGATCGTGTACGCCCCTCAAATTCCACCTGAATTAGCATCACATTTACATTCCCAATCATACACTATCATTCTTCACCTCAGTGACTTCTGGCATGTGCTTGTTACAAGAACTGCAACATTTACTTCCTTTGCTCTCTACCAGAAGGGTCGCAATATGTACCCTGTTCTATTTCCCTTGTGTCCCTGCCTCATGTAAGCATCCTGTGGGTGTGACCATTTGGATTTGACATTTGTGCAAACCACATTGTAAAAGAACTGAAGCTTCATATAGAATACATATATTAATACACTACTAATTAGCCTCTATCAGATGCATCCATGATCCAGCTCCCTTACATATATCTTTAACTGTGTGTTAGCCACAGGAATCTGTTCCTAGGTTATGATGACGATATTTGGGCATATGCTTTGTCAAACATCACAACATCCTATTCATATCAACATGTCACACTTTGTTTTTATCAGGTGATGCAGGATATGGGTGTTTGCCGTGGTTGTTGACCCCTGTGAGAAATCCCCAGACCCGGGCAGAGGAGCGTTATAATGCTGCGAATAAGACCTGCTGGAATGTAATTAAGAGCACCTTTGGTGTACTAAAGATGTGCTTCAGATGTTTACATTCTACTGGGGGTGCTCTACAATACAAGCCCGAGAAAGTGTGTCACATCATTCTTGCCTGCTGTTGTCTGCACAATATAGCAGTACAGGCCAACTGTCTGGGGGACATTAATGCGGCTCCGCTACATGGGGAGGAAGAGGCTTTACCTCCCCCTGTAGTGGATTATATGCAGGGGTCACAACAACGTACCCGCCTCATTTGAGAGACCTTCATATGTAAGTACATACCCAATATGAATGGAATACAGTCTAATGTATCTGGATTATGCCTAACTCCCAGATCCACCTTGATCTATCGCCCTTGTCATACAGAATTCCAACCAGTCCACAGTAGAGGAGAGTTCCCTGAGATGATGTATGTACACTGGAACAAGCCACACTATCAGTTACAGGTAATTAAGCACACATTGCCAAACACATCTTAAGTACTGACAGTTCTAAACATCAATGGCATAGATAATTGGGGTGGATTATATATCCCACTATGTCAATGTATATATGCCCCACATTTGTATAGGAATACCTCCAAACACTATGGACCAGTATTGTTCACATCCTATGATCCTGACAAACCACGTGAAATGCGGATCAATATGTCGTAGATAATTACCATACACACATACTTTGGAGATCAAGAACCAGTCACGATAACACAAAACAGAGTCCTCTGGTTATTTTCTCATGATTGGAGTTTATTCAGTAGGATCAAATATGGATCAGCAGCCAAACCCAACAGGGTGGCTGCTGCTGACCGGCTGGAGAACTGACTACTACTGATATATATCCAGACACAGCCTTGTTTACATGAGACAATGCAGAAATCCATATTTTCTCACCCTATAGCAACATGGCATAACCCACTAACAGGCAATAACATTTTATCAATAAGAGATATTCAATACGAATAGAATACATACTTTGTCTAATTTGTGACTGTAATCCTCACATCATATTAACCTTACAGAGCTGCTGTCGTGTGTCAACTCTTCTTTCAACAACCTAGACATGGAAAAACACGAACGGCAACAGAACTGCTACATCAATGCGAACTACATAGTATTTGCAGAATAATATGGCCATGTATTCTGAAGGACACAAAAAACACATCAATCATTCTATTAATGTAGGCCTATCTCTCTCTTTCCAGAATACATCACATAGGTAAGCGGTGATAAACAATGACAATCCACAGCGCACGTGTTCTGGTGGAACAATCACCTTGTGGATGAGCTTGGGACCGCGTCCAAAGTAAAACACCACATTTGGCTCTTTAAAGATGCATTAATGTATAATCTATGTGATATTCCTACATCATAAGTCATCGGATATATCCTTCCTCATCTGCCAGATGAGTAGCTAGTTTCATATGTATGGAAACAGTACAAGAACAGTGAAGACGTATGTATGAAATGACCAGCATATATTGGTATGTGATGAAGTAGGCTCTCATGGTGCATGTGCAATGTTAATATTGACATGTTCCTTGTATGTTTGTTTCAGATAGCAAATCCACAGCATTCCACAGTCAGAACAAGGAATGATGATGAGCATTTCCACGTTCCATGACCGTGCTATTGCATCATGTATGTTCATATGTCAGTCAATCATACGTTGCATAGATTTATATGTACCTATTGCTTTATACATGCTATTCTCTCCTCTACTTGGGCTATTGTGAAGGTTGTATCATACTTCCTTCCAGATCTCTTCCTCAGTGCTGATGTGATCCTCCCTGTACATATGGGAAAGAGTAACTCTAGCCTTGGAACATAACTGTTAATGAGGTTCAGTTATGCATATGCAACATCAAATAATAGATAAGCTCATTCACAGAACAGAATACACCTCAAACTGACCAGTTTGTTGTGAGTTCTGCTAACACATGAAATTAGTTTGAACACAATGATATGGTCCTGGTTAGGTCCCCATCTGAGTGTTCAAACTTAGGTATGGAGAGTCTGCTCTCATAGTGGATTAGCATTTCAAGTGACCTGGCCTATGGGGGTTCTAACATTGACTGATTGAGCACTTCTACCTCAGCAGTTGCATAGGAGTGTCTATTGCGCACACACACACACACAAGACTACAGATTAATTCTCCCCATGAGCATATCTCCTTATTCTGTATTGTTGGGTTGCAATATTGAATGTTGTCGTCATGATATATTTTATAATAATATAACTGATATTGCCTCATGTTGGATGATGCACTGTATATCCCCCTCGACTGATCATCTATACCAATATCATGCCTCCTGCCTGCATTCTGTCCCTATGTCCCTATTTATGTGTGTTACTGGAACTCTGTATCCTACCCATCTCCACCATGATACTGAGCAGGCCTGTGGTAATTTGTCACTGTGTGGCTTTGTGAACAAATAAACCTAATTTTTCGGTCAATGTTGTTTGTGTAATCCTGGATAATATTCACACTAAATATTTACGATGTAACAAGTACATTACCCTGAAAGTCAAAAGATGTGCTCATCACCATCAGTTAGGGGAGTAACTATTCTGTTCAATATGTGTTTACATTACTACATAATAAACATGAATGTAGATTCATACCATCATTCAAGTTGAGCCCTTCAAGTCATTATATACGACCCTTCATGTCTATAAACATGGTTTCTGAATTCACGCCCCTCTGGCTGACACCTACATCTATATTGGCAAGTTACAGATTAATATAGTATATGTATCTCTCTAAACAACATATATGTAGCGAACAATGACACTTCTTTCTTTCTGTATTATGTCAATTAGAAAGCATGATATGGTACAAACACACAGAAACAGTGATAACAGTATAACATCATCATACTTTATTTCATACACAGAGCACAATCAGAAATGGACAAGACTGTGCATTAATATCATGGGTGTGGTGTGAATGGATCCCAGTATGTGTGGCATATCAGAGGACATCTGAAGGGGAAACAGACAACATCATGAGGGTAATGCATAGCATCTACTAGGGTCACATGTGGTCATGACCCCGCAGTAACCAACATCATATAACACTCTATTTCATCGACATAACCATAATGCTCATACAACAACCATATGGTTGCCAGAATAAACAGACACTAGAAAACATGGATCATGTGTTACTAAGCGATTCCACACACAGTGTATTCGCATACATTACTGCTGATTGGTCAATAGATGATGTGAATCTGGAAAACATAGAGAGGAGGTATTAAAACAATCATGAGCTTTTATTATAGTACATTGTTTTTGCTCTGGACACTACTATAAACCAACTAACATGAACGTCATCTACAAGCAGTAATAACCATATTGATTCTGTCCTGATCAATCACCCTTACCGGAATATGTTGAGGATGTTTAATACGGCAAGGCATGCTTCACTGTGAACACAATTCTTTAGCAAAATGTACTATCACTATCTACATGGAATAGTTGTGCCATGCTGATATCACATCTCACTGGTATATGGGTAGTGCCAAGGCCAGACAGATTACACTGTTCACATTACCACTAAACACATGCACATTGATCATGATGTCAAACCAAGGAAATTAGCAGTTTGGTTTGGATGACATGAAATAAATGAATCCACGTTCATAATATTAACTGGATGAAATGCTGCAAAAACCTATGTAGAACTGCTGGATTATCAGATCCTAATGGGACCATGCAACTCTACAGCCGGGACACTGATCATTATAATGTAAACTCACACCAGTCATGTTCCTTAGTGAAGAGATATGTAGTCATATATTTCATTTCCGAGCCATCTGTAGTGGTGAATGACACTGATAAAATGCCTGTTGGAAACTGGATTGAGTGTTTACTCACATGATGGTATTGTACTGCTTGAAGATGAAGAAAATGTATTCATAGTTGTGAGATTTGGCTATAAACACCTACAGAGACAAGAACAAGATATCAATCATAACAATATCCTGATAAAATACAGCATTTCATCTCAAGGTCAATCCACATTGAACATCAATTGTTGAAATGTTAAACATAACCAGCCATGTACACACTCTGTATCCAGCCAATAGTATGTCAACATCTATAACAATCAGTATTCTGTGAGGAGTGATCAGGAGGCCTTCCTCAATGGTCCTAAGACCTCCTACTCCTCGTTACTGGGTCCCCACCTTCCGTGCCTGCGGACCGTCTCACTCTTCCACGTTGTTGTGTTGAGGTGTGGGGGCGCTGGGTGCCACTACACTGGGTGGCTGGGGATCATTTGGAGCTGGTGTCTGAAACGAGGAGGCAGCCATCTCGGTTTGCGGTTGGCTGGAGAGGTATGGGCTGGCTGCGGAGTAGCCGCATTAATGTGGAACTCTCACATGCATTGGTGACTGGAGCAGACCCTGAGGTGGCAGCATGTAGCCCTGGGGGTCATACAATGATGGGTGGCCTGGTGGATTGTACGATGGGCAGCCATGAGCAACATTATACAGCCTAGGATAAGGAGAAGCATGGTAAGGGGCAGCATAGGATGATGGCATCCATGCGGTGTGCTGCCCCCATTGCTGTAATGATGCTGGTGGCAGCTGGGAGGTCTGGGACCAGGACATGGCCGGTTGATATTGCCGGTATGGCTGTGGTCGGCTGGATGTTGCAGTTGAGAGCCCAGGCATCACTTCCCACTCCTCATAAGCCAGTGATGTGGATGGTCCCGGGCCCTCTTGTATGTCCTGGCCCTCCTCTTCAGGCACTCCTGCCTCCTCCTCCTCTGATGCTGGACTTGTGGGTACTGCAATGGAATAAACCTATATTTCAGTTGGTTGCCATACACAATTGACAGCTACATGTTTCCATATCCTTGACATCATGGTCACCTGTGATTGACTGTGGTGCTTGTGTTACACAGATGAATCACGGGCTGCATAATAAGCATTGTGGATCATGGCTTATATAAATGTGTACTGCATGTGCATCAGACACGTGCTCTGCTGGATCTGCTGTGCAGTGTATGAGACTGACCAATCTGTGACATGTTCCCAGCAATGTTTTTTTTAATATGCAGCTGAGTCATGGTCCAGACTAGGACAGTATATGAAACACATGCAGTCCTACAGAGTCTGTATCCACATATGCCACATATGCCGCACAGCCAAATTTTTACTCTCTATCGCAGTGGTGTCCAAAGTCAGGCCTACATTTGTGGATAGCCATGCTGCACCCAGCTGAGAATATCATTCGCCAAGTCATTTAGTCTAATTGACTCATCTGTACACATAAAGGAAATCCACATATACAGGACTATGCACAGCCCAGCAGGTTTGACTTTGGACACCCCTTCTCTATTGCATGTCAAATCAATCTTGATAATTAGAAATTTTACTCAGAATCAGTTTGCGATGCAGCTATTGTCCAGACATGATAGGTTTGCTACCAGGACTGAAATAATTATTGTCGCCCCATATATGTTCAGTCAACCATAGGTCTTACAGCAGGAGCGGCCCGTCCATTGGGGCGTCAGGGTAAACGCACCCCCCCCCCCCAAATATTTTAGTGACCCTGCAATAAAAAAACACAATAATTTATTAGTAATACCCAAAAAAAAATTAAATATAATGTGTACATCAGCATTCAAGTGTTATTACATTAATAAATGAAGCAAACTATTCCCTGGGACACTGTCACTTTAAGATAACCCCTTGCCCTTGTGTGTATATATTAACTGCTGCTGTGTATCTATTGTAGCTTTCCCTGCATCCCTGTGTGATCATATTACACTACACTGACTAGTACACTAACCTTTAGACTCTATGAATCAATAAGGCCTGGCCCCCTGACTGTTAATGCATTCCGCCCACCAGTACAATGACAATATGCATGGGCAGTGATAAATGTATAAATTTCATGACTGACAGTCTTCCATCATTGACCAATCAATGATGGAAGGCTGTCCAGTTGTCAGGAGAACAACCTAAACCCACCCAGACCGTTAGCGCCGAGCGCCCGCCAGCTAATAGGGCCTCAAGTTAACTTTTGATTGACATCCACAGTTAATAAAACCACCAGATGCCTGTCCCTTCCCTCTTTCTGTTTCCTGACCCTGCTCACGCTGAGACTGAGAGAGACCTCCCTGGCTGAAACTACTCACATCTGCCCAACCTAACAGTAAGTCTACCTGGCACCTGCCTTGGCCAAACCAAACCCCTAGTGTCTCTAATAAAAGGAAGGGTCCCCCCCAGTTACCCCACTATGCCTGCCTGGCCTGCCACCTATCCAGCCACCCACCAACTAACCTGCCACCGCACGATTACCACGATCACGGTGATCGGGGTAATCGGGCGGTGAGCGTGGTGGCACAAGCCACATGGGAGTGATCGGATCACCCCCATGAGGCCTGTGCCACCCCTGATCACCTCCATGTGGCCTACGCGGCCACCGACCCACTGACCGACCCATGGCCGCCTGACCCCACCCTGACCCAACTACCAACCCCCCCCCTATTTGTATTCCATTTTTAGAAGTAACAGGCAATGCATGTGCCTGTCACTTTTAAAGATAAAATAAAAATAAGGTAAGGGAAAAACAAAAAACAATAATAAAAATAAAGTAAACAGCACATACTAAACAATAATAAAAATAAAGTAAACAACAGCACATACTTACCTGTCAAATTGACCCCTCCAGCGGTGGCCTTCTGCCCTGGATAGTCATCGGGTATTCCAATCAATTTTGATTGAAGCCCATGTCATAATAATCCAATCTTGATTGAAGCCCATGTCATAATCCAATCTTGATTGAAGCCCATGTCATAATAATCCAATCTTGATTGAAGCCATTGTCCATCCATTCTGGCCTATTGCATGAGGCCTCCACCTAAAAAAAACTGACGCTCTAAAAAAAAAAAATAACAACAAACTAACGGAGCTCCTCCTACAAGGAGCTCCACCCGCGACTAATTGTTTTTTCCCACGCTTTGCCTTATATACTAATTTTTGAAGGACTCTGATTGGCTGACATTTTTTGATTGACATTGATTTCAACCAATGAGAGTCTTTAAAAAATTAGCAAATCAGCAAAGCAGGTATGCAGGTATGGAAGCCTGTAAGGGAAAAAAAAGGTTAGTGTGAACTTGTGTGACCCTGTATGTATTATACATATTACAGGGCTATTTATGTGATATACATGTTACAGGATAATATCCTGTAACATGTATAGCAAATAAATAGCACTGTAATATGTATAATAAATAATGTCTAATAGAAATACATGAGCAATAGAATCAAATAATTAATAAAGTACATCAATTAATCAATTAATAAATATCAATTAATATATATTTTTTATGTATATGTTTATGTATATTTATGTACTAGCGAATTGCCCGTCAAAAAATGACGGCAATGAAATAGTAAGGTAGCTAAATTAGTAAATGAATATATTGTACGTATTTTGAAGCATTGTGATGAAGAGCTGGCAATCTGTGTTGATGCTGCTGCAGCATTAGTGGTGTGGAGCTGCTGTATAAGCATGCTGAATGTGTGCAGTGTAACACTGTGCGTGCGCGAGACCAAACCGTTAGCGTAGTCGTGTACTTCCGCATTGGTGTAAAATGGCGAGTAATGTGTGGTATAGGTCTGTATCGGAATATCCGTAGGTGTTTTGTGGTGTTTTGCGAGTTTCTTGTGGTGTTTTGCGAGTTTAGAGTGCTGTAGCCTCGTTTTCGTTTTGTTCGGCGGCCATTTTTTCTCTCGCTTCGTTTTTTTTTTAGTCTCTAAACTGTTTTATTTCGAGTAAAATCGAGGTGTAAGTTGCATTTTTGAGGTCCTGGGTGCTCCCTCTTGGTGTAGGTAAGTTTTTTATGTATGTGCTGTGTGTATGTATTGTGTTTTAAATGTTTGTATGTCGGCGTGTTGCGTCCGATGTTTGCGAGGTCGTAATGTGTGGTAACGTGTTTCGTACGTTGTTTGCGTGCCTCGTAAAATTTAGCGAGTGTCGTAATGTGTGTGTCGTGTTTTTTGAGTAGCGACGTGAATTTTGCGAGGGTTTGAGGCCCTTGGCCAGTGACCTCGCCAGCAACTGAGTCCCTCGCTTCGCGAGGGGCCTCAGTTGCTGGCATGGAGCGCCTTCGGCGCTCCATGCCAGCAACTGAGGCCCTTGCCCAGTGACCTCGCCAGCAACTGAGTCCCTCGCTTCGCGAGGGGCCTCAGTTGCTGGCATGGAGCGCCTTCGGCGCTCCATGCCAGCAACTGAGACCCGTGCCCAGTGACCTCGCCAGCAACTGAGGCCCTCGCTTCGCGAGGGGCCTCAGTTGCTGGCATGGAGCGCCTTCGGCGCTCCATGCCAGCAACTGAGGCCCTTGCCCAGTGACCTCGCTACGCTAATCGAGGTGTAAGTTGCATTTTTGAGGTCCTGGGTGCTCCCTCTTGGTGTAGGTAAGTTTTTTATGTATGTGCTGTGTGTATGTATTGTGTTTTAAATGTTTGTATGTCGGCGTGTTGCGTCCGATGTTTGCGAGGTCGTAATGTGTGGTAACGTGTTTCGTACGTTGTTTGCGTGCCTCGTAAAATTTAGCGAGTGTCGTAATGTGTGTGTCGTGTTTTTTGAGTAGCGACGTGAATTTTGCGAGGGTTTGAGGCCCTTGGCCAGTGACCTCGCCAGCAACTGAGTCCCTCGCTTCGCGAGGGGCCTCAGTTGCTGGCATGGAGCGCCTTCGGCGCTCCATGCCAGCAACTGAGGCCCTTGCCCAGTGACCTCGCCAGCAACTGAGTCCCTCGCTTCGCGAGGGGCCTCAGTTGCTGGCATGGAGCGCCTTCGGCGCTCCATGCCAGCAACTGAGACCCGTGCCCAGTGACCTCGCCAGCAACTGAGGCCCTCGCTTCGCGAGGGGCCTCAGTTGCTGGCATGGAGCGCCTTCGGCGCTCCATGCCAGCAACTGAGGCCCTTGCCCAGTGACCTCGCTACGCGAGGGCCGCGGCTCGCTACGCGAGGGCCGCGGGCTCGCTACGCGAGCCCGCAAGCGTGAGCAACGACTCGTACGCTCACAACTATATATGTGATATTTTTTATGTGTGTGTGTGATTTATATATATATATATATATATATATATATATATATAATGATTGATATATATATATATTGATTGATATATATATATATTGATTGATAGATATATTGATTGATATATATATATATATATATATATATATTTATATATTGATTGATTTATATATTGATATATATATATATATATATATATTGATTGATTTATATATTGATATATTTTGAGATTATATATATATATATATATATATATTGATATATATATATATATATATATATATATATAATTAATTATATATCTCAATATATATATATATATATATATATATATATATATATTTTATTATTATTTTTTCCATTTTTTTTCATGTACAGTTTGGGCCTATATGGTTTTGATTGGTTATTTAGGGTTTTTAAGGTGCGGTTGGGCCCTATATGGTCACACTTGGTCTTTTAGGGTTTTTAAGGTGCGGTTGGGGCCTATATGGTCACACTTGGTTATTTAGGGTTTTTAAGGTGCGGTTGGGGCCTATATGGTCACACTTGGTCTTTTAGGGTTTTTAAGGTGTGATTGGGCCCTATATGGTCACACTTGGTTATTTAGGGTTTTTAAGGTGTGGTTGGGGCCTATATGGTCAACACTTGGTCTTTTAAGGTTTTTAAGGTTTAGTTGGGGCCTATATGGTCACACTTGGTTATTTAGGGTTTTTAAGGTGCGGTTGGGCCCTATATGGTCACACTTTGTTGTTTAGGGTTTTTAAGGTGCGGTTGGGGCCTATATGGTCACACTTGGTCTTTTAAGGTTTTTAATGTATGGTTTTGTTCTTGAATGGTCTGATTGATTTGCTTGTTTTTTTTCAACCCCAGGTGCAAACCCTATGTGGCAGCAGATTTGTTTGTACTCGTTGGTCAACTTACTGAACGTGAATACCCTGAGAAGAAGAGCCGACTAATGGTAGGTGTCACTGCTTGAATTTTTCTGTTAATGCGTATAGGTGCAATTATGATATTGCTATAGTCTTGTGACATGAGTTTTTTCAATCTATATTGTATACCAATGAACAACCAACGCATTGTTACTTTACTTCTTGACATTGCTGATCATGTATTTCAATGGGCTTTACAAGTATAAGGTCATTGGGCGGGGCTTATAAAGGTCATTATGACATCAGGGGGAGGAGTTATAAAAGTGGGTGTGGTTTGAAAAAGGGGAGGGGGTATGTTTCACCCTGACGCCCCTCCAACTTGAAAGTTCACCAGCCGCCACTGGCTTACAGTGCTATTGTATATCAGCTATCACTGTGTGTGGGCAGGGGTGTAGGAGGCCATATAATTCTTGAGCAAGGGTGGGCAAGTTTGGTCCTGGAGGGCCACATACATGCCTGGATTTGATGATATCCCTGCTGTGCACAGGTGAGTCGATCACCTCTTCAGTTATCCTGATTGACTCACCTGTGCACAGAAAGGATATCTTTAAAGGCCGGCATGTATGTGGCCCTCCTTACCCACCCTGTTCTAGAGGGATACAGCTCATTATATACAACATCCAGAATACAAGCCTATTTATACATACATACATACAGCATGTTATCTGCAGGCTTTTGGACAGCCCATCCCCCCACCCCCACAATCTCATACAACCATGTGTGTGATGTGATATGATACTCACGTTGCGATGTGTTAGGGTGATCTGTGTCCACCTGGCCTGGTATGCCGACCACTGCTGCTGTCCATTACGGTTTATGTAACAATGACATCAGGACACCCACCTGTACCATGTGCTGCTGCTGCCTCCTGGGCCATCTTCTTTTTCACCAGCATTTTTAGGTCATCAATCTTTTGTCTCACTGACCTCCAGTCCCTATTGGTGACCCCTACTTCCGATACAGCTGTACCAACTTGGGCTTAGTCCTGCCCCCTCTGACTAGCATTGATATCTCTCCCACCACATAAGAACCCCTGATTTCCCTGAGAAGAAGCTTTATCTCCTCTGGGCTATAATTAGGGGCCCTGGGCCTTGCCACAACCCGTTTCCCTACTGGAAACCTGCTCTTCCTCTTCTCTCCCTGTGGCCGCTCCCTTATCCCCACCACCTCCCACCCAGGGATCAGGCCCCTGATACTCTGCCCCTTCTCCTTGTATTCCTACATCTGGGGGCACCTCCCTGCTCTCCTCCTCGCTCTCCTCCTCGCTCTCCTTCTCCTCTACCTCATCCTCCTCTTCCTCCTCATCTCCTCCTCCTCATCCCTCTTGATCTTATTCTTCTTCTTCTCCTCTCCTCACTCTACCCCTCCGATGTTCCCCTCACTATCCTCCTCGCCTCAGTTGCCCTACTTTCCTCCTCCCCTCCTCTATCCTCCTATGAAAATAAAATAACGATAAATAAATATAATAGGTATGTGTATGGGGGGGGGGACCGGTGCCGGGGGGGAGGGGGGGTATGGGGGTTGTAGGTGAGCTGTGGCCTACCACTAGGTGTAGCTATGTATACATATTAATCTATGTGTGTGAACTATGTGATATCAGTAAGTATATGTGTTGTGAATTAAGGGTTAAATGCTATGATATTTCAAAAGATCCAAACTCACGGTACTCCTTCTCTCTTGCCCACTCTCCTTTCTCACAAAAACCCACCAACCCCTAGACCTGTGTGTCTACTTGCAAAAGCTCCAGCACAGTCAATGATTTTCTGTTTTGCCTCCCTTTTAAAGGCATACTGCTGTGTAGTTAAGTGTTACGTATTACGTATTTTAAGCTATTTTCACACGCAAACCTTAATTGATTAATTGATATGCATGGCCACGGAAATCACAAGTTATCCGAGATAGCGTCCCTCGTTCGTAAATCCTAAGGTGTACGAGATTGCGTACCTCGCTCGTACCTCGCTGCACTTTAATAGCGTCATAAACTGTCTCAGTTTTCAAGTACGTAGGCCTTGCGTTTTCACCTTGTTAATTTCTAGCTCTTATAATATATTAAGAGAAGAAATGGATAAACGAATTACCTGTAAAATTAAACAGTGGGAAACATCACATATATAATTGTGAGCATGCGGGCCGTTGCTTACGCGGAGCTCCTTGCCAGCAACTGCGGCCCTTGCGAAGCTGCGGCCCTCCCGCACTATGTCCCCATGACCCTACTGTCCATGTCAGTCACTATGTTACCGCACTATGTCCCCATGTCCCTACTGTCTCTTACTCACTAATGTCCCTACTGTCTCTGTCAGTCACTATGCTCCTGCACTATGTCCCTACTGTACCTGTCAGTCCCTGTACCTTTGCACTATGTGCACTGCTCCCTCCTGGCCCGTTTTTGCACGCCATCTAGCTGCAGGAGGAGGTAGTGCACACTGAGGCATCACGTGTGGAAGCTCTGCCCAGCACTGCCCGTATTACAGTCCCACTCACCGAGCTGAGGGGTATGGCTGAGCAGGAGCCAGCGAGCTTGGTGGCCAAGCTGGTGATGACTGGTGACTCTGATGTGGGCAAGACCTGTATCTTGACCCGGTACACTGTGGGTGAGTGGGGCCGTGGGGGCTGCTGGGAGGCATCTGACACCATGTGTACTTCTGTTAGTTTATTAATTGTGCATCATATTCCACATCTTATTAGAAGACTGTATTACTAGATATATACCTCAGTATCTTATTATATCACATATATAGTTATGAGCATGCAAAGCGAGGGGCCGCATTTGCGGTGGTGGAGCATACCAACGTTCCCGCAAATGAGGATCCTCGCGAAGCGAGGGTCCCCTTTTGCGGAGGTGGAGGCTCCAACGTCGGCTGTGTTAACACACACACACAAGACTTTTTAACAAAAAAAATCTCAAAGGCGCTTCACACCCGCTTACACACAGACACAAATACGCAAGACTTAAAAAAAAAAACCTCAAAGGGGCCTCACACGCGCTTAACACACATACGCACGACTTACAAAAAAATACACTGCGTCGTACACGTAAAAGCCAACTGCGTCTCTCGCAAAAACATACGCCCGCATCGCAAAAAAATACGGGTGCATCGCAAAAAACATACGGTCGCGAAACAATCCATTCCAAACGCCGCGCATCAAAACATCACAAACACAAGAAATAAACACAACGAACACATAAAAAGCTTACTTACAGCAAGGGGGGGCATCCGGCACCTCCAAAAGTTAATTTACACGTCCATTGAAGTCCAAAAAAATGAGTTTTAACTGCCGAAAATCGCCTAAGCGAGAGAAAAAATGGCCGCCGAACAAAACAAAAACGAGGCTTCAGGCGTAACTATACTACAGTGACTCGCAAGAATGAAATACTATGCAGAACGTACCACACTGATTTTAAACACCATTTTGAACACTACTACGCACAAAATGGCGGATGGAAGCAAATTGTAAGCTGGAACGCAAATAGCGCATGCGTATTGCGTTCTAACGGTCTGAGGCACTTGAAAGTTTAAAAATACTGCCTACTTTCCAGAAATTTCTACAAGTTTATAAATACTGCCTACTTTCCAGAAATTTCTACATTTCGACTCAGGTGATGAACGGAGTGACTTCATAGTTAACTGCTGCTGTTACTTGAGAAGAGAATTGTTTCCTAATTTCCTACTTTACACTGTGCAAATTACAACTGAGAGGTAAGCTATAATATATTACATTTTATTATCAAGACCGGACAAAAAAGTATGAAAATGTAATTTATGTATAGTGACATGTCACACGCACATTTATGTGTATAGTCCCTGAAACAAACTAATCTTAATCCAAACTAATTAAACTAATCCAAACTAATTAAAGAACTATATTTAAATGACAGTAAAAAAATATATATATTAAAATGTGATTGATGTATAGTGATATGTGACACACACATATATGTGTATCATGTATAGTGACATGTCACATGCACATTTATGTGTGTAGGCCCAAAAACTAAGTAATGTTAATTGAAAGTAATTACAGAAGTATATTTAAATGACATTAATTTATTGTAATTCAATATATAACCTAAAGATCAATCTTTCTCCTTTTTTTTACTAAAGACTCTGCATCAACAGCGTCACTCAAGAATTTGCACCGTGCACTGTGAACCACAATCCCTTTTAAACAACTTTAAGAAAGAAGAGGTAAGATAGAAAAATACATTACATGCTGAAAAAGACCATGCTTTGCTAAATCAAAAAGAAGAAATATACAATTAACAATTTCACTTTCTTTTTAAAACAGACACTACAAGAAGACCGGCGGATTAAGATTGCCAGGAGGGGACCCTCTGTCATTCGACACTTCAATCAAGGTAAAGTATAACAAGTACACAAAACAAATGAACTATATATGTTTAATGGCCGCCAATATAAATTAATATTCTTCTTTAATGTTTAAGAACCTATAAGCCTTACAAAGAAGGCTAAATAGGCATACCAAAAGTGGTGCGCACCAAACAGGATTGTAGAAAAACTCACACAAACAAATAGCAAACTAAATTAATGTTCTTCTTTAATGTTTAACAACCTATAAGCCTTAGAAATAAGCCTAAATAAGCATAACAAAAGTGGTGGGCACAAAACAGGATTGTACCAAAACTCACACAAACACATAGCAAACTAAATTAATATTCTTCTTTAATGTTTCACAACCTATAAGCCTTAGAAAGAAGCCTAAGTAAGCATAACAAAAGTGGTGGGCACAAAACAGGATTGTACCAAAACTTACACAAACACATAGCAAACTAAATTAATATTCTTCTTTAATGTTTAACAACCTATAAGCCTTAGAAAGAAGCCTAAATAAGCATAACAAGATTTAAATTATTTGCAAAAGGTTGCACAAAAACCACCATAGCTGAAAAATTCACCATAACACATACAAGACACAAAAATAATGTCATTTTTTCTTTATTACAAATACATTCAAATCAAATAACATTTTCATTTTTCTTTTACAACAGATACTGCGTAAAGACCATTGGACGAGGACTTTGAACAGAGGACCAGACCATCGGATGAGGACTTTCAACAGAGGACTACACCATCGGACGAGGACTTTCAACAGAGGACCAGACCATTGGACGAGGACTTTCAACAGAGGACCAGACCATTGGACGAGGACTTTCAACAGAGAACCAGACCATCAGACGAGGACTTTCAACAGAGGACCAGACCATCGGACGAGGACTTTCAACAGAGGACCAGACCATCGGACGAGGACTTTCAACACAGGACCAGACCATCAGACGAGGACTTTCCACAGAGGACCAGACCATCGGACGAAGACTTTCAACACAGGACCAACAAAGATTCTGCTTGAAATCACACTTCAACCAAGGTACAGTATAACAAGTAAAAAAAGAGAAAACTAAATAAACATGTTTGCTCTGCATCGATGTCAACAGAAAAAAGAAAACACGACCACTAACTATAACTTTTAACAAAATATAACTAACACATTTCTCATCTTATTTGTCTTTTATGGCCAATAATGTTTAACAGTAAATCCAAACTTCAATGTAGCCAGAACAAAAAAAAAATTAGCATAGTACAAAAAAGGCTCAAAACAGAGACTCAATAAAATTTGTCATTCTAAATTTCCAGTCCTAGATCCTCATTCAATTGCGATTTGCACAATTGAATAGTGCTCTAAATAAGCACATAACATATTTTTTAAAATACGTTTTTAGTTACTGAAAACCTTGCTTTTGGATAGATGTTTACTAACTAAAAACTTCTTTAAAAAAATGTGTTATGGCCTTATTTAGACCCCTATTCAATTGGAAAAATTGAAATTGAATGACAAAGCTAATGTACAATATTAACTATAAAACGTAACCACACTGTTGATAATAATTTTTTGTGAAAACAAACTTAACATCGCAAAATAAACTAATGATACATTATTATTTTTTTACAGATTAACATGGCTGATAACGAGAGTAAACAAGAAAAGAAAAGACACCAAGCTAGAGAACGACGACAGAGAGCAGACAGCCAGCAGACACCAAAGCAGAAGGAAATTCGACGAGAAAAAGAACGCAAAAGACTTGCAAGCAAAAGACTGTCACCTGCACAAATTAAAGATATGCCAAAAAAAGCTACCAAGCAAATAAAGCATTTAGAACCTGTTCCTCAAACATCAGATGACATTTTACCTGAAAAAATACAAGACATACAAAAAAAAGCCACGAAAAAACTAAGCATTTAGAACCTGTTCCTGAAACATATGACATTTCACCTGATGAATATGAAAGTCAAACTCCTATATGCTTTGCAAATTGTCCTTTACTCAAGTCTTTAGCAGTAGAGGTTCATAGTTGTGGGGACATGACTACTCAATGTCAGTTTTGTGAGGCTTATTATTTTAAACAGGAGAGACCCAGAGATGGACAATTTATTAGTTGTTGTCAAAAAGGCAAGTTCAAACTTCCAGAAAGGAAAGAATTTCCTATTTATTTACAAAACATTATGACTGAACCTACTTTTCCGAACTACAAAAATTTTAAGACAAACATAAGATCCTACAATAGTGCCATATCCTTTGCATCTATGGGGGCAACATTAGCTGCTAATGTACCAGGGCATGGTCCTTACTGTTTTAAAGTCCAAGGATAAATTTATCATTGCACTTCATATTTACATCCAGAGGAAGGAGAGCAAAGAAAATTTGCTCAACTATACGTTCTAGATACAATGGAAGCTGTTGACCAACGTATGCAGCTACAAGAAAATAAAAAATGCTTACCCAGTGTTTTTATAGAGCTAAATAACATTATGGACAATAATCCCTACAGTAAAGCTTATAAAAAAATTGGCAGAAGTAGAAAATGAACAACTACTTCATGCACAAAGACATCAATTACCAATGCCAAAGGTTAATATGGTGCTTAAAAGAGACAGACATACTGATAAACGACATTATAACTTGCCAACCTCAAATGAGGTTGCAATGGTGTTTCAAAATGATGAAGGAGAACCACCATTTCAAAGAGACGTTAGAATATATCCCAGAAATGAGGAGCAACCATTCATTAATATGAATATCTTGAGTCCAAATTTAGATCCAATGACATATCCCATTTTTTTGCCACACGGAGAAGCAGGTTGGCAACCAAAATTAACACTTCCCAGTTACCCAAATGCTAAAGCCAGAATCTGAAATAATGTTTCTATGCTTAAATTTAAAGTAGCTCTAATTGCCATTCGAAATGCATTTAATCCAATTTTATGTGGTGGAAAACTAACACAACAATGGATTATTGATTCCTATTTGCAAGTTGAAGCCAATAATTTAACCTTTATAAAATATCAACAAGATAAACTACGTGTAGAACAATATTCTGGACTAATGGACTATGTTGCTGACGTGGCTACAAGCAGAGACATGACAGCTGGCAAAGCCATCATTTTACCATCTTCCTTTCAAGGATCTCCTCGAAATATGAGAGAAAGATACAATGATGCTTTGGCTATTGTCACCAAATTTGGCAAACCCGATTTATTTCTTACATTTACATGTAATTTACAATGGCCAGAAATTACACAAAATTTACTTCTTGGCCAAAGTGCTTCCGATAGACCAGATTTAAAAGCCAGAGTTTTCAAAATAAAATTAAATTAATTAATACGTGACATCACTATAAGTCACTTATTTGGTAAATGTCTTGCTTATGTATATACCATTGAATTTCAAAAAAGAGGACTTCCACATGCACACCTTTTCATAATACTTCAAGAAAAAGATAAATTAGATACTTCTGACAAAGTGGATGCAGTCATTGTTGCTGAACTACCAGATCCAGAACTATATGGTAGACTATATGAGATTGTTACTCATCGCATGATTCATGGACCCTTTGGTGAGCTTAATCCACAATCACCATGTATGGAAAATAATAAATGTTCCAAAGAATTTCCAAAAGATTATAGAGGCAAAACCTATGCCAATTGTGATGGCTATCCACTTTATAAAAGAAGAGAAGGAGATAGTGCCATTATTTGTGGAAAAAAAGTTGACAATAGATATGTAGTACCCTACAATCCACATTTACTCATGAAGTACAACGCCCACATCAATGTAGAAGCCTACACTTCCATCAAATCTATTAAATATGTCTACAAATATATTTATAAAGGCTATGATGCAGCTACTGTAGTCGTCAAAAGTGCAGACAACCCTGAAAGTAGTGAGTTAGTACATGATGAACTTGCATCTCATGTAGATGCTCGCTATGTCAGTGCGCCAGAAGCTATGTGGCGGCTTTTAAAATTTGGAATGCATGATAGATCACATGCAGTATATAGATTAGCAGTACATTTGCCACAAAGACATTTAGTGTATTTTCATGCTGGAAATTAAATGAGTGCATTGGCCCAAAGTAAAGATCGTCACACTACACTAACTGCATGCTTTGAATTAAATTCCACTGATCCTCAAGCAACACAATTCTTATATATTGAAATTCCATATCACTATGTTTTTGTGAATGGATTATGGAGACCGAGAAAAAACAGAGGCAATAAAATAATCCCAAGAATTTACACAGTCAGTCCAAGAGATGTTGAACGTTTTTGCTTACGGATATTACTTTTAAATGTTCCTGGAGCACAAAGTTTTGAACACTTAAGAACTGTTAATGACATTGTATATGAATCCTTCCATTTAGCTGCAAGACATAGAAACTTACTAGCTGATGATACAGAATGGGAAAGATGTTTAGAAGAAGCAGCACAATGTCAAATGCCACGGGAGATGAGAGAACAATTTGCATTTTTTTTATCTTCTCAAATGCTCCAAATGCATTAGCTTTGTGGGAGACTTTTAAAAGTAATATGGCTGAAGACATTATGCGACGATACAATGAACCCATTGCACACTTAAAAGTGTTAATGGAAATCCAAGAAGTATTTTTAACTCATGGATTAAGTTGTGCAAGTTTTAATTTGCCTGATCCAGGTCTTATAGATGACATAAACTTTGAAGACTATGACATTCAACTACAAGCAGAAAGAACAGAACAAAGACTTGCAACTTTAAATACCTTACAATTGCAAGCATTTAATGCCATTAAAAAGGCAATAGATGATGACATGGTGACACAGCGTTATTTCTATCTGGATGGACCTGGCGGATCAGGAAAAACCTATCTATATAACTTATTAATGAGTTCGGTACGAGCACAAGGTCAAATAGCAATGGCGTTTGCCACTACTGGAATTGCTGCACTTTTGTTAGAAGGTGGAAGAACTGTTCATAATGGATTTAAACTGCCAGTGCCTATTTTAGAAACTTCTGTGTCATATATTCACATGACATCATTACAAGCAAAGAAATTGAACAAATGTAAATTAATTATAATAGATGAGGCCACAATGATGTCATGCTATGCCCTCCAATGTATTGACCGTTTGCTTCGTGAAGTCATGGATAATATTTTTCCATTTGGTGGAAAGGTAATGTTGTTGGGTGGCGATTTTAGACAAACATTACCTGTCGTTGTACATGGAAATCGAACAGACATTATTGAAACATGTATAAAGTCAAGTACAGTATGGAAACATTTTACCCATCTTCAACTGCAACAAAATATGAGATCAGAAGGCCAAACTGATTTCAATGATTGGCTTATTAAAATTGGAGAAGGCAGAACAGAAAAAATACCACATTTACCGGACGACAGTGTAGAGATCCCACCTCATATGATTTGTCACCAAGATATTATATTGGCTATATTTGAAGGTAGCATAAATAACCAGCAATATTCCGAGCTTGCCAACCAAGTCATACTAACGTGTAAAAATAAGGATGCATTAATCCTCAATAATGAAATCTTAAAAAAAAAATAATTCACCACAAAGACATTATCACAGTGCTGATTGTGTACTTGCTGATGACAATGAAAGCCAGGCTAACTTTTCTACTGAATTCATAAACTCACTAACTCCTTCTGGAATGCCACCACATATTTTGCAGCTGAAGAAAGGTGCAATTATCATATTACTGCGAAATATGAACCCCCAAAAAAGCCTATGCAATGGGACAAGATTAATTGTTCAACAATTAAAGGACCTTTTTATAGATGCTGAAATTTTAACTGGGACCCATAAAGGAGAGATAGTTTTCATACCAAGAATAGATTTAGCACCAAGTGAAAGTAGTCTCCCTTTTATACTTCAAAGAAGACAATTTCCCATTATTATGGCATTTGCCATGATCATTAATAAATCACAAGGTCAAACGTTCAAATCTGTGTGTATTTTCTTGGAAGAACCAGTATTTGCACATGGACAATTGTACGTTGCGTTGTCACGGTGCAAAAATCCACAGGCTTTTAAAGTTTACATTGAAAAGAATGAAAGTCAAGGTGATTTATTAGAAGATGGACGTATTTTTACTAAAAACATTGTCTACTATGAAGTACTATAACTTTTCATTATAAAGCAATAAAACACATGCAAAACAAATTTAAATGCATTGAAAAATACAAAACAAGAAACAATTCAGTCATAATTCATGGAAGTACTGTTTATGGATGATTCGCCTCACAAAATACTTGCCTTGCATTTTTTCAACAAATTAGGGTAAAATGTTAATTAACTATGTTACTGTTTCTAATGTTACAAGTTTGAAAACAATATTTTAAAGTTCTTTACTTCAACATATTACAAAGTTCATGTTAACAGCTCAACCACGTTTTGTCACAATGTAAATATTGTCTGTTATCTTAAGATTACTCCCTGGATTAATGTTTATTGCCAGTTCATGGGGTTAGTAAGGAATTCATTTAATTGGGTACGTTTTAAGGAGAGTTTTTACTGTTTGACTTCCTCTGCATTCAATGTATCTTGAAGTTAACAATTATTCTGATAGAAATTGCATGTTAACACTGATAAGTTTAAAGTTCAACTGTTTTTACATTCAAATGTTAATACTTTTAATACAAAATTATGTTTAGATATTAATTCACTATGTTACTGTTTATAATGTTACAAGTTGTAAAAATGTTTTTTCAAGTTTATTAGTTATACAGATAAGAAACTTCAAGTTTAAAAAAATATTATGTCAAGTTTCTGACTTAAAAATATTACAAAGTTCATATTAAAATTGGGTACGTTTAAAGGAGGGTTTTTAATGTTTGTCTTACTCTGGATTAAATGTATATTGAAGTTAACAATTCTTCACATAGAAATTGCATGTTAAAAAACCATTACCTCAAGTTTACAATGCTGATTAATTTAAAGTTTAACTGTTTTTACATTCAACTGTTAATACTTTTAATACAAAATTATGTTAAAAAATGTATTCACTATGTTACTGTTTATAATGTTCCAAGTTCTAAAAATAATTTGTCAAGTTCCAAAGTTACACAGAGAATAAAGTTCAAGTTTAAAAAAATATACTTTAAAGTTTCTTACTTACATATATTTCAAACATCATGTTAAAATTGTGTATGTTTCAACAAGGGTTTTTACTCTTTGCTTTCCTCTGGATTCAATGTATATTGAACTTAACAATTCTTCAGATACAAATTGCATGTTAAAAAAAACATTACCTCAACTTTACAATACTGATTAATTTAAAGTTCAACTGTTCTTACATTCAAATGTTAATACTTTTAATACAAAATGCTTTAAGAGTTATTGTTCACCAACAGAACATTTTACAAAAATACACATTTTTTATATCACAATACTTACAACTGTCAAATATGTATATTAATAACTAAACAACTTTACAAACATACACATCATATTAGCGTAATTTTTTGATGGGCAAGTCGCTAGTATATATATATTCCGGGTCATTTTGAGAAATATTGTATTTTTGCCCAGAACAGGTACTTGAAATTATTTTCTGTGGAATTTATGAAGGTTATTACATGAATCCCACCTAGTTATGTGTATTTGGTGAATTTGGTATTTTTCACCCTCTAAAAAGTCGCCGTTCCGGGTCATTTTGCAAAATATTGTATTTTGGCCCGGAATGGGTACTTGAAATTAGTTTATATGGAATTTATGAGGGTTATTACATGAATCCCACCTAGTTATGTGTATTTGGTGAATTTGGTATTTTTCACCCTCTAAAAAGTCGCCGTTCCGGGTCATTTTGCAAAATATTGTATTTTGGCCCGGAATGGGTACTTGAAATATTTTCTGAGGAATTTATGAAGGTAATTACATGAATCCCACCTAGTTCTGTGTATTTGGTGAATTTGGTATTTTTCACCCTCTAAAAAGTCGCCGTTCCGGGTCATTTTGCAAAATATTGTATTTTGGCCCGGAATGGGTACTTGAAATTAGTTTATATGGAATTTATGAAGGTTAGTACATGAATCCCACCTAGTTATGTGTATTTGGTGAGTTTGGTATTTTTGACCATCTGGAAAGCCGCCGTTCTGGGTAATTTTTTTTTTAAATATTGTATTCTGGCATGTTAAAGGGTTGATAAAGCATACTATTAGATTGGGGTTAGCTCTTAAATATAGTTCTCAAATATATTTAACACATCCCAATGATTTTAGCATGGATTCCCTTCATAAAGTGTGCGTTCCGGCCTGTTTTTGCCTGTTCCGTTTGATTTTTGTTTTTTTAAAGGGTTAAAAAAGTATTATATTGAATTTGTTTTGGTTCTTAAATATTGTTCTCAATAATATCTAACACATCCCAGTGATATTGTCATTGATTTCTTTTATAAATGGCCTGTTCCGGCCTGTTCCGTTCCGGCTTTTACACCGTCCCATATATTAGCCAATTGGCAAGATATGGTATTGGATACAGACACTAAGTCTGTGCAACCACTGATCCCAGGGAAATGACAAAACGTGGCAAAATAAGAAAATCTAAATAGCAAGAAACCAAGTAATCAATATATAATACTCAGAGCGTGAGAGATCATCCCATATCATTGGGAGTACTCACTGCTCATCATGTTGGTTTGGAGTCCACGAATCATTTCCTCTACTCGCCGCAGATTTGGCAAGAGGATCAGGGGTACATAGGTACAGACACAGGTAATTGCCTGACCGGACGCCGATTTCACAGGTATAGAGCTTTTTTCAAAGGCAACTGTACCGTGGCTCAGTAGTATCTAAATGATTTTGCTGGTTTTTCTTAAAAAGGGGACGAGGGTGTATCTGATTGGAGGCGTTCGAATGACGTCAGTGGGAACTCTCCTGCCGACGCCCCTTGTCTTTCCCCAATAGGAGCAGCTTAGATAACGTCAGCAAGTGGGAGCCCTAGTATGACACCCTCACGCCTCCCAGAGTACAACCAGCCCCCATATAAGGCCAGACTGACAGGAAATGGAGTGCCCTAGAGCGAATTAGGAACCTAATAGTAAGAAAAGGTACAATACCATACAGAGAGGGGGGAGCACCGTCTCCTAAGCAGAAATGGCACACAGCACCAATTCAAACTGTAGGAAAGTGTCTATGATCTCAGAATAGCAAGACAAACTACATTCTTTAATTGGAAAAATAAGAATAAGACAAAAAAAGAAGAATGAATGTAGATGAATATCTAAAAAAAAAATATATATGATAAATATAAGGATAAATATAAATATAAATATGGACTTAAAAATAATAATTAAGAAATAGGTAGAATTCGCTATTAAAATAAATTAATACCGGAAGAGATTTATTAAATATAAATGTTTAAATCTAAGTAAAAATGAAGAATATTTGGTCACTGCCAAAGTCTTAATCTTGGTAGTGAATCTCGTGTACCTTTTTACATAATTTGTGGGTATGTGAAAGGCTCCCAGAAATAAATGGAGGGAAGGAAATAAGATGTAAAAAAGACTCACATGAAATAGAGAAAGGAAAAAAAAAAAAAAAAGAGAAAACGGCCTAAAAAGTTAAAAAACTATTGAGAATTTTTTTAAAAGAATTTAGATGAAGGGACCAAAGGTAAACCCTTCATTGAGACCTTTAGGACTTTGAGACTGTAGGAGGTAGATCCATTTACATTCTTTTTGAAGTAATAGTCTCTTGTAGTCTCCTCCTCTGATGTTCGACTTCACAACATCAATAACATGAAATGTAATACCTGTTGTGTTGTTGTTGTGTGAAATCCTCATATGTCTTGCGACTGGAGTATCTAAGCAGTTCTTGATTGATAGAACATGTTCAAGTATGTGGCGTCTCAGTTGTCTCTCTGTTTTGCCGATATACAGCAGACCACAAAGACAAACCATGACATAACCACATATGTGGAAAGACAATTTGTAAAATGTTTAAGTGGACAGATTTTGTTTGTCATTGGATGTACAAAGGTCTTTTCAGGGGAAATAAAAGGACAGGCCTTACACTTGAGGCATCTATAAAGCCCTTTTGGTGGACATAACCTTTGTTCGGTATTGGTCGATGTCGGAGGGTTTAAGATGATTTGACTCACTGATTTTCCTTTTCTATAGGTGATGGATGCTTCAGGAGTTATATGATCTCTTAAAGTGTCATCTTCTCTTAATAAATACCAGTAATCTGTTCCCCTTTGCATTTTGGGTTGATAGAGAAGATGGGAGCGTTCTGTTTGTAGCGCTCGTTGATAGGCCCTCTTAAGGGTTTTATTGGCGTATCCTCTTTCCCTGAATTTGTTACAGAGAATGGCAGCTTGTTCAATGAAATCGTTGTCCTCACTACAGTTCCGTCGGAGGCGTAGATATTGTCCTATCGGTATGCTACTTTTTTGCTTTATGGGATGCTGGCTATGCCATTCCAATAGCATATTTGTAGATGTTGGTTTCCGATGGACAACAGTCTGGATTGACTTTATAACTACGCTAATGCACTTTATTCTAAATAGAAACTTTTTCTATTTTGAGGGCAGATGGTATAGACAAGTCAGGGGCACAGCGATGGGAACAGCATGTGCCCCTGGCTATGCCAACTTGTTCTTAGGTTTCTGGGAAGAAACAATAGTTTTCTCCGAATACAACATCCTCTTCACGAAATGGATAACATCTTGGTGTAGATACATTGATGACATTTTAATAATTTGGGATGGCACAATTGAAGATTTTAATGCATTTTTAACACATCTTAATTCCAACCACGTGAATTTGAAATTCACCTGCACGGTCAGTGAGACCCAACTGGAATTCCTAGACTTCAAAATACGGAAGAATGAACAATTCTCAATCCAGACTGTTGTCCATCGGAAACCAACATCTACAAATATGCTATTGGAATGGCATAGCCAGCATCCCATAAAGCAAAAAAGTAGCATACCGATAGGACAATATCTACGCCTCCGACGGAACTGTAGTGAGGACAAGGATTTCATTGAACAAGCTGCCATTCTCCGTAACAAATTCAGGGAAGGAGGATACCCCAAAAACCCTTAAGAGGGCCTATCAACGAGCGCTACAAACAAAACGCTCCCATCTTCTCTATCAACCAAAAATGCAAAGGGGAACAGATTTAACCAGATGTATCATGACTTATGGTTCTAACAGCCAATCCATTCACAAGATACTGAACAAGTACTGGTATTTATTAAGAGAAGATGACACTTTAAGAGATCATATAACTCCTGAAGCATCCATCACCTATAGAAAAGGAAAATCAGTGAATCAAATCATCTCTAACCCTCCGACATCGACCAATACCAAACAATGGTTAGGTCCACCAAAAGGGCTTTATAGATGCCTCAAGTGTAAGGCCTGTCCTTTTATTTCCCCTGAAAAGACCTTTGTACATCCAATGACGAACAAAATCTATCCACTTAAACATTTTACAAATTGTCTTTCCACATATGTGGTATATGTCATGGTTTGTCTTTGTGGTCTGCTGTATGTCGGCAAAACAGAGAGACAACTGAGACGCTGCATACTTGAACACGTTCTATCAATCAAGAACTGCTTAGATACTCCAGTCGCAAGACATATGAGGATTTCACACAACAACAACACGACAGGTATTACATTTCATGTTATTGATGTTGTGAAGTCGCACATCAGAGGAGGAGACTACAAGAGACTATTACTTCAAAAAGAATGTAAATGGATCTACCTCCTACAGTCTCAAAGTCCTAAAGGTCTCAATGAAGGGTTTACCTTTGGTCCCTTCATTTAAATTCTTTTTAAAAAAATTCTCAATATTCTTTAAACTTTTCCCATTTTAGGCTGTTTTTTCTTTTCTTTCTCTATTTCATGTGAGTCTTTTTTACATCTTATTTCCTTCCCTCCATTTATTTCTGGGAGCCCCTCTCTTCCAAAAAACTTTCACATACCTTCAAATTATATAAAAGGGTACACGAGATTCACTATCAAGATTAAGACTTTGGCATTGACCAAATATTCTTCATTTTTACTTAGATTCAAACATTTATATTTAATAAATCTATTCCGGTATTAATTTATTTTAATAGCGAATTCTACCCATTTCTTAATCACTATTTTTAAGTCCATATTTATATTTATCCTTATATTTATCATATATATATATTTTTTAGATATTCATCTACATTCATTCTTCTTTTTTTGTCTTCTTATTTATCCAATTAAAGAATGTAGTTTGTCTTGCTATTCTGAGATCATAGACACTTTCCTACAGTTTGAATTGGTGCTGTGTGCCATTTCTGCTTAGGAGACGGTGCTCCCCCCTCTCTGTATGGTATTGTACCTTTTCTTACTATTTAGGTTCCCAATTCGCTCTAGGGAACTCCATTTCCTGTCAGTCTGGCCTTATATGGAGGCTGGTTGTACTCTGGGAGGCGTGAGGGTGTCATACTAGGGCTCCCACTTGCTGACGTTATCTAAGCTGCTCCTATTGGGGAAAGACAAGGGGCGTCGGCAGGAGAGTTCCCGCTGACGTCATTCGAACGCCTCCAATCAGATACACCCTCGTCCCCTTTTTAAGAAAAACCAGCAAAATCATTCAGATACTACTAAGCCACGGTACAGTTGCCTTTGAAAAAGCTCTATACCTGTGAAATCGGCGTCCGGTCAGGCAATTACCTGTGTCTGTACCTATGTACCCCTGATCCTCTTGCCAAATCTGCGGCGAGTAGAGGAAATGATTTGTGGACTCCAAACCAACATGATGAGCAGTGAGTACTCTCAATGATATGGGATGATCTCTCACGCTCTGAGTATTATATATTGACTAGCGACTTGCCCGTCAAAAAATTACAGCAATGTGATGTATATGTTTGTGAAGTTGTTTAGTTCTTTAAATATATTTTTGACCCTTGTAAGTATTGTGATATGAACATGTATTTTTGTAAAACGTTGATGTAATGGTTTTTTAAAATGAAATTTGTATCTGAAGAATTGTTCACTTTAATATACATAGAATCCAGAGAAAAGTAAAAAGTAAAAATACTTTTTTAAACGTGCCAAATTTTAACATGAAGTTTGAAATATATGTAAGCAATAACCTTGAAAGTATATATTTTTAAAATTGAACTTTATTTTTTATGTAACTTTCTAATTTTTGCAAAACATTTGTCTAATTTTCAACATTATAAACAGGAACATAGTAAATACAGTTTGTAACATAATTTTGAATTAAAAGTATTAACATTTGAATGTAAAAACAGTTTAACTTTAAATTAATCAGTATTAACATGCAATTGATATCAGAATAATTGTTAAGTTTAATATACATTGAATGTAGAGGAAGGCATACAGTAAAAACTCTACTTAAACCGTACGTAATTAAAGTAATTAATTACTGAGCACATAAACTGGCGATAAACATTAATGTAGGTAGTAATCTTAAGATAACATAGAATATTTACATTGTGACTTAAAAGGTGCTTGAGCTCTTAACATGAACGTTGTAATATGTTGAATGAAATAACTTGAAAATATTGTTTTTAAACTTGTAACATTAGAAACATTAACATAGTGGCTTAACATTTTAACATAATTTTTACTAACAATGCAAGGCAAGTATTTTGTGTGGCGAATCATCCATAAACAGTAGTTCCATTAATTATGACTGAATTAAACAACCAATTGCTATATATTTTGGAATGCTTTTAAAAAATCTTGGCATCTTTAATTTGTATCCTTCAAAGTTATAGTACTTCATAGTAGACAATGTTTTTAGTAAAAATACGTCCATCTTCTAATAAATCACCTTGACTTTCATTGTTTTCAATGTAAACTTTAATAGCCTGTGGATTTTTGCAGCGTGACAACGCAACGTACAATTGACCATGTGCAAAAACTGGTTCTTCCAAGTAAATACCCACAGATTTGAAAGTTTGACCTTGTGATTTATTAATGGTCATGGCAAATGCCATAATAATGGGAAATTGTCTTCTTTGAAGTATAAAAGGGAGACTACTTTCACTTGGTGCTAAATCTATTCTTGGTATGAAAACTCTCTCTCCTTTATGGGTCCCAGTTAAAATTTCAGCATCTATAAAATGGTCCTTTAATTGTTGAACAATTAATCTTGTGCCATTGCATAGGCCTTTTTTGGGGTTCATATTTCGCAGTAACATGATAATTGCACCTTTTTTTAGCTGTAAAATATGTGGTGGCATTCCAGAAGGAGTTAAAGAGTTAATGAATTCAGTTGAAAAGTTTGCCTGACTTTCATTGTCATCAGCAAGTACAGAATCAGCACTGTGATAATTTCTTTGTGGTGCATAAATTTTTTTTAAGATTTCATTATTGAGGATTAATGCATCTTTATTTTTACACGTCAGTATAACTTGGTTGGCAAGCTCTGAATATTCTTCGTTATTGATGCTCCCTTCAAATATAGCCGATATAATATCTTGTTGACAAATCATATGAGGTGGGATCTCTACAGTGTCGTCAGGTAAATGTAGTATTTTTTCTGTTCTGCCTTCTCCAATTTTAATAAGCCAATCATTGAAATCAGTTTGGCCTTCTGATCTCATATTTTGTTGCAGTTGAAGATGGGTAAAATGTTTCCATACTGTACTTGACTTTATACATGTTTCAATAATGTCTGTTCGATTTCCATGTACAACGACAGGTAATGTTTGTCTAAAATCGCCACCCAACAACATTACCTTTCCACCAAATGGAAAAATATTATCCATGACTTCACGAAGCAAACGGTCAATACATTGGAGGGCATAGCATGACATCATTGTGGCCTCATCTATAATAATTAATTTACATTTCTTCAATTTCTTTGCTTGTAAGGATGTCATGCGAATATCTGACACAGAATTTTCCAAAATAGGCACTGGCAGTTTAAATCCACTATGAACAGTTCTTCCACCTTCTAATAAAAGTGCAGCAATTCCAGTAGTGGCAAACGCCATTGCTATTTTTCCTTGTGCTCGTACTGAACTCATTAATAAATTGTACAAACATGTTTTCCCAGATCCGCCAGGTCCATCAAGATAGAAATAACGCTCTGTCACCATGTCATCATCTATAGCATTTTTAATGGCATGAAATGCTTGCAATTGTAGTGTATTTAAAGTTGCAAGTCTTTCTTCTGTTCTTTCTGCTTGTAGTTGAATGTCATAGTCTTCAAAGTTAATGTCATCTATTAGACCTGGATCAGGCAAATTAAAACTGCACAACTTAATCCATGAGTTAAAAAGACTTCTTGAATTTCCATTAACGCTTTTAAGTGTGCAATGGGTTCATTGTATCGTCGCATAAAGTCTTCAGCCATATTACTTTTAAAAGTCTCCCACAAAGCTAATGCATTTGGAGCATTTGAGAAGATACAAATAAAAGCAAATTGTTCTCTCATCTGTCGTGGCATTTGACATTGTGCTGCTTCTTCTAAACATCTTTCCCACTCTGTATCATCAGCGAGTAAGTTTCTATGTCTTGCAGCTAAATGGAAGGATTCATATACAATGTCATTAACAGTTCTTAATTGTTCAAAACTTTGTGCTCCTGGAACATTTAAAAGTAATATCCGTAAGCAAAAACGTTCAACATCTCTTGGACTGACTGTGTAAATTCGTGGAATTATTTTATTGCCTCTGGTTTTTCTTGCTCTCCATAATCCATTCACAAAAACATAGTGATATGGAATTTCAATATATAAGTATTGTGTTGCTTGAGCATCAGTGAAATTTAATGCAAACCATGCAGTTAGTGTAGTGTGACGATCTTCACTTTGGGCCAATGCATTTATTTCATTTCCAGCATGGAAATAGACTAAATGTCGTTGTGGCAAATGTACTGCTAACCTATATACTGCATGTGATCTATCATGCATTTCAAATTTTAAAAGCCGCCACATAGCTTCTGGTGCACTGACATAGCGAGCATCTACATGAGATGCAAGTTCATCATGTACTAACTCACTACTTTCAGGGTTGTCTGCACTTTTGACGACTACAGTAGCTGCATCGTAACCTTTGTAAATATATTTGTAGACATATTTAATGGATTTGATGGAAGTGCAGGCTTCTACGTTGATGTGGGCGTTGTACTTCATGAGTAAATGTGGATTGTAGGGTACTACATATCTATTGTCCACTTTTTTTCCACGAATAATGGCACTATCTCCTTCTCTTCTTTTATAAAGTGGATATCCATCACAATTTGCATATGTTTTGTCTCTATAATCTTTTGGAAAATCTTTTGAACATTGATTATTTTCCATACATGGTGATTGTGGATTAAGGTCTCCACAGGGTCCATGAATCATGCGATGAGTAACAATCTCATATAGTCTACCATATAGTTCTGGATGTGGTAGTTCAGCAACTATGACTGCATCCACTTTGTCCGAAGTATCTAATTTATCTTTCTCTTGAAGTATTATGAGAAGATGTGCATGTGGAAGGCCTCTTTTTTGAAATTCAATGGTATATACATAAGCAAGACATTTGCCAAATAACTGATTTATAGTGAAGTCACGTATTAATTCATTTAATTTGATCTTAAAAACTCTGGCTACTAAATCTGGTCGATCTGAAGCACTTTGTCCAAGAAGTAGATTTTGATTAATTTCTGGCCATTGTGGATTACATGTAAATGTCACAAATAAATCTGGTTTTCCAAATTTTGTCACAATAGCCATAGCATCATTGTATCTTTCTCTCATATTTCGAGGAGATCCTTGAAAGGAAGATGGTAAAATGATGGCTTTGCCAGCTGTCATGTCTCTGCTTGTAGCCACGTCAGCAACATAGTCCATGAGTCCACAATATTGTTCTACACGTAGTTTATCTTGTTGATATTTTATAAAGTTTAAATTATTTGCCTCAACTTGCAAATATGAATCAATAATCCATTGTTGTGTTAGTTTCCCACCACATAAAATTGGATTAAATTCATCTCTAATGGCAATTTGAGCAACTTTAAATTCAAGCATAGAAACATTATTTCGGATTCTGGCTTTAGCATTTGGGTAACTGGGAAGGGTTAATTTTGGTTGCCAACCTGCTTCTCCGTGTGGGAAAAAGATGGGATATGTCATTGGATCTAAATTTGGACTTAAGATATTAATATTAATAAATGGTTGCTCCTCATTTCTGGGATATACTCTAATGTCTCTTTGAAATGGTGGTTCTCCTTCATCATTCTGAAAGACCATTGCAACCTCATTTGATGTTGGCAAGTTATAACGACGTTTATCAGTATGTCTGTCTCTTTTAAGCACCATATTAACCTTTGGCATGGGTAATTGATGTCTTTGTGCATGAAGTTGTTGTTCATTTTCTACTTCTGCCAATTTTTTGTAAGCTTTACTGTAGGGATTGTTGTCCATAATGTTATTTAGCTCTATAAAAACACTGGGTAAGCATTTTTTATTTTCTTCCATCTGCATACGTTGGTCAACAGCTTCCATTGTATCTAGGACATATAGTTGAGCGAATTTTCTTTGCTCTCCTTCCTCTGGATGTAAATGTGAAGTCCGATGATAAATTTGTCCTTGGACTTTAAAACAGTAAGGACCATGTCCTGGTACATTAGCAGCCAATGTTGCCCCCATAGATGCAAATGATATGGCACTATTGTAGGATCTTATGTTTGTCTTAAAATTTTTGTAATTTGGAAAAGTAGGTTCAGTCATAATATTTTGTAAATAGGTTGGAAATTGTTTCCTTTGTGGAAGTTTGAACTTTCCTTTTTGACAACAACTAATAAATTGTCCATCTCGGGGTCTCTCCTGTTTAAAATAATAAGCCTCACAAAATTGACATTGAGTAGTCATGTCCCCACAACTATGAACCTCTACTGCTAAAGACTTCAGTAAAGGACAATTTGCAAAGCATATGGGATGTTGACTTTCATATTCATCAGATGAAAAGTCATGAAATGTTTCAACAACAGGTTCTAAATGTTTAGTTTTTTTCGTGGATTTTCTTGGTATATGTTGTACTTGTTTGGTTGAAATGTCCTGTAAGTTTTTAGTAAGAGTTTGTAAATGCTTTGTTTTTGTAGTTGCTTTTTTTGGTCTGTCTTGACTGGTATCTTGTAAAATGTCATCTGATGTTTTAGGAACAGTTTGTAAATGCTTTATTATCTTTTTATTTTTTTTGGTTGTATCTTTCATTTTTGCAACTGATATTTTTTTATTTGCAAATTTCTTTCTCCTCCAGTGTCTGCTGGGCGGCCCATCTCTCTTGTCTTTCTCTAGTTTGACGTCTTTTCTTCTCTTCTTTGGTCTCGTTATCAGCCATAGTAATGTGTAAAGGAAAAAAAATAAATGTAATTGTGTATATTTAAATTTGTAATTCCTGTTAAAGATTCTTGTGCACAATTGGTGAAATAAAAGGCAAATCATTAAGGTATCATTTATATTTAGAATGTATCATTTATATTTAGTTAAATTTATAATTCCTGTCCTCACTGGCTAAGAATTTGGCCAATGGAATACTGCTGTAAATAAGCATGTAACATATTTTTTTTAAATAATGGTTTTATTTATTAAAAACGTTGTTTGTGGATAGATATTTACCACTGCAAAACTTCTTTGCTAAAAAAAAAAGTGATGTGGTTATTGAGCTATGTATTGCATAGTAGCAATTTAAATAAAATAATGGAGATAGTAAATTAATTATTTTATTTTTCTCTTGACACAGATGCAACTGAAAGCAGTTTCTTTAGTTTTATACTTTAGTACTTATTATACTTTACCTTGGTTGAAGTGTGATTTAAATCCGAATGTTTGTTGGTCCTCGGTTCAAAATCGTTGTCCAATGGTGTTGTCCTCTGTTGGAAGTCCTCGTCCGATGGTGTGGTCCTGTGGCGATATCCCTCGTCCGATGTTGTGGTCCGTTGGTGAAAGTCCTCGTCCGATGGTCTGGTCCTGTGTTGAAATTCCTCGTCTGCTGGTCTGGTCCGAGTCCTCGTCCGATGGTCCGGTCCTGTGGAAAAAGTCCTCGTCCGATTGTCTTCACGCAGTATCTGTTGTAATATAAAATAGAAAATGTTGTTTGAGTGAAATGTCTTTTAAATAATTTAAAAATGTATTAATTTGACTGTATTGTATCAGTTATGGTTATTTTTTTCTATCTTTTTTTTTTTTTACTTTCTGTACAATCCCACAACTTTTGTTATTCTTATTGAAGGTTCTTAGTAAGGCTTGTGGGTTGTGATATATTAAAAAAGAATATAAATTTATTTTGCTATGTGTTTATGTTATTTTTTGTACAATCCTGTTTTGTGCACACCACTTGTGGTATACTTATTTAACCTTTATTGGGATGCTTATAGTTAGTGAAACATGAAATAATATAATTAATGTAGTTTGCTATGTGTTTGTGTTAGTTTTTGACAATCCTGTTTGGTGTGCACCACTTGTGCAAAAGTTATTTATTCTTGATTGTACTGGTTATAGGTTGTTAAACATTAAAGAAGAATGTTAATGTAGTTTCCTATGAGTTTGTGTGATTTTTTGTACAATGCTATTAGGTGCACAACACTTTTGTTATTCTTATTTTTGCTTCTTTGTAAGGCTTATAGGTTGTTAAACATTGAATAAGAAATTCTGTTTTGTGTGTAGCAGTTTGTGTCTCATTCAATTGCGATTTGGCTAATTGAATCGTGCCCTAAATAAGCACATAGCATATTTTTTTAAATACGTTTTTAGTCATTTAAAAACTTTATTTTGGATATATTTTTAGTAACTAAAAACTTCTTTTAAAAAAATTGTTATGTTGTTATTTAGAGCCCTATTCAATTGGGCAAATTGCAATTGAATGAGGGCCTTTGTGTGTACCATATGTTGCATAGTTTGCCCCTCATGCAATTGCATTTTTTACAATGTAATAGTACTCTAAGGCCGTCATTGAATTGCAATGTTGAAAATTGAATAGGGTTGTAAATAAGCACATCACATATATTTGTTAAAATAGAATAAGGGCCTAAAAGTGCTTATTTCTAGCCATATTTAATTGTCCAAAATAGCAATTGAATGAGGGCCTTTGGTTACTGCATTTGTTATATTGTGATCTCCTCATTCAATTGTGTTTTGGCCAATGGAATAGAGCTCAATATCAGCACAGAGCATATTTTTTTACGGAATTTTGTATTTAGTGAACTTGTGTTCACAAAAGAAAAATTTCCTTTAAAAAATATGCTCTGTGCTTATATAGAGCCCTATTGACATGGGCAAATCACATTTGAGTGAGGCCCTTGGCCATTAAAGATATATAGGTCCTCATTGAATTGCAATTTTGCCAATTGAAGAGGGCTCTATATAAGCACATAACATATTTATTGAGCAAAGTTTTTAGTTATTGAAAACCTTGATTGTGGTTAGAAATTCAGTAACTAAAAAGTTCTGTATAAAAAATATGTTATGTGCTTATATAGAGCCCTATTCAATTGAGGAAGTCGCAATTGAATAAGGCTCATGGTTCGGTTCTTTTTTATACTTAATACTTTACCTTGATTGAAGTGTCGAATGACAGAGGGTCCCTTCCTGCCAATCTTAATCCGCCGGTCTTCTTGTAGTGTCTGTTTGAAAAATAAAGTGAAATAGTTATTTGTATATTTATAATTTTTCATCTAGCAATGCATGGCCTTTTGAGCATGTAATGTCTTGTTGTATCTTACCTCTTCTTCTTTGTTGGTGTTCTTTAAAAGGGATTGTGCTTCACAGTGCACGGTGCAAATTGTTGAGAGACGCTATTGATGCAGAGTCTGTTTGAATATTCAAAGAAATAAAAAGATTCAGCTTTATATGATCTATTGAATTGAAGTAAATGAATGTCATTGAAATATAGTTGTGTAATTTTTTTCAATTAACCTTATTTTTTGTTGGGGGCTACACACATATGTCACATACATGAAGCACATTCTATAGTTTAATGTAATTATTTTGTGTACGTGTGACATATCAGTATACATGACTCATATTTAAATGGTTAAATTAACCTTATATTTATTTTTTTCCAACACACATAAATGTGTGTGTGTGAGATGTAACTATAGATGATACACATATATGTGCGTGTGACATATCAGTATACATGACATATAATGTCATTTAAATGTAGTTGTTTACTGATTTTGTTTTAAGCTAATTTTGTTGCAGTGGCAATACACATAAATGTGCGTATCACATGTCACTATACATTATACACATATATGTCCGTGTCACATGTCACTATGAAGGGGCAGTACACATAAATGTGTGTGTCACATGTCAATATACATTATACACATATATGTCCGTGTCACATGTCACTATGAAGGGGCAGTACACATAAATGTGTGTGTCACATGTCAATATACATTATACACATATATGTCCGTGTCACATGTCACTATGAAGGGGCAATACACAGAAATGTGGGTGTCACATGTCACTATACATTCTATACATATACGTGCGTGTCAGATGTCACTATACATTATAGACATATATGTGCGTGTCAGATGTCACTATACATTATAGACATATATGTGCGTGTCAGATGTCACTATACATTATAGACATATATGTGCGTGTCACATGTCACTATACATAAACCTCTGTTTAATATTGAATTATGTTTTTTTGTTGTTTTGTTAAATGAACGTTTGTTTTTTTTTGAGCCTATACACATAAATGTGCCATATATGTCACTACATAAATGCTATTTTTTTATTTTATTTGTTTGACCTGTCCTGATAATAAAATGTAATATAGTATAGCTTACCTCTCAGTTGTAATTTGCACAATGCAAAGTAGTAATGTGTAAAGAATTGTCTTCTCAAGTAAAAGCAGCAGTTATCTCAGAAGTCACTCCGTTGATGACCTGAGGAGAAATGTATTTTTTTGTTTGAAATAGGCAGTATTTATAAACTTGTAGAAAGTTCTGGAAAGTGAGACCGTTAGAACGCAATACGCATGCGCTATTTGCGTTCCAGCTTACAATTTGCGTTCCATCCGCCATTTTCTGCGTATTACTGTTCAAAATGGTGTTTAATATGATTGTGATACATTCCGCATAGTATGTGTTTCATTATTGCGAGTAAGTGTAGTGTAGTTACGTCTGAAGCCTCGTTTTCGTTTTGTTCGTCGGCCATTTTTTCTCTCGCTTAGCGATTGTATTAGTGTCTAAAGTGTTTTATTTTGATTTAAATGTAGGTGTAACTTGTTTTTTTGAGGTGCTGGCTGGTTCCTCTTGCTGTAGGTAAGCTTTTTATGTGTTTGTTGTGTGTATTTCTTAAGTTTTAAATGTTTGTATGTCGGCGTGTTGCGTCCGATGTTTGCGAAGTCGTAATGTGTGGTAACGTGTCTCGTATGGTGTTTGCGTGTGTAGCCTCGTTTTCGTTTTATTCGTCGGCCATTTTTTGTGTCGCTTAACAAACTATTTAGCGTGTAAACTCTTTTATTTTGAGTGCAATTAAGTTGTAAGTTGCATTTTTGAGGTCCTGGGTGCTTCCTGTTAGTGTAGGTAAGGTTTTTATATATGTGCTGTGTGTATGTATTGTGTTTTTAATTTTGTAATGTTCGCGAGTTGCGTCCGAGTGTTGCGAGGCCGTAATGTGTGTGAACGTGTGTCGTATGTTGTTTGCGAGTGTCGTAATGTGTGTTCACGTGTGTCGTATGTTGTTTGCGAGTGTCGTAATGTGTTGCGACGTAAACTTTTTTTGAAATTTTGCAAGGGTCGCAGTTGCTGCAACTGAAGACCTCGCTTTGCGAGGTCCTCAGGTGCTGGCATGGAGCGCCTGCGGCGCTCCAAGCCAGCAACTGAGGACCCTCGCGAAGCGAGGGCCTCAGTTGCTGGCAAGGAGCGCCTTTGGCGCTCCATGCCAGCAACTGAGAACCTGGCACAGTGCCCTCGCTTCGCGAGGGCCGCGGGCTCGCTATGCGAGCCGCGGCCCTCGCTTCGCGAGGCCCGCGTCTCGCTGCGCGAGCCGCGGCCCTCGCTACGCGAGCCCGCAGCGTTAGCAACAACTCGTACGCTCACAACTATATATGTGATTACTTGGTTTCTTGCAATTTAGGTTTTCTTATTTTGCCACGTTTTGTCATTTCCCTGGGATCAGTGGTTGCACAGACTTAGGGCCCTATTATATTATCCCTCGTAGTTTTCTCGGTGCTCGCAAAAGGCAGTTTTTCTGCTGTTTGCGAGTACCGAATCCCTCGTAGCCTGCTTTGCGATATGACTACGAAAAAATGACAGAGAATAGGCTTCGAGAGAGCTACGTAGTCACACGCAGCCTTAAATCTACGCATGATTATCGCATATCGTAAGAATCCCTATGGGCACAAAAAGTGCCCGCATGGGATCCTAAAGCCTCTACGTGCTGCCTCGGAGCAGCCCGAGATAGCTGTGTGAGGCTCCCCCCTGCACCGTATACACATCCCCATGCTGCAGGGGTCTTTATCGGGACCCCTGCAGCACCCCCACATTAACCCCATGCAGCGGGGGTCCACGATTGGCACTGATCAGGCCCCCCGCTGCATTTAAAAGTTTTAAATTCCCCCCGCCACGGCTCCTTAAAGGGTCCGCGGCACACTATTACCCAATCCCGGCCGCGGCACCTACAACTAACCCCCCTCTATGCTGGGGGTCCCCATTGGGACCCCCGAAGTGTCCCCACATAAACCCATTGCAGGGGGGTCCCTGAACTGCATAGATCAGGCCCCCCGCTGCATTTAAAAGTTTTGAATTCCCCGCCGCGGCTCCTTAAAGGGGGCGCGGCACACTATTACCCAATCCCGGCCGCGGAACCTACAATTAACCGCCCTCTATGCTGGGGGTCCCCTGAAGTGTACCCACATAAACCCCTTGCTGCAGGGGTCCATAGGGACCCCCGCAGCCCCCCCACATTAACCCCCTGCAGCAAAATAATTAGTACAAAACATTAACATGAAATAAATAAACATTATATACATTCTAAATATTCTACTCACCTTTCCAGCATGTCCCGTCATTGTTCAGCTCTTCCGGCTCGGCCCTGTTAAAAAAACACAATACATTAATACATTAATACAATATACAAACAAGAAATAAAATAAACATATAAAAATCTAAATATACATTTAACTTACCTTCCCGCGATGTCTCCGGCCTCCTCCCCTTCAGCCCCGGCTGTATTGACCTTCATGAGTGACTGGGTTAATTAAGGCCTTATGGGGGTCTGTATTGACCTTCATGAGTGACAGGGTTAATTAAGGCCTTATGGGGGTCTGTATTGACCACCATGAGTGACGGGGTTAATTAAGGCCTTATGGGGGTCTGTATTGACCACCATGAGTTATAGGGTTAATTATAGTTGCCTGGGGTTAATATTTTTAGTGCGAGTCCTTTCAGGACCTTTACGGTTCTTTAAGGACCCGCCAGGCGTGAAATTTAAAATTGAAATGCAGCAGGGTCACGATCGGTGCCGATCGGGGACCCCCGCTGCAATTGGTTAATGTGTGGGGGCTGCGGGCTCCCTATGGACCCCTGCAGCAAGGTGTTAATGTGAGGACACTTCGGGGGTCCCGATGGGGACCCCCGCATAGAGGGGGGGTTAATTTTAGGTGCCGGGGGGGTAGTTGGAGAACCCCCCACGGCAGGGCTTATGTGGGGGACTGCAGCGGAGGTCCCGTTTAGGACCCCCGCAGCAATTGATGAGGAGTGGGAGCCTGCGATATCATATCGCAGGCTGTCACTCCTCATGTATATTTACGCAGTGTTGATACCTACGGCCCTGCTGCGTAGCTCATACGTTGCTCGCAGCAGGGCGATTGTAATAGCATTGTAAGTTAGAGAAACTTTGCAGTACGTAGGGCTTAAGTAGAAGCCTCTTATTTACGAGGCTGGAATTTAATAGGGCCCTTAGTGTCTGTATCCAATACCATATCTTGCCAATTGGCTATTATATTGATATACCACTATCCAGACCTTGATTTATTTTGACTGTATCTCGTTTCCAGGCTTTGCGATCCATTCCACTCATATATCCATACATATATTTTTGACTGTTTTATTTTATTTTCATTCGTTCTCTGTGGCTTTCCATTTTTCCCATCCTCCCTTTTTTTCACTCCTTATCCTCACTTGTACATGCACTCTGTCAGAGTGTTTCTTTTCTCACTTATGTAGAGTGCACATTAGGCTTCTACATCACACCCATTACTGACACCTTAGTTTGGACACATACAACATATCCCTTTCAATAGGGTCTTCCAACAACAAATAGGGTCTTCCAACAATATATAGCTTCCCACCACACTGTATTACACTCACACATACACACGATCTTTAGTGTCACTCTGACACGCATTTCCTTACCAACACACAGTTGGTTCCTTACATGTTTCACACATCTTCTGGAATCTTTTAGGTCCCTTTGCTAGCAGCACTCTATGCACTTTTTTGCAATAGCACTTTTTGCTATTTCAGCACTTTTATCTACTTCACATAGTCACTTTAGATTTCCACTTTCTCTTTCCTACCTTTAGGTCATACAGTATTGCTGTCTATTCAGAAAACTATTTTTATGTATCATATTTATCTTCTCTATATTTGATTTATTGCTTTGTACTCTTTGGAGTTCAGAATAGGGGATCACCACATACAAGCCTCTATACATTTTTGCTATTTGCTGCATTCGTTGTGCATTTTTACATTTTTTGTCTGTTGTGGTATTTAGTATTTACTGCGTTTTTCTTCTTTTAACATATTTATAAAAAACTGTTATTTTTACTACCTATTTATTCAATATCCACATTTTTATCTTCACATTTGCTCTGATTCTCAGTGTTTATTGCCAGACATACCAGTTTTCCTGTTTGTGTATCTCTCTGATTTGGTATTTAATCACCAGGGACTTGCGCTGCAGTCCCCTCTCCCTACGCCCTTTTACAGTTTATGTAGCTATATATAAATATATATATATATATATATATATATATATATATATATATATATATAATGTGTGTGTATATATATATATATATATATATATGTATATATAATGTGTGTGTGTATGTATATATATGTATATATATATATATATAATGTGTGTGTGTATATATATATATAGATATGTATATATCTATATATATATATATATCTATATATATAGATGTGTGTGTATATATATATATATATATATATATATTTGTGTGTGTGTGTGTATATATATATATATATATATATATATATGTGTGTGTGTGTGTATATATATATATATATATATATATATATATATGTGTATGTGCGTATATATGTATATATATATATATATATATATATACATATGTCTGTGTGTATATATATATATATATATATATATATATATATATACATAGGGCCTCATTCAATTATCGGCCGTAAAACGGCCGCAAAGCTGCGATTCCTTGCGGCCGTCTTACGGCCCCGTGTAGAGCTACTTTTACCTTGCAATTCAATTATACGGCGCCGCAAGGATATCCCCTTCCGGCCAGCCGCATATCATGCAAACGGCCGGAAGGTTTTTCCCAGCTCCCGTAAATCTTGTTTTCCGTCCGCAAAGTCCTAAAACTGAAAATGCAAATATAACATCGAGAATGCACTGTAAAGCTCCGTAAATGCTAGGCATCATAATGGGGGACACGAGGATTAATAGCAACACCCTCTCAAGCTTGCACATCAGCCCAAATAAGATATATTATTTATGGATTACTTTACGTCCCGTAGTTCCGCGGGCTGGACCTTGTTGCATTGTACTAGCCAATATATATTCAATCCAGCACTGCAAAGCACTGTAAATGATGGGGAACATAATGGGGGGGCATGAGGATTACTAGCCAAACCTTCTCAAGCTTGCACATCGCCAAATTGTACTTTGATTTCAAAATCCGTACAAGTCCCACGGACTTCACTGACCAAGCCCGTAGCTCCGCATTCAAGCCCGTGCGGGCTGTCCTCCAAGCCCGCAGCTCGTTTTTAAAGGCTGTACGTGCTTGGAGGTTAAAGGTATCCATTTTGTTACGGTTTTTGCAGTCTGCATGGTTTAAGCCTGTAACCCTAAAATGAAAGCCCACGCATTACAGCCTCCAAATGAACAATAGTTCAAATTAGTTTAATATTCCTCATATGTTTGATGCGCGCATGTGTCGGTGCGCAGATGACAGCGCACATTCGATGCACGCTATTTGGTTGATCAACGATAGAATACACATCTCGCTCATCACATCTACATTAGAGAATACAAATAGTGGCCAAATCAGACCGCCACTTGGCATATATCAAGTACCAGGGGAATATTTCATTATATGTGGTTAAGTTCTTCAGTTGTGTCCGACTCTCCATGACCCTATGGACTGCAGCACATTCACCTAGGTCTCTGCCTGTGCTGTTATCCACGGTTTCCAAGCTAAATATACTGGTGTGGTTTGTCAGTTCCTTCTCAAGTGGATTGGACCTTGTCTGATCTCTCTGCTATGATGTGCCCACCTACAGTGGCCCTACATGTTATAGCTCCCATCTTCATTCAAGTACACAAGCCCCTTCACACCACTTAGCAATGCTGAAGGGGACCAGGGGAACATGCACCACACGTATCTACTCTGACCCATCAGGAAGGGCCACAAGCTCCGGGATCGACAGCAAACTCACCGCCATCAGGCATAATCTCTGCTACGCCCATCCTGGTGTGAGCCATGTGCCAGGTGTCTAGTTATTCCCATTTGGTGAACTTCCAAACTGTTCTGCTATTTATCAATTTACATGGGTGAGGCTTGCTAAGTGGTGGTGGTGGTGAAGCAGCTTGTGTACCTGAATGAAGCTGTGAGCTACTGTAGGTGGGCAGGTCATAGCAGAGAGATCAGACAAATCCCAATCCACTAGAGGAGGAACTGACAACCCACTCCAATCTCTTTGGCCTTCAAACTTTGGAGAACAGCACAGGCAGAGACCTAGCTGAATGTGCTGCAGTCCATAGTGTCATGGAGAGTCGGACACAACTGAAGAACTTAACCACATATAATGAAATATTCCCCTGGTACTTGATATATGCCAAGTGGCGGTCTGATTTGGCCACTATTTGTATTCTCTAATGTAGATGTGATGAGCTAGATGTGTATGCAATTAGATAGAGATTTAAGGGATCCCAATAGAGCTCATGTGCGTGGCAAAGGGTTCATATGACCTGACTCATGATTTACTCTTGCTATTGAATTGGGTAGTGTGGCTTCAATCATATTATGCATGTTGCAGCATGGTTTGTCAGATTGGCATGTGCATGACCATTACAACATATGATAACCAAAGTATATTTAGCCAATGCATGTTCATTGTTGGGCAACTAACTGTATTCACACATATGCTAAGTGATGTGGGTGAAGGAGTTTGTGTACTTCAATGAAGCTGTGAGCTATCCTACATAGGGCCAGTGTAGGGGGGTATGTCTTATCAGAGAGGTCAGACTAATCCCAATCAACTAGAGAAGGAACTGGAAAACCACTCCAGTGTCACCTGTCCTATTCATTGTAGGCCCTCAGGGGAATGTTCCTACTCCACAGTATCGCTAATCAGACTTGTCATGGGTATTAACCCTATATTAGTAGTAGATATGATATTTGGGATCAGATGATATCTAAAGCTATTCTGACTCCTCAACAGTTTTACATGTATTGATCTATTGCATGTTAACTATGGCTCATCAGTTTACATTTATAGGAATGTGACACTAATGTAATGCATGTGGATTTCAAAGAACAAAACATATTCATAACACATGGCCGCAGTCAGAAAGGTCTAACAAAGCTTTATTTTTTACACAGACCACAATCAGCAGTGGTCAAGATTGTGCATTCACATAACAGTATAACAAAGCTTTATTTGATAGACAGACCACAATCAGCAGTGGTCAAGATTGTGCATTCACATAACAGTATAACAAAGCTTTATTTGATAGACAGACCACAATCAGCAGTGGTCAAGATTGTGCATTCATATAACAGTATAACAAAGCTTTATTTGATAGACAGACCACAATCAGCAGTGGTCAAGATTGTGCATTCACATAACAGTATAACAAAGCTTTATTTGATAGACAGACCACAATCAGCAGTGGTCAAGATTGTGCATTCACATAACAGTATAACAAAGCTTTATTTGATAGACAGACCACAATCAGCAGTGGTCAAGATTGTGCATTCACATAACAGTATAACAAAGCTTTATTTGATAGACAGACCACAATCAGCAGTGGTCAAAACTGCATTAATATCATGGGTGTGGTGTGGGCGGGTCCTTGAAGAGCAAGAGGCTGGAAAAAAGGGGAAACCTACAGGGGTCAACCTAATAGTCTAGAATAAGCATGATGCATAGCACCTACCAGGGTCACATGCTGCAACCGGAACCAGAAATCTCTCCATTTAACTGAAGAAACCATTTATGTGCATAGCACTTACAACTTGTAACTAGATCTGCTCAATGAAACAGATGATTCAACCTTTGGACTGTGTAATCCAATCCAGTTTCACACATACAGTGTGTTGACCAAACAAAAATCTGAAATGAGTGTTCAAATCAAAAAATGCGGAGGAGGATCCAAAACAATTTAGAATCCCGATGTATGTACAGTACAGTTCTAAATACTGTACCAATATACCAACTCACCTGATTCCCATCTGCAATCATTACTAACCATTAGCTAGGTCTGTGGATAATCAGAAATATGGGCAAATAGCCATTATTATGGAGAGGACACAAAGGTCAGCAGCCAGATTCACTGTTTCTTACATCAGACCCAAAGATTGTGCATTCACATAACAGTATACCAAAGCTTTATTTGATAGACAGACCACAATCAGCAGTGGTCAAGATTGTGCATTCACATAACAGTATAACAAAGCTTTATTTGATAGACAGACCACAATCAGCAGTGGTCAAAACTGCATTAATATCATGGGTGTGGTGTGGGCGGGTCCTTGAAGAGCAAGAGGCTGGAAAAAAGGGGAAACCTACAGGGGTCAACCTAATAGTCTAGAATAAGCATGATGCATAGCACCTACCAGGGTCACATGCTGCAACCGGAACCAGAAATCTCTCCATTTAACTGAAGAAACCATTTATGTGCATAGCACTTACAACTTGTAACTAGATCTGCTCAATGAAACAGATGATTCAACCTTTGGACTGTGTAATCCAATCCAGTTTCACACATACAGTGTGTTGACCAAACAAAAATCTGAAATGAGTGTTCAAATCAAAAAATGCGGAGGAGGATCCAAAACAATTTAGAATCACAATGTATGTACAGTACAGTTCTAAATACTGTACCAATATACCAACTCACCTGATTCCCATCTGCAAGCATTACTAACCATTAGCTAGGTCTGTGGATAATCAGAAATATGGGCAAATAGCCATTATTATGGAGAGGACACAAAGGTCAGCAGCCAGATTCACTGTTTCTTACATCAGACCCAAAGATTGTGCATTCACATAACAGTATAACAAAGCTTTATTTGATAGACAGACCACAATCAGCAGTGGTCAAGATTGTGCATTCACATAACAGTATAACAAAGCTTTATTTGATAGACAGACCACAATCAGCAGTGGTCAAGATTGTGCATTCACATAACAGTATAACAAAGCTTTATTTGATAGACAGACCACAATCAGCAGTGGTCAAAACTGCATTAATATCATGGGTGTGGTGTGGGCGGGTCCTTGAAGAGCAAGAGGCTGGAAAAAAGGGGAAACCTACAGGGGTCAATCTAATAGTCTAGAATAAGCATGATGCATACACCTACCAGGGTCACATGCTGCAACCGGAACCAGAAATCTCTCCATTTAACTGAAGAAACCATTTATGTGCATAGCACTTACAACTTGTAACTAGATCTGCTCAATGAAACAGATGATTCAACCTTTGGACTGTGTAATCCAATCCAGTTTCACACATACAGTGTGTTGACCAAGCAAAAATCTGAAATGAGTGTTCAAATCAAAAAATGCGGAGGAGGATCCAAAACAATTTAGAATCACAATGTATGTACAGTACAGTTCTAAATACTGTACCAATATACCAACTCACCTGATTCCCATCTGCAAGCATTACTAACCATTAGCTAGGTCTGTGGATAATCAGAAATATGGGCAAATAGCCATTATTATGGAGAGGACACAAAGGTCAGCAGCCAGATTCACTGTTTCTTACATCAGACCCAAAGATTGTGCATTCACATAACAGTATAACAAAGCTTTATTTGATAGACAGACCACAATCAGCAGTGGTCAAGATTGTGCATTCACATATCAGTATAACAAAGCTTTATTTGATAGACAGACCACAATCAGCAGTGGTCAAGATTGTGCATTCACATAACAGTATAACAAAGCTTTATTTGATAGACAGACCACAATCAGCAGTGGTCAAAACTGCATTAATATCATGGGTGTGGTGTGGGCGGGTCCTTGAAGAGCAAGAGGCTGGAAAAAAGGGGAAACCTACAGGGGTCAATCTAATAGTCTAGAATAAGCATGATGCATAGCACCTACCAGGGTCACATGCTGCAACCGGAACCAGAAATCTCTCCATTTAACTGAAGAAACCATTTATGTGCATAGCACTTACAACTTGTAACTAGATCTGCTCAATGAAACAGATGATTCAACCTTTGGACTGTGTAATCCAATCCAGTTTCACACATACAGTGTGTTGACCAAGCAAAAATCTGAAATAAGTGTTCAAATCAAAAAATGCGGAGGAGGATTTAAAACAATTTAGAATCACGATGTATGTACAGTACAGTTCTAAATACTGTACCAATATACCAACTCACCTGATTCCCATCTGCAAGCATTACTAACCATTAGCTAGGTCTGTGGATAATCAGAAATATGGGCAAATAGCCATTATTATGGAGAGGACACAAAGGTCAGCAGCCAGATTCACTGTTTCTTACATCAGACCCAAAGATTGTGCATTCACATAACAGTATAACAAAGCTTTATTTGATAGACAGACCACAATCAGCAGTGGTCAAGATTGTGCATTCACATAACAGTATAACAAAGCTTTATTTGATAGACAGACCACAATCAGCAGTGGTCAAGATTCTGCATTCACATAACAGTATAACAAAGCTTTATTTGATAGACAGACCACAATCAGCAGTGGTCAAAACTGCATTAATATCATGGGTGTGGTGTGGGCGGGTCCTTGAAGAGCAAGAGGCTGGAAAAAAGGGGAAACCTACAGGGGTCAATCTAATAGTCTAGAATAAGCATGATGCATAGCACCTACCAGGGTCACATGCTGCAACCGGAACCAGAAATCTCTCCATTTAACTGAAGAAACCATTTATGTGCATAGCACTTACAACTTGTAACTAGATCTGCTCAATGAAACAGATGATTCAACCTTTGGACTGTGTAATCCAATCCAGTTTCACACATACAGTGTGTTGACCAAGCAAAAATCTGAAATAAGTGTTCAAATCAAAAAATGCGGAGGAGGATTTAAAACAATTTAGAATCACGATGTATGTACAGTACAGTTCTAAATACTGTACCAATATACCAACTCACCTGATTCCCATCTGCAAGCATTACTAACCATTAGCTAGGTCTGTGGATAATCAGAAATATGGGCAAATAGCCATTATTATGGAGAGGACACAAAGGTCAGCAGCCAGATTCACTGTTTCTTACATCAGACCCAAAGATCTGTTCTCAGACTGCTATTGAGGTCAGGATCACATGCGTCACTAGTGCATATATTAATGCTGGCTGTTATTAACATGCCATTGTGAGACTTTGCAAGTCCACCGCCATAGCGGTATTAGTCTACATTTAAGCTACCAACAATCATGTCGGAGATATCTGGCTATATGATAGCTGTAAGATTGTGGAAGCTACATGTTAAGGGGGCTGCCATTGAAGGCATGTCTACCTGAGAGGCACTGGGAAAACCCTCCACCTCATAATTCCTCCACAATGCTTGCAGATGCAGGAGATGCCTTCATGGACCTAAAAAAAAAAAGCAAAAAAAGACAAAACCTAACAAATAAGGCCTGAAAACATCATAGGGCCTGCAGCATCTCTTCTCAACAGCACTCCTTAGTGACAATGTATTGGTCACACTACTAATTAACAGGCTCATTAAATTGCTATGTAACAAATTGAATAGGGCTCTATATAAGCACACAGCATCTTTTTGAAAGCAAGTTTTTAGTTAGGGAACTTCTATGCAAAAGCCAGGTCTTCACTAACTAAAAACTTCTGTAAACAAAATATCCTATGTGCTTATATAGAGCCCTATTCAATTGCCCAAATCACATTTTAATGAGGCCCTTTGTGTTCTGTTTCACCTGTCACCAATTGATGGTCACTGAGGAGTGCTGTTGAGAAGGCTAAAACATGTCTGTAGACCCTATGGGCATCATTCAATTGCGATATGGCCGATTGAAAAGGGCTCTATATAAGCACAGAGCATATATTTAGTTACAGACGTTTGTAGTTAGTGAAGACCTTGCTTTTGGAGAGAAGTTCACTAACTACAAACATCTGTAGAAAATATGCTCTATGCTCAAATTGATCCCTTAGCAATCGGCCACATTGCAATTGAATGAGGCCCCATGTCCTCCTCCGCTTGGGCCCAGGACCCACATCACCTGTGCCCATCCTCCGTCTCCCCTCTGGTGGTGATGGGGGGAGGGGGCGGGCGGTGCCAGACAGCGGTGGTCTGGGCGGTGGCGGACACATGGGAGGAGAGGAGGGGCCAGGCTGCTCTTGGCTGGGGTATTGGGAGATCCCCGTTGATGTTGGTGAGGGGACCATCGCGTGTCTGAGCAGCCTGACCTGAAGGTGCTCCGATGTCATGTGGTGCCTCCTCACCTCCCTGGACAGCCTGGCCAGGCTGTGGGTCATATGTGACCGGAGGGCAGAGATGCTGGCCTCGATCCTCTGTGAGCTTGCCAGCAGCTCCTTCATGACGGCCAGCATCTCCACCTGCACATGAGGTGTAGCGGGGAGGTCCACAGCTGGAGCCTGTGGTGCCAATGTGCCCGGTGGTGACCAGGCCAGCACACTGTGTGGGGAAGGAGGTGCTGTCCCTTGGGCGGGGGAGGGCCCCAGAGCAAGTCTTTCGAGGATGGGCATAGGCCCAGGGCTTGTGGCAGGTGACCCTGCAAGGTCAATGACCAGCCCATCCTCTGACCCAGAGCCCTCCGATCTTCCTTCCTCCTCCCCCTGTGCTGGAAGATCCTGGTACGTGGGTGATGGCCCCGCCTCCTCTCCCTGGTCACAGGACCCAGAGCTCCTCCTGGATGCTGAGAGATAGAGAAGAAAGGTACATGTCATTAGTATGTTGTTTAGAGCATTGATATGTGTTCATTTCTAATTATCTGACATCTAGCCTTGAATATGGATGATTCTCTGATTAGCTATCTTATACTAGCTGTTATCTATTCTTAGGTTTCTGTTCTGGATGGTTCTCGGTTTTACAACGCTATCTGTATTACGGCTGCTGTCTGTAACTGCATAGGCTGAATGGGCACACCAATACATGGACTCTCTATTACAGGGGTGTCCAAACTCTTTCCTGGATTGGAAGATATCCTTTCTGTGCACAGGTGAGTCAATCAGGATGACTGAAGAAGCGATGACTCACCTGTGCGCAGCAGGGTTATCAAATCCAGCCATGTGTGTGGCCCACCAGGACCGAGTTTGGACACACCTGCTCTATTGCTTGATTACTGTTGTGTTGACCAGGAATGACAGTGATTTGTCAGCTTAATGAATTTAATGATGCATCCATCTATCTGTTGTTATTTCATGGAGACGACATGTCAGTGTCATGTCCATGTGTAGTGTGTGTGATGCACATGTGGTGGCATGTTGCTGTATGTCCTATTCACCTGCCATGGAGGCTGGGTCCGGCTGCTCCACGGGGCCTGATGCTCCAGCTGCGTCGGAGGGTGCAAGCATGGCCCTTGCAATACCTTCATGTGTAAGGTACTTGACCCTCCGCCCCTCTGCCTCCTGCGCCATCTTCTTTCTCACCACGGCCCTGATGTCGTCGAAACGATGCTTGATGGACCGCAGACTCCGTCCACGGCCCGCCACACCATTCACCAGATCCACCACCTGCTGCCAAGCATTAGCCCTGGGCCCAGCCTTGACTTCCCTACCCCCCGAGGTGATGACGGGGCGGACACGGATGGCCTCCAGGAGGACCCTGTTCTCCTCCGGGCTATAATTGTGGGCCCTGGACCTACCGCCAGCCTCTTGCTCTCCAGACTGGGGATGAGGACCCTCTCCACTCTCCTCCTCCCTCCTCCTCCTCCTTCCTCCTCCTACTCTCCTCTCCTCCCTCCTTCCTCTACTCTCCTCCCTCCTTCCTCTCCTCTCCTCCCTCATTCCTCTCCTCTCCTCCCTCCTTCCTCTCCTCCCCTCCCTCCTTCCTCTACTCTCCTCCCTCCTTCCTCTACTCTCCTCCCTTCTCCATCCTCCTCTCCTCTCCTCCCTCCTTCCTCTCCTCTCCTCCCTCCTTCCTCCTTCCCTCCTCTCCTCCCTCCTTCTCCTCCTCTCCTCCCTCCCTCTCCTCCTCTCCTCCCTCCTCCTCTCCTCCCTCCTTCCTCCTCCTCTCCCTTCCTCCTCCTCTCCTCCCTCCTCCTCCTCTCCTCCCTCCTCCTCTTCTCCTCCCTCCTCCTCCTCTCCTCCCTCCTCCACTACCTCCTCCTGTACTACCTCCCCCTCCTCAACTAGTACCTCCTCCTCCTCACTCCTCCCCTCCTCTTCCCCACCTCCACGCCCCGGGACTCCCAGACACTTCTCTCCCCTCTGCTCCTCTCCCTCCATCACCACCTGAAAAGAAAAGAAAGAGAAATAAAGAAATGTTTTAGTGGGTTTGCCTGCTCCACGCTCGTCCCCCATTCTGATCGCCTCTAACACTATTTCTGCTTGGATATCAATGTTGTAACTAACTGCAGTAATCAACCTTAAGTGGACAGAGCCTGTGACAGCAGTGGGAGGGGTGTACAGCACCTCTCACTCTGGACCTAAGAGGCGCTGATGAAACACGCTAGATCAATACTTTCCTAAAAAATGTGGAAGGGTCAGTTACAGTTTGCATATATACAAGGTATGCGGCTATTTACTGTGTGCTTCTATCATGTGTGGGGAGTGGCCCATGTCTGAGGCCACTAATATCCTATCTGCATTATACTCTGGGCGTGGTACCTATCCTGAAGCCATCTTCTGTACCAGAGGTAGTAGGAACTACATGGTCCTGCTGTTCTAGGCTGAAAATAAGTTCTTGTCAAGCCCCATTGAAGAAGCAGTTTGGAACACCTATGTGTATTGCAAATATGTGTAGAAATCTCACTCAAACTCAAACTCAAAATCAAACTCAAACTCAAACTCAATCAAACTCAAACTCACTCAAACTCAAAATCAAACTCAAACTCAAAATCAAAATCAAACTCAAACTCAATCAAAATCAAACTCAAAATCAAACTCAAAGTCAAACTCAATCAAACTCAAACTCAAAATCAAACTCAAAGTCAAACTCAATCAAACTCAAACTCACTCAAACTCAAACTCACTCAAACTCAAACTCAAACTCAAAATAAAACTCAAAATAAAACTCAAACTCAAAATAAAACTCAAACTCAAACTCAAACTCAAAATCAAACTCAAACTCAAACTCAATCAAACTCAAACTCAAAATCAAACTCAAACTCAATCAAACTCAAAGTCAAACTCAAACTCAATCAAACTCAAAATCAAACTCAATCAAACTCAATCTCTCTCTCTCTCTCTATATATATATATATATAGAGAGAGAGAGAGATTGAGAGATTGAGAGAGAGAGAGAGAGAGAGAGAGAGATCCAGATATAATACGAAACAGAAAAATATAAATAACTTACCTCCCTCCACAAAACTCCTCTCCCCACAACAACAAACTCTCCAAAACTATAGGCCAACAGCAAAAAAAACACAATTGTACTTCTCGCCAGTGTATTCAGTAAATATAGAAATTGGCAAAACATACAAATAAAAGACAGCTTGATATGATGAAAAGCATGTACAATGCAACTTACCTCCCTCCAAACTCCTATGGGCCGGATCAAAACTCCCACACTCGCAAAAATACTACAAACACCTATAAACAAGCAAAAAACACAATTGTACCTCTCGCCAGTGTATTCAGTAAATATAGAAATTGGCAAAACATACAAATAAAAGACAGCTTGATAGGATGAAAAGCATGTACAATGCAACTTACCTCCCTCCAAACTCCTACGGGCCGGATATAAACTCACAAACTCTCAAAAATCCTCCAAACACCTATAAACAAGCAAAAAACACAATTTTACTTCTTTACATCGGCATCCGTAAATGTAGTAACGGATTCCTGTAAAAAGAACTTAAACCGCGACTTGATAATAAAGCAACTTACCTCCTCTCAACCACCAAGCTCCTGGAACCGCGTGCTACCTCGTCAGAAATCGCAACACAGTCGAGGCGTGGGCGCATGTCATTCCTATTTATTCACTCCCACTGTCAATCAAATGGTCTATCCCGTAAGTGATTGGCTGTGCGACCTCTGGCGCAATGCGTGATTTCGCTATTTGATGGTTCGTGCCGGGCGCGGTTAGTCCGTCCCCCTTCCAGCTTGCGTGCGCGCCTAAACGTCACGGCCTCTGAAGGCCGCGATTCGCGCCTGTCTAGATTTAATTTACGGCCGCATCCGTTGAAGTCCACACGATGCACTTACGGCATTGTAATGAAACCGGGCTGAAAGGGCCCTAAAAGTATAAAGGAAGCAATAAAAGGCATTCAAATTACTGTAAAAACAATCCCCAATGATCAAATATGTTAATAAAAGATATCTTTTTATTGTCATGTACATCCTCAATATGGCAACCCAAATTAACCCTTTAGCACTCAGAAAGGCTAGAATGTGTCCCCTAAACATATCAACATTATCTGATTTACATCTCTTTTATCACATCTACATTTTTGAACACAAATATTGTATATATTTCCACGCCACATTACATATATCATGTAGCATGGGCCCAAATTCAAATGTGGGCCAGAATATTAGGGGTTACTAATTAAAATGGCTAAACAAATCCATAATCAGGGAACTTCATAACATGATGAAGCTTAGATACACCAGTGAGCTTTTCCATTTGTGAAATCTACCCGGATAATCACATCTGGGGTAATTAGCAAGCTATATAACCACATCATCATCCATGAATTGGCAAGTCTGAACCATCATGGATAGCAGCAACCTGAGTGCGGCGTATAGGTATGTGAGGAGAGCGCAGCGTCGTAGGAATGGATATTTGTTTCGAATGTTGCAGAGTGGAAACCGGGCTGTCAGGCGTGCGACTGTGGAGTGGCTGAGGCGTGACAGAGAGGGGCGGCTGGGAGTAAATGTGGGTGAGCGTGCTGATGCAATCCATGGTGGTCCGGAACCAAGCCAGGCAAGTGGCTCATCACAGGATATGCCTAGGGTCATGGTGGGGGGTCAGTTAGGGGAGAGAGCTCCAGTGGCACAGGGACAGGGGGATATGAGGGCACCTGCAGAAAGGGAGGAGGACCTTGATGTGGGTGATCAGCTGATGGGGGGCCAGATGAGAGACCCCTAGAGGGTGTGGCACATGAATTGGGGGCTCCTGCACAGCCAGACCCACAGGGGGGTGAGCAGGCCCAGGAGCCTGCCAGGAGGATTCGTGCACCCAGGGTGTACAGGGAGAGAGTCACATTAGAGGGGTTAACTGATGTGGAAGTGTATGAGCGTTTTAGGCTAACCCGTGCCAGCCTGGAGG
>CM050167.1:149052444-149062444 GCA_027410445.1 Discoglossus pictus
ATATTTTAGTATATCTTTTCATGTGACAACACTGAAGAAATGACACTCTGCTACAATGTAAAATAAGTTTGCTGACCCATCAATAACTCAATACACAGCCATTAATGTCTAAACCATTGGCAACAAAAGTGAGTACACCCCTAATGTGAAATGTCCAAATTGACACGAAATGTCAATTATATGTGGCCACCATTATTTGCCAGAACTGCCTTAACCCTCATGGCCAGGGAGTTCACCCGAGCTTCCCAGGTTGCCACTGGAGTCCTCTTCCACTCCTTAATGATACATCAGAGCTGGTTGATGCTAGAGACCTTGCACTCCCCCACCGTCAGTTAGAGGATGCCCCACAGATGTTCAATATGGTTTCGGTCTGGCGACAAGCTTGGCCAGTCCATCACCTTTACCTTCCTTAGCAAGGCAGTGTCGTCTTGGCGGTGTGTTTAGGGTCGTTATGTTATGTTGCCCTGCGGCCCAGTCTCCCAAGGGAGGGGATCATGTTCTGCTTCAGTATGTCACAGTACATGTTTGCATTCATGGTTCCCTCAATGAACTGTAGCTCCCCAGTGCCAGAGATAAATGGATAAGTCACAACGAACACAAAAACATTGATATGAGATGAGCCCATCATTTTGAACCTAAACAGTGATGCAGAGAGAGGGGAGGCAGCATCTGACATCATTAGGTAAATGCATATAGGGGGAATCCACACAACATATTAGCGAAAACATATATAGACATGCATATATGTTTGGTCTGGGCCTGCATGCATGCTGCCAGCACTGAGGAGCTACAGTTCTTTGAGGGAACCCATGAATGCCAACATGTACTGTGACAAACTGAGAAAGAGCATGATCCCTCCCATAGGAGAACGGGCCGCAGGGCAGTATTCCAACATGATAACGACCACAAACACACCTCCAAGCCGACCACTGCCTGGCTAAAGAAGCTGAAGGTCAAAAGTTGATGAACTGGCCAAGTAGGTCACCAGACCTAAACCCTATTGAGCATCTGTGGGGGACTCCTCAAATGGAAGGTGGGGAGTGTAACGGAACCCATCACTGTTTTACCCTGTTTTATGGTTATGGTTAAAATATGATCATACTGTTATACTGTATGTATGTTGGTTTATGCTCTGCAAAATCTTAGCCCAGACTATTGCAGACCTTGGCATAATAGATAATCCTAGTACAGAGACTCCTCATAGGATAAGGAAGCCTATTGTATAAAGTGTTTGCATTATCAGACATAACAAAGAAGGATGATCTAAGCAATGTCTGATTGTATCAAAGTAGCCAGGTAGTCTCCGGGAGGTGTGACCCACCTGTTGTCCCTCTATGTGTATTGTGTGGCCAACTATGGGGGATGTGTGTATTGCCTGTGGGAAGAGATGTGTATATATATATTTCTGCCCAACAAAATAAAGTCAGTATTCTTTTGACTCCCAATTGAGTGTCGGCAAATATTGGAGGTTGGGCATGGTGAGACTGTAGTGCTTCTTGGATATTGTACCGCATGCCAGCGGAGATATTGGACTGCATGTTCCAACTCCGTTACAGGGAGTGCAAGGTCTCTAACATCCACCAGCTCCATGATATCATCATGAAGGAGTGGAAGAGGACTCCAGTGGCAACCTGTGAAACTCTGGGGAACTTCATCCCCATGAGGGTTAAGTCAGTGCAGGAAAATAATGGTGGCCCCACAAAATATCGCCAATTTCACTTAGGGGTGGACTCACTTTTGATATTTCCCCTGAATTAATCTATCCATGTGTCAGAAACACGAATATCATGCATCACTGTTACTGTAATCAAACTCATGAATATTACCTCCACCCTCAGCTGCACTAGTGGCTGTTACCCCAACCCTACATTAACACAGGGCTGGTATATTGAAGGAAGATGTATGTACTAATCCAATAACGTTGGTGTGTAGCATTCATGTGGTGTTTACCAATCATGGTACAGTACAAACGAAAACAAACAATGATAATGTGAGCAATACATAATGTTTAATCTTATGCTTTCAAATTATTTACAAAAAAAAAAAACGGGAGGCAGAAATTCAGGAACATCAATAAATTGGAACCTAAAGAAATAAGAACAAGACATCAATTAGAACAATATACGTATTGACTGCAACACCTCAACGTCAATAGATCTTGGACATCAATTGCTTATATATGCAACATGAACATGTTCCCACCTATTTACGCTTTCGCTTGTGTGTTTCCTGGCTCTCTTGGCCTTTGGCAAATGTTCCCCTAGGCCGGCCCCGACCTCTGCGAATGGTTGGAGGCTCTTCCGGTCTGGATGCTGGTGACAAGGTCTGTGATGTTGAAGGGGGTGAGGTTGAAGGGGTAGCCCGGTCTTGGGGCTGGCCTTCTCGGGCCATTTCGGCCCTTCGGGCATACTCCTCCATTATAAGGTTATGCCGCCTCACCTCTTGGAACATTCTTTCATTTTGGCGTGTCATCTCCTGAAACACCCGTTCATTATGGCGTCTCCTCTCCTCGAAGTTCCGTTCGTTGTTGCGTCTCCTCTCCTCGAGCTTCCTGGCATCGTGGCGTCTCATCTCCAGCATGAACTGTTGATTTTGCTCACGCTCATGCTGGAGATGAGCCAGGAAATCCTGGCACTGGGCCGCTGACCGCGCCGGACTAACTGGCAGCGACCCAGACCACTGTGTCCTCTGGGTGGAGGCACTGCTGACTGGTGTGTCCTGCCTGCCCGGAGTCGCCTGCTGGGCCTGTGGGGCCGGAGTGGCTGGCTGTGCCTGCTGGGCCTGCGGGGGGCCTGTGGAGCCAGAGTGGCTGGCTGGGCCTGCTGGGCATGTGGTCCAGAGTGGCTGGCTGGGCCTGCTGGGCCTGCGGGGCCTGTGGGGCCAGAGTGGCTGGCTGGGCCTGCTGGGCCTGCGGGGCCTGTGGGGCCAGAGTGGCTGGCTGGGCCTGCTGGGCCTGCGGGGCCAGAGTGGCTGGCTGGGCCTGCTGGGCCTGCTGGGCCTGCGGGGCCTGTGGGGCCAGAGTGGCTGGCTGGGCCTGCTGGGCCTGCGGGGCCTGTGGGGCCAGAGTGGCTGGCTTGGCCTGCTGGGCCTGCGGGGCCTGTGGGGCTGGAGTGGCTGGCTGGGCCTGCTGGGCCTGCGGGGCCTGTAGGGCCGGAGTGGCCAGAGTGGCCTGCTGGTCCTGCGGGGGCCACATGCCCTGCCGGGGGCCCATGCTCCAGGGCAGCATTGCTTGGGGATCCATACTGTGGGCCCAACTGGGATGGGACCACATTGGGTGGCCCCACATTTGTCCAGCCCACATTGGCTGGGAGCCAGGCGGTGCCATTATCCTGGCTGGAGGGGCCATTGATGGAGGCAATTGATGGCACCTCGTGGATGGCCCAGGTGGACTTTCGTACGACGGCCCTGCTGCAGGTGATGTTTCTGCAGGTGGTCCTGCATCTTCACAAGGTGCAGGAACCTGCGGAGGCAGGGGACGCCTGGCTGGTACTGAAATGAGACAAGATTTTGATTTGAGTATTGTTGTTTCCATATCTCTGAGATCAGAGTGACTTGTAATTGGCTGTGAATGTTTGACGCTAATCAAAATTGATCTGCATCATTAGTATTGTGGATCCTGGCTGGGATGTGACAGCGACTGCTGGCAGCAGCAGTTGGACCAAGGGGCTGATAGATGGCGCTGCCGCTGTTATATACATCATTTTCACCTTACACAGAAGCCCAAAAGCACTAGCCCTCACACTAATCCGAACCCCTTACCTTAACAACATCATAACCCACTAAATATGCATGATTATATAATCTCCAGGAAAATGCTGTGACATGTAGAGGCTGCTCACTGCTGCTACCAGCAGTCACGGTCAGATAACAGGAAAGGGCCCATGGCTCATATGACTATATGTAATGCTGGTGCGGTGTGCCAACTGCAGTTAATTAGGACACATGCTCATCTGAATCTGTTGGCCAGTGTGTGAGACAGACCAATCTGTGACCAATCCTCAGCAATGTGAGTTAACATGTTAATGTAACATGGTCCAGATTATGCTGTTACACGACACAAACTTGCAGTCCATCAGAGTCTGTATCCGCATATGCTGCAGTGTGCACATCCATACATGTAGTCTCATGGGGATGTACCAGCTAGACCGGACCTATCCTGTTGTATGTGCGCATCTCTGGAAGTGCACCACCAACGACTCTAGCTACGCCAGCCCAGCAGGCCAGGTAAGTGGTTATGGGTTTCGGGTTCTGGCTACAGTTAGGGGGTATGGGTTAGAGTTAGAAAGTGGGGTTTAGGGGGTTAGGGTTAGAGGGTTAGGGGCTTTGGGTGTACCAACTATTTTTGACGGCTACATGGGGACGCAAGCGCAGCCGCATCCCTAGAGTCGGCGGCGGCACTCTTCCAGCACATACTGAAATGCCCACATAAAACAGGATACATCCGCTATACCTATAATCAAAATGTACATGAATTCTAAGCAGTAGGAGGGTTAAGCCAAACAGCTATGGATGGGCCAGTTTAACATGGAGTAGAGTGTGACAGGGGAACTCATGACAATAAACAATTGCAATGGAGTTGTCATGTATGCTTTATATGCACTGGGAACCAACAGCAAACATAACAGTAACATCAATAGATTTGCAAAACGGTATCATAATCAGTTGTGGGAGGAGGTATTGGACATATATTTCATTGCTAACAATTCTGACGAGTATATTTCTTTACACTGGATTTACATGATTTTTGCAGCCTCATATATCTGTAGTCACAACCAGATATCTTACAGTGCAATTCAACGTCAGTTATCTATCTGTATGGGGTACATGTGAGGGTGTTAAGGTGTACATGGTACTCACATTGCAGGCTTTGGGACCGACCCGAGTCCACCAGGCTAGGGAGGCCCACGACTGCCGCTGGCTGGATCATATCGCGGACTGTGGCCTCCCAACCGGGGTATGTGAATGTTTCTGGCGGCCCACCACCGGTTCCACGTGCCGCATTGGCCTCATTGGCCATCTTTTTTTTTATCTCAATGCTGCAGTCTTGGAACCGGTGCTGGACAGACTGCCAGGTACGATTCGCATACCCCAGCGAGGAGACCTCAGCCGCGATCTCCTTCCAGGCATCTGTCCTCTGCCTGGGCCTCACTTCGCTCCCACCGGTTAGGAAGGAGTGTCGGGCTTGTACTCCTCTAACCAGTGTTTCAATATCCTGGCTCGTGAAATTTGCTGCCCTTTTTCGTGCAGCAGCTGACTGGCCAGCCTGTGGCTGGGGGGCCTGCTCTCCATGCCCTTAGCTGCCTTCTCCCTCCATCTCTCCTCCTCTCTCTCTCTTGCTCTCACAAAACCTCCAACTACAAGACCTGTGTGTCCACTTGCACAGCATACAACACAGTCACAGATTTACGAATTTCACTCCCTTTTAAACTATTTGTGCCCTTGATTGTCATCTTCCTATTGGTTAATTGATTTCAGGTTTGATTTCAGGATTACGGGCTTGAGACTTTTGGCCGTAGCTTCTTAGTGAAGCACGTACGGGTTTGGTGGATGATTGCCCTCCAAGCCTGTAGCTCGTTATTCAAACCCGTGCGGGCTTGCATGATAGATGAAGTTAAATATCTTTATTTGCGCATTTGAGAGTAGGGGAATGTTGAGCTATTAATTCTAAAACCAAACATCACTTTCACTTTTAATAAAAGTACAGGATGGCTTTTCTATGCTACGACTTGTAAGTTAGCCCTTTACGACCCGTAGGTCTATTTTACCCATTTCCGGACTTGACGGAGGCAAATCCCGCAGCCTTTGCGGGTCTGAGGTGCTCCAAGCCCTCGGGACTTTGTCCACGGATATTTGACAAGAATTTTAAAATACAAAAATTACGGATTTGAGTATAGGGGAATGTTGTGCTATTTTTGCTAACACCTACAATCACTTTATAGCCTCCTCAGAGTGCAGGATGACTTTATTTCGGCTTTATTATGTGCTTAATTGGTGCTAGCGGGACCTTTTTGGTGCAAGTAAGCTGCGGCTCGGTTTTAGCCTTGCAGAGAGGTTTCCCGTAGCAATTGAATAGCAACCGGGGCTTTCTTGCGGCTGAAACTCTTGCGGCCGTTTTACATCAAAGGCTTTCCTCCGGCGCGAGCGGACGCAAGGGATAGCAAGGCGCGGGCCGCAAGCCTGCCGGAGCCACCGGCCGGAAGGGAATAGAATAGCCGAATAGCTTGCGGACGGTCCTTGCGGCCCCGCATCTCCTACGGCTGTTAATAGAATGAGGCGCATAATGTGTTTGTGTATATATATGTATAATAATGGATAGGAGAGCTTTGGTTCCCGGGTCCCACAGTTGTGGGATTACAGGAAAATCCCTCCTATTTTCTGGTGCTTAACACCTATTTGGATAAACAAATAGTGTACTAAGTTTGGGCTTGTTAATAGATCTAGTTTAATTTTTATTAAATTAGAAAAGTAAAGAACATCGCTAATTATTGATGTTAAACATGAGATAGAGGGGTACTAATAATGACTGGCTAGCAAGTATTTAAATAGCTAATATTACTATTGCTATAATGAAATTTGAATAAATTATTGTGAGTGAAGATCGTAATTTTACCTCTGCATATTGTTATTAGAGTATCTAATTGTGGTCTTGGTCGTATAACTATCTAACTAAATAAGCAGTGTGTGTTGGTGACGTGGTTGGTGGCTATACTATTAATTGAATGTTTACTAAATCTAGTTTAATAAAGGGTTGGGTCCCTTCTAGGGTACTTGTGTGAGTGTGATCATGAATAAGTTGGGTAAAAGCTGGAAATAAGCAAGGAATAGTGAGGTGATTAACAAAGAAAGCGTCAATTGACAAAAAAGTGTGTGAATGTGAATAAAACAGTGTTAGGAAGGTTAGTGTAAGATTAAAGGGAATAAGTCGATACTCTAATTTTAAGTCTTTATTACAGAGGCTTACCAATAATGTTGGTAGAGGATACTTTGTTTTATAGTGAAAACTGTGTAGCCTCTTAATGGGGTTTGCCAGATAGATATTCCTATTATTACTATTCAGTATATATTTGTGGCAGTCCGTGCAGCTGACTCAGTCAATATGCACTATTTTCCACTATGTACTGATTGTTTTTATAGTTGCCCTCATATAAATAAAAAATCACCAGGCAGGTATGTTATAAGTGGAGGCTATTATTAGAAAGCCTATTGTTAAGCCTTTTAAGGTGAATATTTTTTTAAAAATAAATAAGAAGAAGGAATGATATCTAAGGCTTTTTAATCTGCTTTTAGATCTTACAATATATGTTCTGTTTTTTAGATCTATAGAGTGTTAAAGAGTGCTCTAAGGCTTTATTAATCTACTTTAAAGTCTTGCAATATATCTTCTGTCTCTTTAAGTCTATAGAGTGCTATAAAGTACTCTTGTGGTATCTTTTAATTCCTTCTATTTCCAGGGTTGAATTGCTGTGTTGTAATCTTGGTATATTGGAAACATTCCATGGGTGCCCCAAATCTGTTTATAATAGTGCATACAGTTCATGTTTTTGTAGTGCAATGTATCTAGATGTACATACAGTTCATGTGGTTGTAATGCAATGCATATAAATAAGCTAGCATACAGATTAAATAGCCACTTCTTTTTGGTACAGTAAATGCAGGCTGGATAGCCACTTCTTTATAAACGTCCCTCAGAATTTTTGGATGGGACAATTAATGCAGTATGAGTAGTGCAGCACAAAATATGTACAGTTCGATTAGGCACAAATTCTTTCTTTTCTTTAGAGAAACTCACAGGTTCTTACCCCTTCACACTGCAGAGGAGATAGAAACAGTAGCTATAAAAATATATAGACTATACGATACCAGTCTCCTTTCTCATTCCATGTTTCTTTAAAGTGCACAGTGCTTTAGCAGATTCTTTCGCTTATGAATATCATCCTTCTGGGTAAATGATTGCCTTCTTGCCTGACCGGTTTCGTTGCTCCTGCAACTTTATCAAAGGCTAGTTTGTTCTGAAGCCTATCTCTGGCGTTCTCCGTTTTAAAGGCGCGTTGTGTCTTTACTTCCGTACACGTCACCCATCCTGCGCTTAACCCTGATTGGTTCATGCGAACACGTGGTGCAGGCGTCATGGTTATTCCTTCTTTATTTATAAGATGTATTCAATGATTGGCAGAAGAGGACACTCAACCTAATGCATTATGTAGGCTTCTTTTATTCGTCAATCATGATCATCTGGTTTTGTTTCCAACTAAGCTAGCTACAGAATCCCTTTGTTTATTTAAAACGGGGCAATTCTTTGTAGATAGTAAATTATATCATATTGCCGTTTCTGCGGGCCTTGTTGTTATAAGGTCACACATATATTTTATTTTTTATTATTGCATCTACGTTGCTGTACACTTCATAACCACCTATATTTTATTTTATTTACGTTCTATTATTTTGCTTTGATAATCCCAAAGTATTAGAGAGGAAATTTTTGAGAGATAAAAGGTGAATTCTATGGAGCATTAATGGAGATTTAATCTACCGTATACAATGGCATATCATATGGAATTACCTTCAGAGTCATAGGTATTATTTGTATTTTGAGATAATAAACAGTATCAATTGTATGGTGATAAAGCGAACTGTCCATCATAAAGATAGGGTAATTGCTAGTTTATTTTTACCAAATTTTTGTCGTTTTATGTACCATTTAATTTTTATTTTTCTATATATTAGTTATTTATTTTAGGTACATTACCAGATTATATTTTCTATATATAGTCAGGCATAAATATATTGCCAGTTTATATTTCCTATATAGGATCAGATGGAGATGTATTGATAGTTTAAGTTTATCTCATATATAAGAAGTAAAAGAAAATCCTTCATTCAGGCCTGAAGGTGCCTGGGTTTTTAATTGGTAGATCCATTTGCTCTCTAATTGGAGCAATCTCTTGCTTCTATCTCCTCCTCTTGGTCCTTGGTTGATTGTGTCTATGACATGAAATTCTAGATTTTCTGCTTTATTTTGGTGGTACAATTTAATGTGTCTCGCTACGGATGTGTCCAAAGAGTTCTTAACTGAGGCCACATGTTCAAGTATTCGTCGACGTTGCTGGCGGTCTGTTTTTCCTACATATAAAAGTTTGCATGGGCAAACTATAATATAGACCACAAACGTAGATATACAATTGAAAAAGTGTTTCAATACATATTTTTTTCCGTTATTTGGGTTTTGAAAAACTTTTTCTGGTTTGATGAAACGGCAAGCTTTGCAACGTCCACATCTGTAGAAACCTTTAGTTTCACTTATATTTGATGGTGGTTTATTAGACCACATAAAGTGACTGTGAGTCAGTTTATCTCCCAGATTATGGTTTCTTCTATATGTAGCTGAAGCTTTTGGGGTGATAACTTCTTTTAAGACAGGGTCCTCAGTCAACAGATGCCAATACTTATCCATAGTTTTTAAGGTATCTTTGCTATTAGAGCCGTAGGTTAAAATACAGCGTATTTGGTTATCAGTCTTTTGGTCAGTCTTGTTGTAGAGGAGTTTAGACCTATCTTTTTGTAGGGCATTCCTGTAGGCATATTTAAGGATCCGATTTAAATAGCCTCTTTCTTTGAACCTTAACCTTAGATCGTCAGCCTGAATTTTCTGCGAATTCTAATGTACTGCCCAACTGGTATCCCCTTCTTAAGGGGTTCTGGGTGTTGGCTTGGCCAGCAGAGTAATGAATTGGACGCTGTATCTTTTCTGAAGACTTTAGAGTGAATATTGCCTTCATTATCCTTTTCAATTTGTAGGTCCAAAAATTCCAAGCTGTCCTTTTTGATGTCAAAGGTAAATTTAAGCCCTAGATCGTTAACATTCAATGTGCTAACAAAACTTGCAAAATCTTGTTCTGGGCCTTCCCATAGTATTAAGATGTCATCTATATACCTCTGCCATGACAGGATGTGTTTGGTGTGCTCTGCCATTTCTCTGTAAAAACCACTGTTTGTTCCCAGA
>CM050167.1:149067444-149404944 GCA_027410445.1 Discoglossus pictus
TCCACGTGGAATACTCCAACTAATTCCCCTCCCCAGCGGCAGTGTGAACCCTAGGGGGCAGAAGGTGTCGTCCTTCCCCCCCAGCGGCAGTGTGAACCACAGGGGGCAGAAGGTGTCGTCCTTCCCCCCCAGCGGCAGTGTGAACCCCAGGGGGCAGAAGGTGTCGTACTTCCCCCCCAGCGGCAGTGTGAACCCCAGGGGGCAGAAGGTGTCGTCCTTTCCCCCCAGGGGCAGTGTGAACCCCAGGGGGCAGAAGGTGTCGTCCTTCCCTCCCAGTGGCAGTGTGAACCCCAGGGGGCAGAAGGTGTCGTCCTTCCTCCCCAGCGGCAGTGTGAACCCCAGGGGGCAGAAGGTGTCGTCCTTCCCCCCCAGCAGCAGTGTGAACCCCAGGGGGCAGAAGGTGTCGTCCTGCCCCCCCAGTGGCAGTGTGAACCACAAGGGGCAGAAGGTGTCGTCCTTCCCCCCCAGCGGCAGTGTGAACCCCAGGGGGCAGAAGGTGTCGTCCTTCCCCCCCAGCAGCAGTGTGAACCCCAGGGGGCAGAAGGTGTCGTCCTTCCCCCCCCCCCCCTGCGGCAGTATGTACCCCAGGGAGCAGAAGGTGTCGTCCTTCCTCCCCAGCGGCAGTGGGTACCCCAGGGGGCCGAAGGTGTCGTCCTTTCCCCCCCCCCAGCGGCAGTGTGTATCCCAGGGGGCTGAAGGTGTCGTCCTCCCCCCCCTAAGCGGCAGTGTGTATCCCAGGGAGTAGAAGGTGTCCTCCTTCCCCCCCAGCGGCAGTGTGTATCCCAGGGAGCAGAAGGTGCCGTCCTTCCTCCCCAGCGACAGTGTGTATCCCAGGGAGCAGAAGGTGTCGTCCTTCCCCCCCAGCGGCAGTGTGAGCCCCAGGGAGCTGAAGGTGTCGCCCTCTCCCCCCAGCGACAGCTTACCCTTACAAGGGGAAACACCAATCCCTCAGACGGCACAGATGGGACCGTGGTCTCTGTGCCTGACCTACCGGGATGCTGGACAGCCTGTCCAGATCTCCAACTACTCTCACTGTGACAACCGGAGGAGGGGGTAAGTACAAATTCCCCTGCCCAGCTAACTCCAAATGTGGCCCCAGGGTTAACAGAGGAAATGTTAACCCCCACTGTCCCCCACCTTTCCCTGGCTACTGAGCCGGAATATGTCCCAAGTACCCCAGCAGAAGAGCTGACAGTGGGGCAGAGTGCAGTCGGCCTCTGCCCTCCCTTTGTCCCTTGTACAGAGCAGGATGTCCTGCAGGTTATACCAGCAGAAGAGCTGGCATCAGGGCAGAGTGCCGCTGGCCTCTGCCCCTCAAGTCCCCTCAGCGTGTTGCCCCATCACCACAGCGAAATATCCAGGTGCCTGGTTAGACTTCCCCCCAAAGGGGAGATGTGTGACGAGGTGCCCTTCAACACTTTGTCTTGGAGAGGACTGTTTGCCAGCCTCCTGCCCCGCGACTATGGCCCTGGGACAGATTGCCCTTTAAACACAGTATTCGGCCATACCAGAGTGTATGTCACTCATTCTGGCCCTTTACATACAGGGGGGTCATTCGGTACTAGCCCTGTGTGAACCATGATACCACAGATAGCTATGCCATGGAGCCCATTCATATAATGAAAGACTATGGGAAAGACTTTAGCTACATGGCAATTGAACTGTGTGAAGAGGTTCTGAGCGCTATTCGGTAGTTTTGTGCGCTCAGATCCCAGCTATCTGGGGATATGTGAAATGTGAGTAAATGTGAATTGCAGTAATGCTAATGGGTTGTCAAACTAGAGAATTGACCAACAAATACTTTTGTCCGGACATCCCCAGGCCGATCCGTTGGGATCAGACCGTGTATGCCGGCTTATGGTCACGGGGGAGGTGTGTAACGGAACCCATCACTGTTTTACCCTGTTTTATGGTTATTTAATTCTTGGTTAAAATATGATCACATTGCTATACTGTAGATATGTTGGTTTATGTTCTACAGAATATATTGGCTCAGAATATTACAGCTACTAGGCTAATAGATAATCCTATTACAGAGACTCCTCATAAGATAAGGAAGTCTATTGTATAAAGTGTTTTCATTCTCAGACATAAGAACAAAGAAGGATGATCTAATCATTGTCTGATTGTATCAAAGTTACCAGGTAGCCTCAGGGAGGTGTGACCCACCTATTGTCCCTATATGTGTATTGTGTGGCCAACTATGGGGGATGTGTATTGCCTGTGGGAAGAGATGTGTATAAATATTTCTGCACAACAAAATAAAGACAATATTCATTTGACTCCCAAATTGTGTGTCGTCCAATATGGGAGGTCGGGAATAGTGAAACTGTAGTGCCTCTTGGGTATTTTACCGTATACCAGTGGAAATATTGGATTCGTGTTCCAACTCCGTTACAGGCGCTCATTGCGAGGCCCGTGATGAGCTCCGAAGGAGCTCATTGCGTGGCCCATGAAGAGCGCCAAAGGTGCTCATTGCGAGGCCCATGATGAGCGCTGAAGACATTTGCCTATTGGGAGACTATTCTCCTCTACTACAAAAGCGACATAATAAATGACTATAATTCCTGCTTATTAACACGAAAAGCCACATTGCAAAAAAATGGAAGTCGCCACAACTTCACCTCCAAGAAATAATACATAACTAAATTTCATAATGATTAAAGAAAAAATTACTCATGTCACATCCAATACATATCCAATATTTACATATATATGAGATGTATGGATCAACTCCCCAAACTCCCCATACTCAATCACAATCATATAAAAATTAAAAATATCACAAAACAAACACTAAAAAATTATATTAAAACTGGCTGAATTGATAACCTCTATGAGTGGAACACAGAAGCTGAACAGGTACGGATTCAATGACAACTTTATTGACAAAGTTGTAATCTGTATTTCAAACATATTAGGGATACAAGAAAGAAAGAAAATCAACTATGACTCACTCAAGTGTATCCCCTGCCCCCCCTCCCCACACACACACCTAGATGTTAGGGTTAGTTCAGTTTAATTTAATATGTTTTAGGTTAATTTAGTTAATATGTTTTATTGAATCAACAGTTACAGTTAAATGGAAAAAAAGAAAAAAAAACTGGAGGAAGGTCACAGTTAAACAAAAGAATTACAACAACATTTTTTTATACAAAAACTTTCAGATTTTATTAAATGCAGTTTATGACGTGAGTTTAAATTTACAAGTATGAAAAATGTCATGACATATGACTGTGAAAAAATAAAGATTAATGATTTTAAAAAAAGTTCATGTTCATTGCTTCAGTGACCTCACCTATCCATCTCCGCCTCTGTTGTCCCCTTCTTCTTGTGCCTTCAATCTTTTCCAGCATCAGAGTATTTTCTAGAGAATACTGCTGCAAAATATTTGAGCTTCAGCCTCATGATCATAACTTCTAGTGAACAGTTTGTCTTGATTTATTGGATTTTCTTGCAGTCCAAGGGACTCTAAGCAATCTTCTCCAACACCACAATTCAAAGGCGTCATTTCTACTGCACTCAGACTTCTTTATGGTCCAGCTCTTACATCTGTATTTTACTACTGGGAATACCATTGTTCAAACTATGTGGACCTTTGTTGATAGTTTAATATCTTTACTTTTTACTTGCGTGTCCAAGCTTGTCATAGCTTTTCTCCCCAGAAGCAAACGGATCCAAGGAAAATAAAAATCTGTCACTGCCTCTACTTTTTCCCCGTCTATTTGCCAGGAAGTGAGATTGCTGTGTGCCATGATCTTCATCTTTTTAACTTTGAGTAGTAGCCAACTTTTGCACTCTCTTCTTTTACCCTCATCAATAAGTCATGTAGTTCCTCCTCACTTTCAGCCATCAGAGTAGTATCATCAGTGTATCTGAGGTTGTTGATATTCCTTCCAGGAATATTGATTCCAGCTTTGGATTTATCCAGTCCAGCTTTAAGCATGATGTACTCTGCATATGAGTTGAATAAATAAGATGACAATATACAACCTTGTAGCACTCCTTTTCCAAGCTTGAACCATTCTTTTGTCCCATGTTCGGTTTTGACCGTGGCTTCTTGGTCGACATACAAATTATTTAGAAAAAGGATGAGATGATCTGGTACTCCAATCTCTTTAAGGGTATGCCACATTTTGTTGTGACCAACACAGTCAAAGGCTTTAGAATAGTCTATGAAGCAGAAGTAAATGTTTTTTTGGAAATCTCTTGCTTTCTCTATTATCCAGCGGACATAGGCAATTTGATATATTGTACCTATTCCTCTGTGGAACCCGGCTTGCACATGTGGTAGTTCCTGGTCCATATATTGAGTCGAGCTTGTAGAATCTTAAGCATTACCTTGCTGGAATGCAAAATGAGTGCAATTGTTTGATAATTGGAGAACTCTTTGGCACTGCCTTTTTTTGGGATTGGGATGTAGACTGACCTTTTCCAGTATATTTTCCGGTATATTGGCCATTGGTGAGTTTTCCAAGTAACCCTTTCACAGCATCATACTTTAGAATTTTGAATAGTTCATTTGGGATTCCATCACCTCCTGAAACATTATTATCAGCAAGACATCCTAGAGCCCATCTCACTTCACTCTCCAAGATGTCTGACTCCAACTTATTTGACAAACTACTGAGGACTGCTGTTAAGATCCTTCCTTTATAGATCTTCAGTGTTTTCCTGTCACCTCTTCTTTATCTGATCTTCTTCTGTTAAGTCCTTACCATTTTTGTCTTTTATAACACCCACTTTGGCATGAAAGGTGCCTTTTAGGTTCCCAATTTTCTTGAAGAGATCTCTTGATTTACCCATTTGGCTATCTTTTTCTATCGCTTTACAACATTCATCTTAGAATAGCTCCTTGTCTCTTTTTGCTATCCTCTAGAATTCTGTATTCAGTTTTACAAATATTTTCCTATCTCCACTACCTTTTGCTTTTCTTCTTTCCTGGGCTACTTTCAAAGCCTCATCAGATAGCCAATTTTACTTCTTATTTTTCTTTCTTTTAAGGATATTCTTTGTTGCTGTTTCCTGTTTTGGTCCAAAGTTCTTCAGGCATTCTATCTTCCATGTCTGGTCCCTTAAATCTATTCTTTAAATCCACTGCTTATTCACAAGGGATATTATTTATTTTGTATCTACTTGGTCTGATGGTTTTCCCTCTTTCCTTCAGTTTAATTTTCAACTTTGTAATAAGAAGCTCATGGTCTGAGCCACAGTCAGCTCCGGGTCTTGTTTTTGCTGACCGTATTGAGCTCCTTCATCTTTTGGCTGCAAAGTATATAGTCAATCTAATTTCTATGTTGTCCATCTGGTGATGTCCATGTGTTGAGTCGTCTTGGAGGCTTTTGGAAGAGGGTGTTTGTTATGACCAGAGAATTATCTTAACAAAATTCTACTAATCTCTCACCTGCTTCATTTTGTGTCTTTTGGTTCCCTACTTTAGCATTCCAATCTTATTTTTTTTTTTAAATAATAATAATAATTTTTATTTTTTGGTACAAAACATGAACATAAACCAAAAAATATATAATCTTCCAAACCAACACTCAGAAAGTCACAACAAGATGGATTAATTATCAGTAACTTATTTTAAAGGAGAAGAAATACACTTTATTACCTAGAGGATCATCCTATATTATAAAGACAGCAGACCACTACGTTTAATAGGGCTACATTTACTACAATCTTTTCTTCTTTCTTTGCATCTTAATTTCTTCCTTTTTTCCTCTCCATATACCTGTCCCGTATATACCATTGGGTTAGCAAACCCTTCATTTTGACTAAGTATCTTTGATTTAATTGATCAAATTCTCTATTTCTACTAATATATCTAATTATTTCTGGAATGGATGGCATTGTATTTAATTTCCAGAATTTGCATATCAATCCCTTAGTTACCAAAAGGATATGCGATAAGAGAAGGTAGCACTTCGGAAATAATTCCTTAAGATGTAGATGTAATATTATAATTTCCAAATTACAGGGGATTTCCTCCTCAAATACATCCGTTAACCAGACAATACATTTCCTCCAAAAATATCTCAATTTAGGGCATTCCCACCAAACATGTATGGTATCAGCCCTTAACCCACATTCTTTCCAACATAATATGATATCCTTTTTTACAAACTTATTAATAAATTCTGGTGTAAAATGCCACATATTAATTATTTTGACATATAGTTCATAATAGGCCGAGGACCTAGCGGATATTCTAACAGTTTTTATAGTATTCTGCCATTCTTCGACAGAACTATTAAATCTCCCATTTTTCTCCCAGTCTAGCATACCTGCCGTTTTACCACTCTGTACATTTAAAGTGAGAATCCTATGACATCTCGATATTCTACGGGTAGTGTTCTTATTATATATCATTAATTCGAATGTAGAGGATAGAGGTTTCAATTATTTTTTTTTATCCTCTTTGTTTTATGGAGCTCTGAATAGACATGAACTGCAGCCATAGATTTTTTATTTAATTTATACTTGTCACAGATTTTTGACCAACTAAGTAGCACTCCTTCATGGAAATCATTCATATAATTAATACCATTCTTTTTCCAAGTTTCAATACAAACTTTCTCTTGGCTTACTTTCAATATTTCTATTGGAATACCTAAAGAGGGGCATTCTGATAATTTCATTTTTGTCTTAATTTTCATCCAAAATTTTATCAAGGACTTAATATTCCTGGAATGAAGCAGTTTTTTACTTCATCCAAATTTGGAATCCATAATAATAAATGGATAGGAATCTTCTCAAAGAATACTTCCTCCATGAATTTCCAATTAGTAACTGGTGACGATGTACTCCACTGTATAATCTGGGATAACGCGATTGCAGCATAAATGTCCTTTATGCATGGGGTTTCCAGGCCCCTGGCCTCAATCCTATGTTTAGTAATCTCTCCTGAGATTCTGGCTTTTTTCCCCTCTAATATATAAGAATCTATATCTTGTTGGAATTTTTTTAACCAATATTCAGGCGGTACCACCGGTATAGATCTAAAAATAAAAGTTAATTTAGGAATAGCTATCATTTTTATTACATACATTCTTGCTTTCCAGGAGAGATGAATCAATCTCCAATCTATCAAAGTCCTAAATAAAATTCTATGTATATTGACCAAGTTATTTTTTTAAATGTTTCATAAATCAAAAGAAAGGCAAATTCCCAAGTGATTTATTGCTTTAGCATTCCAATTGTAGGGGTAGAGATCTATTAGCTTAGCTTTTATTTCTGGGGATAAACCCCTAGTAATAATATCTGTTTTTTGTCTATTAATCTTAAAATATGAAATTCTACTAAACTTACTTAATAGATTATCTAAGCAAAATAGTGATTTTTCCAAATCTGTAAGGGTAACAATCATATCATCCGCATATATAGTTGTTTAATATTCCCTAATTACGATTTTGACCCCTTTAATTTCTTTTGTCATTCTTATTTTTTCAATCAGTGGTTCTAAAAAAAGAATAAACAGTAATGGAGACAGGGGACATGTTATACGGAAGTAGTTTGACTCAAAATTTATTCCCACAATTTTTCCTCTAAGATTACTATAAAGAGCTTTTATCACTTTACTGGCGAAGTCTCCCAATCCATATTTCTGAAGTACTAATTGTAGGAAGTCCCAACTGACCCTGTCAAACGCTTTTTCAGCGTCTAATGACAGGGCCAGCATGGGAACTCCTTTTTTAACACTAAATGAAAAAAGATTTATTAGACTTCTGATGTTATCACATCCTTGGCGGGACCTAATAAACCCTAATTGATCTGGGTGGATAAGTCTAATAATTATTGGATCAAGCCTATTTGCAAAAATTTTGGAGTATGGAGTATTTGGAGTAAGTCAAAATGTATTAGAGATATAGGCCTGTAACTCTTCTTATCAGCTGGATCCTTACCCTCTTTTAATATATCTATAATTTTGGCTTCTGTCAGTTCAGCGAGTATGTTCCCACTATTTTTAATTTCATTGAATATCTTAACTAGGGGGGCTTTCAATATATCTAAAAATGTTTGATAGAATAGTTTATCTAACCCGTCTATACCAGGTGCCTTATTATTTTTACAGCCCTTTATCACATTCTCTACCTCCTTTTCAGTTATATTTTTATTTAAGGTATCCAATTCTATCACCGAAATTCTGGGAAGGTTGATATCACTTAAAAATTCCTTTATTTCACTTACTTCTGGTTTATTTTTCTTATTTTGTATTTCCAAATGATAAAGTTTGGAATAATATTGGTAAAAAATATTCACTATTCCTTAGGGTGTTGATGTACCATACCATCCTCTCCTCTCATCTATAGAATAAAATTGGATATTCTTTATTTTTTCATTTTATTTGCCAAATATTTACCTGTCTTATCTACCATATCATATTTATTCGCTTGCATATTCCAGATTAATCAATCCAGTTTATATTGTTCAATCTTTTTTATTTGTTGTTTAATTTTATCCATTTTGTTCAGAGTTTCGCCATTTGGGGATTTTTTATTTAGTTTTTGTTGTTCGTCTAATTCTATATACAAGGTTCTTAGTGTTTTACCTATTTTTCTTTTCAATTCTATTGTCTTGGCTGTAAATATGCCCCTAATATATGCCTTAATCGAACACCAGAGAATAGACGCCGATGATACTGAGCTTGTATTTATATCTAGATACTCTATTAGGAGTTTCTTAATGTCATCTACTTTTATTTTATCTTTTAACAATGTTGATTCCATTTTCCAATTACTACAATTAACCTAGACTTTAGTTGTTTTAAGTATTAGTACTACCGGAGCGTAGTCCGATATAACACTTGTACCTATATTTATATCCACTATATTATTTAATATGGATCCATCTCCCAAGATATTATCTATTCTCAAATAAGTATTAAATCTCTTTGAGAGACAAGTATAATCTTCTTTGGAGGGGAATCTTATTCTCCATAAATCAAATAAATTCATGCCTATCAGCTGCTCCCTTATTTTCTTTGAGCCATATATTTTAGGGTTCTCTTTATTACCCTCAGGTCTATATGATCTATGTTACAAAGGATCCAACACAAGGTTGAAGCCTCCACAGATTATCGTCTTGCCTTTCTTAAACTTATTTACTAGCTTAAACATCTGTCTTATAAACTTCTCTTGTTTTTGATTTGGCGCATAGATATTAACTATTGTGTATAAGTTATTGTCAATATATCCCACCCAGATAATATAATTTTTTGAACCTCATCTTTCACCACTAGGCCTTTACAAAACAATATGGATACACCTCTAGCTTTGCTACTAAATGTAGAATCTATATTATGCATGTACTTCCTATTTCTTACCAAATGTACATAGTTTTTTTCAAATGTGTTTCTTGTAAGCATAGGACATTTTTTTTTAGCTTAGCATACTCTGCGAAAGCGATCCTTCTTTTTATTGGAGAATTTATTCCATTTATACTGTGGGAAACTATCTTTAAAGACATCTATTTGTCTGTCCTAATTCTATATTTATCCTCCTTCTCATCCTCTCTAATATCTCCCATATTGCTCCTGACTTCTCATTCACCTTCTCATTCACACTAACTTTCGAACCTTTGACTGTATTAGTTCTTCGATACAGTCTTAAAACTGGGGTATCGTATCCCAATGTTCTGAAATGGTTGGCGTTAATCGATGGTAGTGGTACATCTAAAGTCCAGGGGTTTCTCCCTTGCTTATTAACCTCTTTGACTGGTTCAAACCCTCTCCAAATTACTCTCTCCCCTCTCCTCCTCCCCCTGTATATTTATTCTCCCCTAAAAATATTTTTAAAGTGCATTTATGTGCGTTTCATTCCCCTACTGCCTATATATATCATTTACTTCAATACAAATATTATCCATCCTAACAGTACTAAAGTGCAATTTGATGTACAATACCATATTAATATCAATATACTACAAATATTTTATCTTTCAAAACAAACTCTTGAAGTGCAATTCAATCTCCAATATACTAAAATAAATTTTCCTTTTCTTATTGCTTTCTGTGCTATTCGGGAATTTTAACCCTTTTACTCAAACCACAACTTTAAAGTGCATCTTCCCCCTTTTCCCCTCCCTACCTATCTTCCCCCTCCACCCTCCTCAACAAAAAAAAAAGGGGGGAAGACGGGAAAGAGGGAGAAGAAAGGCAGGAGAAGAAAAGATCTATTCAATTTCTATTATCTTGATTTCTCCCTTTCCGACAATCAAAACAGTGTATAAAGAGCACAATACAGGCAGTAGCCTATTGCAAAAAGAAGTCTATAAATAGTCCTCCCTGGAATCACTACTTTTGTTGCCATTCTGGAACTAGTAGTATTGTTTTTTGCAAGGGAAATGGCTGGATCTCCATCTCTTTTATGGTTTTAATTTTGTGCCAGCTCGAGTTTCTATTTATCGACAATCACTGGCGTAGTCCATCTATATATCAACTTTTCTCTTCTCAAAGATTCTGTCATTCTTGAAAACTCCTTTCATTTAATTAAGGTGGAAGCTGAAATATCCGAAAAGATTTTTATATTTTCGTAAGGTATCTTGAGGACTTCCGCCCGAAGGCTTGCTTTAATTATAGCGTCTTTCATTGATAAATGATGGATCCTCACAATTACATCCCTAGGGACTTAATTTTCAAAAATGCAGGAATCGTAATCCTATAAAAGAAATCAAACCTATTTTCTACTTGAGAGAAACCTGGAACCAAGAAATCCTCTAATGCGGAGGTTATTTTTTCTAACTTTATCGTCTAAATTAGAAACTTTATTGTTTAATGTTACAACTTTCTCTTCCAAATCTAAATTCTGTTTTTGCAGTATGTTATAATCCAATATTACTTTTTCTAATTTAGTCTCGACCTCCGACGTTCTAATATTTACTGCTTTGATTTCCTTTACATTGTCCAAAATTAGATTTTTTATTTCAGACATAAAATTTATTTGAAAATCTTGTAGCAATATTTTTATTTTTGCAACCGTAAGGATTTCCTCATCTTGTATAATTGATTCCTTGCTGATGATACTTTCATTTAAGCTCCCTATACTATGACTAAGATTTTGTTCCATATCTGGGGAAACAGGGAGGGGAATTTCCTGTGGTTTTTCTTTTTTTTTTTAGGAAGAAAAAAGGTGCTTGACTTTTGATGGTTTGACTTTTTATCCTTAGTTTTTGCTCTTGCTGGTATAATGAATTTATTTTTAATGCAACTTCCCAACACTTGAAAAAAAAGTATTTTTTACTTATTATTAAATGTTGTCCTCTTTTCAGGATTTTCCTAGTCCATAGGTCCCTTTATAATTTTTAGGATAATCCTCCAAAGGACAAGGCACAAAATTATCCAATGTATGAGACAAAGAAAAATATATAGACCAAGCTGTGGCATCTATCTTTATCTTTTCCAGACTCTATAATTTTAATATATCCTGGATTTTGTTAGGAGTCTTTTAGTATTAGTATCATTCTCTTTTGAATTTACAATTTCCTGATTCTCATTCGCTTTATATAGGTTGTATTACATATCTTCTATATGACCATATGTTCCCCCAAAAAATATATTTCATATATATTTTAAGGACGCAATACAGCGTTTGCTATTCTCAAAGCCTTTAATTATTTGGGGTATCCAGAACTACAACCAATATAAATAGCATATCTTTGGACTATATTTGGGTGTTTGCCCATTAATTAGAGCCAAACATAGGAGGGTAAAAAGTCCAGACAATCAAATCCATGAAATTAATTAATTTGGAAACTATATAGCCTCTGTATTGTACCCTTTTCCTACTTCCTACTATCCATATATTTAGTGTTAAAATTGAGGCATTTCCCATCATTATTATCAATGTCTTTTCCCCTATCCTCACTCACCCCCTGCACCTGCGTCTGTGTCCACCATGCGGTTCACGGTTTACGTTCTTCCGCCTGTCCGTCTCCCAAAGCCTCCTGCGCCATTGTCCACAGCGCAGTACTTGACAGGTCTCGGCCAACAGCTCTCCTCACTCCGGATGTTACTCTCCGGTATTCGAGAGAGCACTCACCCGCCGTCCGACCGCTGTGCGGTACCTGTCTGGCACCTGTCCTTGGGACTGCTACGCCAGGGCTCGTGACGCCGCCATTAGCTGACTCCTGGACTCCCAGATGCAATGCTGTCATCACCCAGGTATCACTCTATGGGAGTTGCAGGGGGCGTCGGGGAGACTACCATCAGAGACCATAAGCTGCTTACTACCATACCACTCCATTCGCCATTCTGTCATTAATTGGGTTGTAATCGAGCACTGCTTTGGCCACTCTTTGATTGGCTAAGATGTCTACTCTATTTCTTCTGTGGGATTCATGACCACAGTAGAAGATCTAGTGGTTGTCTGGTATGAAATGTCTCATTCCAGTCCATTTAAGTTCACCAATTTCCATGATATCAATGTTTACCCTTGTAATTTCTTTCTAGATCACATCTAGTTTGCCTTGGTTCATAGTTCTAACATTCCAGGTTCCTATTCTGAATTGGTCTTTGCAGCAGCAGACTTTCCTTTCCCCTTCAGACATATACACAGCTGGTGTTCTTTCAGCTTTGGCACAACCACCTCATTAGATCTGGGGTTACTTGTACTTGCTCTTCTTCAGTAATGTGGTAGGCACCTTCTGACCTGAGGGGCTCATGCTCAGGTGCCATATCGTTATGACTCTGGTTGTGCTGTCCATAAAGTTTTCTTAGCAAAGATACTGGAGTTGGTTGCCAGTTCCTTCTCCAGTGGACCGTGATTTGTCTGACCTCTCTGCCATGACCTGCCCATCTTGGCTGACCCTACTTGGTATAGCTCACAGCTTCATTGAAGTACACAAGCCCCTTCACCGCGACAACAAGTATTCAACTTCCAATTGGGGTGACGGCGTCCATTTAAAGTCTCGCAATCTGGGGTGCACCGTCCTGTTTTTTTGCTTGACAAGGTAGAGATCCAGAATAGCTTTGCTTCGATGGGATAAAATCTTGAGGTGAAGGTTTTGATGCTGCAGGTTGCCATGGCAACAGTGACAGTTGTAAACAGAACTTTTGCAGTCTGCATGAGCTTTGTATAGGTGGGAGTTGAGGGGCTGCAGTGCTGCACTTTTGCTTCTCAGTTGAAGTCTTGAAGCAGTAAAAGGTCTAGCCAAAATTGGTGAATTTCAGAAATAGTTATTATAATACTAGTTTTTAGGCCTTTCCTGTTAGCAATGATGGCCAAAGGCCCCTAGGCATGGTAAGGACGGGTCGCTGAGACTTTCTTTAATTTGTTTATAGGGTTAGGGTTAAGATTTAAAATTAGGTGTTAGGGTTTAGGGTTAGAGTTTAGGGTTAGGGTGAGGTTTAGGATTAGGGCTTAGGGTTTGGGGTTAGGGTTAACACTTGCACCAAGAAGAAATTTAAGAAATTCTTATTGAACAACACTTACTGGCTGTTGCCTACCATTGCCATTTCAAAATATGGCTTTTAAACAAACCACCATAATACAATTATATATATACAGTATGTAACTGATGGATTCCAAAGAAAGACAGAGTTGTTAGTTTTATAAGGTGTTGCTGGTTATTTATTGTCTTGTTTTGCTTGTTTTTTCGCATATACAATAAACTCTCAATTATCCGGTACTCAACTAACCGGAAATCTCAAGCAACCGGCAACCTTATGTTTTCCCCATCAACCGGAAACTCTCAAGCAACCAGCATCTTTTTTGGCGCATCCGGAATTCTTGCTGTGCCACCGGAATCTCCGATAACCGGACTGACCACAGCAGATCTGGACATTAAATGACCTTGGATTGGGAGGCGAGTCAGTATTTTTAATCATTTAAAGTGGCAGTGTGCTTGTGGACACAGTTTGGGCATTGTACAAAATATTTTTTTTCTAATTTTATTAATTACCATCTTAGTTTTGAGGAATATACAGTAAATGTACAGTATTTTTATGTCAATAGGTTTTTATTGTAGACAACCAGATCACATAGCAGCATTACAAAGTAAGTAACATAGCATACAAAATAATAAATACTGTACTGTATACTGCTGCTAGAGGTTCTATAAAATAAACTGCATAACAAAATACTGTATGAAAAGACTCAATGATTGTCCCATTTTTTTTCAATGGGGAATGTACAGTATCTATCTATCAGTATTTTAATAGTTCATAATTGTCAATGTGTTGATAGGTGCACATTGTACTGTATTATCCTCATAGCCTTCTTATACAGTTTACAGTACATCTCTTCATTGGTCCTGCTCATGTGTAACATTTTCATTTGATAAGGCCAAATTGGTGGCTCTTCTTAATTTTTTTTTACAGATTGTCCTTTATATATCGACCCCAACCTGTCTTGCGACCACAAAAATGCCCAAATCGCTACCAAATAAGTGCAAACGTGTTGTGCTGAACCTCAAGCAGAAGTTGGAAATATGCAATAGGCTTGAAAAAGGTGACGGGACAATTGTAGAGTTCCTGAAGAAATATAATCTCAAAGACGCTATCTACACTGTCAGGTGTGCTTGGGATTGTGTGGCAAGTGAAACATTACAGAAATGTAGGAGAAAGTTGTGGCCAGCTGTCATGCCTGAGGAATCCTCCTCCTCCACCTCCGCCGACTTAGAGGAGGTTCAAATCAGTTGTTCAGCTGTCAATATCAGAGTTTATGATGAAATATGTAAATTAGTTGACTCTGCTAACTACAAAATGAATTTGTCTCGACATGAACTCAACAACGGTTTTGCTGTGGATGAATCTATTCCAGTCACTCATACACTAAACACAGAAGACATCATAGACGGTGTTGTGAATTGTGGAAAAAAGAATGTTGCAGAGCAGCAAGAGAGTGGTGATAATGACGGGTGTGAGGTGGAAAAAGTTTCCTGACAAAGAGCTACTGCAGTATTTGAAAGCGTAATCGCTTTGGCAGAACAGCAACCTTTCTTCACTTCTCTGAATCTAATGCAGCTGCACATCATGCAAAACCTGACTCAAGGCCTCAAAGCAAGGTGATATCCGTTTATTTAGGCAGAAAGCTGCACCCAAGTCTACCAGTACAATATCATCTACAGATGAAGATCCAACGCTAATCACGTCTACTTCTCCTGATCGTGTTCCAGCTAAATTATCAGCAGATCCTGATGATGACTGTTTTTCTGCTCCTGAAGGAGTCCTAGCAGGAGATTATGCTGCTGGAGATCCTGATGATCCTGGTGTTATGTCTACGCAGTAAACTCTCTTTTTAGTTTGTTTTTTAGTTCATTGAAGTTAACTGAAGTGAAAAAAATGTATGTTAGTTATGTTCAGTAGTTTAATGAATGCCATTTAATACAGCATGTACTGTACACTGCATTTAAAAAAGCTATTTTTTACAGTGCAATAAAACTGTGATGAAGTGAAGTCTGTCTTTATTTGCTTTAATTTGCGTTTAATAAGTGTATTTTAATCTCAGTATCAATTAAACAAATTGTGTATGGATTAGTGTGGGGTATTGGGCTAATTAGGGCTATTTTAATAGTCACTCTCAAGCAACCGGAAACTACACCTTTCCGGCAATAGGCAATCCCTGCAATCCCCGGATCCGGATAACGGGAAGTTTACTGTATATATTCAGCAGTATAAATATATTAAATGTCATGGCTATAGATTCCAGATAAGAAACTAATGAACTATACACGTCTTAATTGGTAGAGCAAAATGTGAAGTAATGAACATTATTGCCGAACTGTGAGTATCTGAAATTAGTGACCACTATTCTGTATCCAAACAAAATGTAGAAACACTGCAGTATTATTTTTATTATTCTATCAAAATGTTAAAAAAAATATTTCACCTCATGTACTCAGACATAGGGAATGGATGTAATTTATTAAAGTGAGTTTAAATATAGAAATTAAAAAAAGCTACTTACTATGTTATACTGCATAGCTTATTCATCAGAGTCTTGAACTGCACAGCTTTTAATAAAAAGCTTCCATAAAATAATATAATATGTGGCTGTTTAATTTGACTTTGTAAACAGTTTCATAAAAAGGCCCCACAAGCTTTTGCTGATTAAAACTTGATATAAAAAGTATTAACATGATTAAAATACATAAAATCATTGAAAGTGAGTTCCCATAGGAAAATGTAGGAGCCTGAGTTATTAATATAACTTCTTAAATGTAAATAAATAAAAAATTAAATACCCATTACATAAGTATAACACACAGTCTTTCAAGTACACAACATATATAGAGCAATGTTGCCATCCTGACCTTATTTGTATTAACGATTTTCTTGTGCACCAGAAACTTATTTTGAGTCTATAGAGATTTTCGTGTGAAATCGATTGATAAAGTATACCAACCTGAAAACAATCTAGTCTACAGAGGATTATTTAACAAAGGGACACGTTCTATGTTATTGTAGAGAAATGAATGAGGAGAAGGCTTACAACTTTGGACAGTAATAATAATAATAATAATGATACTTACAATAATGTGAATACAACAATACACAGCCAGACATCCCTCACTCACAAAATAAACATCAGCGATAATGAGACATTCATAAACACACTAAAAATGAACAAACTTAATACTGAGCACATAGCCTTGCCATAAATCCCATACAACACAGCATTGCCTTTTTATACACATGGTAGACCTGTGCATAAACACAGAAATATTGCCATTAATTTAATAGATAGGTATATGTAGACCTTGTTTTTCCAGTCTAATTGAGGTCCAACTCTGTGTTTGGAAATCTCGAGTCTACACCATGTTTACAATATTCATTACTTGTAATACACCTTTGAGATTGTCTTTTTTTGTTTTCTTATATAGAAAGGTCCATGACTAGCAGTCAAACAATTTGTAGAGAAGAATATATGTAAATATGTAAGATAATGAGATAATATCAAATACAGTGCCTTGCAAAAGTATTCACCCCCCCCCTTGATATTTTTCATGTTTTGTTGCCTCACAACCTGGAATTAACATAAATTGTTTGAGGATTTCCATCATTTAATTTACAGAACATGCCCACAACGTTTAAAAATGTTTTTTTTTTTTTTATTGTGAAGCAAACAACAAATAGGACAAAATAACAAAAAAATGTTGAAAAAGTCAATGTGCATAACTATTCAACCCCCTAAAGTCAATACTTTGTAGAGCCACCTTTTGCAGCAATCACAGCTCCAAGTCGCTTTGGATAAGTCTCTATGAGCTTGCCACATCTTATCACTGGGATTTTTGCCCATTCCTCCTTGCAAAACTGCTCCAGCTCTTTCAAGTTGGATGGTTGCACTTGTGAACATCAATCTTTAAGTCTGAACACAGATTTTCTGTTGGATAGCCTCATATCACGCACAGAGTTGTACAGGTTTTGATCAAGAATATCCCTGTATTTCGCACCATCCATCTTTTCCTCAACTCTGACCAGTTTCCCAGTCCCGGCTGCTGAAAAACATCCCCACAGCATGATGCTGCCACCACCATGTTTCACTGTGGGGATTGTGTTCTTTGGGTGATGTGATGTGTTGGGTTTGCGCCAGACATAGTGTTTTCTTTGATGGCAGAAAAGTTAAATTTTAGTCTCTCATAGACCAGAGCACCTTCCTCCATACATTTTGGGAGTCTCCCACATGACTTTTCACAAAGACAAAACATGCCATTTTGTTTTTTGCTGAAATTAATGGCTTTCTTCTGGCCACTCTGCCATAAAGCCCAACTCTATGGAGTGTACGGCTTATTGTCGTCCTATGTACAGATACTCCAATCTCTGCTGTGGAACTCTGCAGCTCCTCGAGGGTTACTTTAGGTCTCTGTGCTGCCTCTCTGATGCCCTCCTTGCCCAGTCCGTGAGTTTTGGTGGGTGGTCGTCTCTTGGCAGGTTTGCTGTTGTGCCATATTCTTTCAATTTGGTTATGGTAGATTTGATAATGCTCCTGGGGATCATCAAAGAATTGGATATTTTTTCATAACCTAACTCTGATTTGTACTTCTTAAAAACATTGTCCCTTCCTTGTTTGGAGAGTTCCTTGGTCTTCATGGCAGTGTTTGGTTAGTGGTGCCTCTTGCTTAGGTGTTGCAGCCTTTCAAAAAAGGTGTGTATATGTAATGACAGATCATGTGACATTTAGATTGCACACAGGTGGACATCATTTCACTAATTATGTGACTTCTGAAGGTAATTGGTTGCACCAGAGCTTTTTATGGGCTTCATAACAAAGGAGGTGAATACATATGCACATGCCAATTTTGTTTTCTATTTCTAAAAAATAGTTTTATGTATATATTTTTCTCATTTCACTTCACCAACTTATACTATTGTCTTCTGATCCATCACATAAGATTCAGATTAACAAAACATTGCACTTAAGGCTGTAATGTAACAATATAGGTAAAAAGTCAAGGGGGGTGAAAACTTTTGCAAGGCACTGTACAGACACAAGAAAAGTTACCTAAATTCTCTGAAGAACCTATGTATGTGTTCCAGCCATGAGATATGTTTTTGGTAAAGAGTCTTAATAAAGTTTCTATTACTACTAGGTGTTCCTGATTACCCAAATGGCTATGAAGATAGACGGAAAACCAGAATGGACACATGCCAGCTGCTGCCAGTCAGCCCCACACTCCACTATGTCAATAAAGTATACAACTTCTTCAAGCCAGGACCAAGGAAGGCTTGATGCTAATAGGTATTGTGTTTGTCATAAGGATCTTCGGGTTTGGAGCTTTCATCTTGGAAGTCTAGCATCATAGTGTGCCCAGCATCAGCATAACTGGGCTCCCTCATCTAAGTGCAGTTGACACACACTTCACTGAACTTTCCTGCATGTCATCTCCATGCAACATCACAAATTTGCCCCATCTAGATAATGGCTGGTGGAGAATTATTACCACTCACTGATTACCAATGGATATCACGGCTGCTATGTTTTCTTACAAGTTCCCTATGTACATTTCTGTCATACATTTGGATCACAGTGGCACAGTTTGTGCACTGATTTCCCTTTTTCCAGACATTATGCATACAACCTTCCAACACAAGAGTTAGGTATTATAAATACCTGGTATTTGTGGGAGGGGCCCTCTCTCAACAGTCGAACGGTTGGCTAGCAACTAGGAACCATTGCTCTCCAGGTATGTTAGTGCCCTTTCGGTCAAGTAGAATAATGTGGCAAGTGGTAGGTGATCTGTGCCGGGGCCTACCAGACATCCAGCCTGCTTAGAGGGCCAGATGATTCCTTAGGTGAGGGCAAGGACAGCTCATTTGCACAGGGATCAGCAGAGACTATGACATGAGAGGTGAAGCATAGCAAGGGGTGGAGAAAAGTATGCTAGTGGTGCATGGCGAAGGTTGATTTAGAACTGATGGAAGGAGTATGTGAAAGCATAATCAGCTATTCAATCGAAGTCTAAAGGCATAATCGAGAGGGTGTCTACCAAAGGCTGATTGGACTAGTGAAAGCAAGATTGAGGTGGTGCCTAGCAAAGGCTGATATAAGACTTATAGCAAGCGTGATCAAGGTGAAATCTAACAGAAGCTAATTAGAGGAAAATGAAGATAGTACATTTTGTCCAGGATCCACCAAGGAGGGATTACGGAAGCAAAAAGCTTCCCCTTGGACATGGACATGGCTTAGTAGATTCTGGGACCAATCTGCCAGCCAGCTTAGTATATCTGGGCCAAGAACTGTGAAAGGAGCTATGAAAAGCTAAAAGCATAACCTTGGACATGGGCAAGGATGTGGCTAAGCAGTTTTGGGATGAGATCCCCTAAGGAGGGCTGATGGAGGGTTTAAAAAAATAGTGCAGCTTGGCCCAAAAGCAATAAAAATGCCCAAATCTAGCAAAACAGGTATGAAATTGGCCCAAAAAATAACAAGACAAGCATAAAATGGCCAAAAAGCAAACAGACAAGCATAAGGACAGGCTCAGTGAAGCCAGGAAGAGAGACCTAAGAAGCACCCTCCAGGCACAGACTCAGAAATGAACTGAGCTGTGCAAAGGAGATAAGGACAGGAAGTCCTTATGAAGGCTGAATAAGGCCCCTCCCACAGAAGAGGCAGTGCTAGAGAGAGGGACCCTTTACTTGTAAAAGGAATGTGAGGAATGCAAGAGAGAGCAAAACCCAGTAGAACCTCAAAACAACAGGCTTGGGAGGTGGGAGTAATGATGGCATTGTAAGCAGTGATACATATACGAAGAGTGGAAGCTTTGGTAGAGGGTGAGAAGATGAGTATTTGATATGTTGAGACTGGGTTGATGTGCTGACATCCAGAAGGATATGCTAGAGAGACAATTGGCAACTTGTGCTCAAAAAGAGGGAGATAGATCTGATAGAACACAGCAAACAACATGTATGCCCCTTGTTTAATCTTCTTTTCCAGGTTGTGGTTACTTGATGCACACACAAGATTTGGTGCTTTATCACCAGTCAGAATTTTCCATCTTAAATACTGAAATACAGGTTTTAAACATGGTAGGACTGCAGATTATAAGGCTCTGGATTACTTATTAACTTAAGGAGGCAGTATTTGTACACTGGTGGGTGTCAGAATATTGTTGTTCCTAAGGATGGGTGGGATCTGGACTCAAGGGTTTTGATGGGGGTGTGGTTATGGAAATTGGTTCAACCCTTATTGGTCTAATATTGTTTGCTTGGAATGCTGCTTGTCATTAGGCACTAAGTGTATGCATTCCGTTTTGCAAACCCCTTCAATGGATTCTTGCATATCAACTTGCATGCTGTGTTTGCGTTGTTCAATTGTGTCTGACTCTCCATGACCTCATGGACCGCAACTCCCCATGCTGACCCACTTGGTATACATGGCATAGATACTGTAGTGTGTTGCCAGATCCTTCTCCAGTGGGCCATAGCATACAGCTCCAGGTGTTCCTAGGTGGTATCCCATCCAAGTATTGACTAGACCCAATCCTGCATGCCTTCAGGGTGGTGTGACCCCTTGGTTACCCTTGACTGGAATAGAACCCAGGTTGCAGCAGTGAAAGCACTAAATGTTAACCACTGGACCACCAGAGAACCTGCATACCTGTTGCTTCATATTTAACTCTGTCAGATACTGTTATATACTTATATACGTATATACTTGAAGAAATACTTTAATCCAAATACGATTTAAAAAATGACTCATTTTAATTATATACCTTCTGAACTACAAAGCTTTAAGCAAAGCTCAGGATGCATTATGCACAAGCCAGGAAACCTACCCACCGACAGCACTTTCGAGGTTACTGCCTTTCATCAGTGTGGGGCCGCCTCCTATCCAGTTTACTAGATTTGGTGAGGAGGTAGGTTACCACAACAATCATTTAATTTGTGGTGGGCAAAAGAGCAATACGCTAAATAAATAAAAGTAAATAAATGGTACATTTGTGCTCACATTTGAACGTCTATAACAAGTAAAAAATTTGTTTCTTGCTCAGAATTCCAAGAAATACAGTTATTGCAGTGCATTCTGGGAACCCATGCACACATGCAAATGTGCCCACAGAGGCTTTGTACTTTAATCATAATACCATTTAAAAAGTATATACCTGCTGTATTACACAGATTTAAGCAAAACCAATCATGGATTAAGCACAGCCCAGGAAACCTTCTTACAGACACCACTTTTTCGAGATTACTGTCTTTCATCAGTGTGGAGCCGGTTCCTAGCCTGTGTAGTAGATTTGTTGGGGAGGTAGTTTACTACAACAATCATTTAATTTGTAGTGGGAAAAATAGTGATATGCTGTACAGTAGTACAGTAAATAAATAGTACATTTGTGCTCATATTTGAATGTCTAAAACAAGTAAAAAAATGTGTTCCTACTCAGAATTCCAAGAAATGCAGTTATTGCAGTGCATTCTGGGAACCCATGCACACATGCAAATGTGCCCACAGAGGCTTTGTACTTTAATCATAATACCATTTAAAAAGTATATACCTGCTGTATTACACAGATTTAAGCAAAACCAATCATGGATTAAGCACAGCCCAGGAATCCTTCTTACAGGCACCCCTTTTTCAAGGTTACTGCCTTTCATCAGTGTGGAACCGCTTCCTAGCCTGTGTAGTAGATTTGTTGGGGAGGTAGTTTACTACAACAATCATTTAATTTGTAGTGGGAAAAAGAGTGATATGCTGTACAGTAGTACAGTAAATAAATAGTACATTTGTGCTCATATTTGAATGTCTAAAACAAGTAAAAAAATGTGTTCCTACTAAGAATTCCAAGAAATACAGTTATTGCAGTGAGTTCTGGGAACCCATGCACACATGCAAATGTGTCCACAAAGACTTCCTCTTTAATGCAAATAACATTTAAAACAAATATATATTGTTAGTATTCCATAATTATACCTTTTTATTGGACACACTTTTAATTTAGATAACAAAAATTATTTTTTTGCACAAACGTTTAATTTAGAGTAACAAGACATTCAAGTCTTTTTTTATGTCAAAAACAATACTGATTAGATGTATAGATGAGAAAAGATACAACCCTAAATGAAATAGAGTAAAGTAAATATCAAAAAGATGTCCGGTCAGTTCCAGATAGCCCCTGATGGGTTACTGGGTTACTGGACGGTTAAAGACTCTATTTTTTACAATTGTAGCAACAAAAAATATAATTTATTATTAAAATACAGAGAATTTGAAAATTAAAAAAAATGTGATAATAAAGAAAAATATATCCATATAATACAATAGTCTGATATAATTGTGTAGAAGAACTGCTATAAGTTACCCCACAATACCGCAGTGTGACAAACAAGCAGTAATAAAGATCTCAGATCTATGTTGAGACAGTTATAATAAATTAACGGCAGCATGTATCCAGTTGAAAAAGACAGATGCCCCAAAATGTTGCTATATTGCTAATAGGCCCTTTGTACATCCAAAGTTCCAGTGCAATACTGGATGGTTAATACCATTGCAATCATAGTTTATTTGGATAGGGTACCTTGTGTTCAACTGGCATGCTGTGATTTGTACATCTAGCCAGTAATTCAGTGAAGTTCAGCTCCCCTCAGGCAGGGAAGAGCATATGGCCATGTCACACTAACCTGCGTAGAAATACTACTGTGGAAGCAGTCTTCTAAGCATCCTGAACGCCCAACCCACGTTTCACTGCTATTACCAAAGCGGATTCTTCAGGGTAATTAGAAAGTTCTGAAATCACTGGATTTTTAAATGAAAGCCTGCGTATTACTTGACTACCACAATGACTTGACTGCACAGCAGTCAACGCGCGATCACGTGCCCCACCAACCAATAGGATGGCAGAATCACACTAAAGGAAGTAGTTACTGAATATGTTTGTGTGTTGCTATAGAGACAATAGTGATACAACCTGCAAAATGGCGAGCAAGTCTCACTGGGTTATCACTATAAAACTAGCTGAATATACGTCAAGAGGACCCCAATTACATATATACACAAACATATACAGCCTTATTAAATTGTGATTTGGCCAATTGAATAGGGCTCTATATAAGCACACAGCATATTTTTTTTACAGAAGTTTTTAGTTTGTGAACTTCTACCCAAAAGAGAGGTCTTCACTAACTAAATAAAAAAAATATGCTCTGTGCTTATATAGAGCCCTTTTCAATTGGCCAAACTGCAATTTAATAAGGCTGATAGGGTGAACCATGTGATAATTAGTTTTAGATGGCAAAGTTTCACGCAAACGATACAATGAAATATTTACTTCCAAAAGGGCAGATAAATTACTAGATTTTACCCATATTAACTACAGTTTAGTACCTAAAGGAATTGAATTTTTTCCTAATAATAATAAGAACCAGTATAGATAATAGTCTAGAATTTTAGGAAATGTGGAGCAGATCCTTAAACAATAGTCAGGCAGAGAACAGCTGAACATAGAGACAATGTGATATACAATGTGAACCTGATATTAGCTATGGTAAATACTAAAAATGGGGGGGGGGGGCACTACACCATGATGGAATATGTGTGAACACTTTATACGGCCTATATTCCTATGTCTAGAGCGCATAGACCTAAATGGGGGAATGATAATGATACTTGAACTAAGTGGCTAAGATGTATAAAACCTTAAACTTTTTAGATTAGTGCTAAGAGTTAAGGCATACATTTTAAAACAATATGACCCTAAATAGGGAAACTAAGATGACTTGGAGGATAATTATATGAAAGGGGCGAAGGTGAATCCCTCATTTGGGCCGAAGGGAGACAAAGTTCTCAGATGGAAGATCCACCAAGCCTCACGCTGGAGAAGCTTGGTCTCCATATTGCCTCTCCTATCAGAGATGTCAGTTTTCTCGATGCCACTAAACTTCACAACCATAACATCTTAGTAACATTTGTTTAATTCTGTTATTCTGCATATTAAATGTAGCAATTAATCGTATTTGTTTCTGATCAGATTCTGGTGATGTTTCAGCATTATTTAATAGTTCTTCTTGTCTTTTTCATTTTGCTCTTGCATATGCCTTCTTAAGTATATTATGCGAATATCCCCTTGATTTGAACCTGTTTACAGGTCTTTTGCCTGAGTCTTGAAATCAGAGTCCAGAGTACAGTTTCTTCTTATATGGAGTTATTGACCAAAAGGAATACTGCGTATAAGATGTGATGGGTGATGGCTTGATGCTGATAATAAGCTGTTTGTGGCTGTTTCCTTGCAATGTGTATACGTAATTAGCATGTTGTCATCAGATTTCTGAATCACCAAATCCCAAAATTCGATTTTCTCTTTGCTGAATACTGATTAGATGCCATAAATAATGCCTTTACACAAGTGGAGAATGAAAACCTATATAAGCCACCTATTTTAAAGATAATGCACAAGTATTTAAATTTGATTAAAACATTACACTCCTATGAGTAAGTTTGCCATGGCTTCCTGAATGAAGATTTAAAATGCATGTTTTCCACATCTGCAGGCTTTCTGGTGGCTGAGGAAGCCAATACAGGACAGGGAGACTCGACTGCAGTGGTTGCACGGAAAGATTTGCTCTGGTTTGGGTGCTGCAGTGATACGATTTTTCCTCCATCTCCTATTGTCCTCAAGTCCAGCCATAAATGTGCTCTTGAAAGAGGAGACAACCTGGTTAATGGTACTTCTCCAGGCCTTGCAGTCTAAAGCTAAAGCTGTCCAGGTAGGTAAACTGGTGGACTGTTTTGGCTCAGACTCACCAAAAGTGACGCAAGGAGGTCCAGTGCTGGCAGGTGGAGAACTTCTGTCTTCTTCAAACTGATTTTTAGACTGAAGAGCTCCGCAGCCTCCGCAAAGCAAGATGCCAATCACCACAGAGCTGTCACCATATAGCAAACAATTGCAGCATTGTCGGCAAAGAGTAGCTCTCGAACGGGTCATTCCATTGTCTTGGTGTGGGCCTGTAGTCGCCTCAGGTTGAACCAAATTCCATCAGTGTGGTATCAGATGTAGAGACTCATCATCAAGGTCTGCCGTGGCCCTTTGCAGCATCATACTGAAGAATAGCATGAATAGGGTTGGTGCAGTGATACAGCCCTTCTTTACGCCATTACTTATTGAGAAGGGCTCTGACAAGTCTTTGCTGTGCCTGACTTGGCCATGCTGGTCTTGATGTAGCTGGATGTTCATGTTGAGGAACCTGGGAGGACATGCTATACATTCTAGAATTTGCCACAACCCCTATCTGCTCAAGGTGTTTAACACTTTGGTAAGGTCACTAAACGTCACATAAAGTCCCTTGTTCTGTGCTTGGCATTTCTCATGTAGCTGCCTGAGAACAAACAGGCAGTGTTGCTCCTGTTGGCTCTAAAGCCATGCTGACTCTCAGGAAAGTTCTTCTGCTATAGTTGGCACAAGTCTGTTGAAGAGTACTGTTGCAAGGATTTTCCTCATGACGGAGAGCAGAGATATCCCCCCAGTAAATGGAGCATTCTGACTTTTCCCTCTTGTTCTTGTATAGGGTGACCATGATTGCTTCACAAAAGTCCTGTTTAAATTTGCATGATTGCCTCACAAAAGTCCTGTGTCAAAGAGCTCATGGAGCTTACATGAAGTGCTAAGCCCCATGTTTTCAGATCTCTGCTGGGATCAAATCATCTCGTACTGCCTTAACATTTTTTAGCTGTGCAATAGCTTTAACAATCGCTTCAAGAGTAGGGATTTCATTGAGTTCTGTTTTCATTTGTTGTTGAATGTGATGGAGCCCTGAGACTGAAACTATGCTGTTGTCATGGTATACAGTCTGAAAGTGGTAAGACATGGATCTCTTAATTGTTTTTGTCAAACCAGTCTTTGTTCTTCTTTGTGGAGAACCCTAGGACCTCTTCAGAGGACTGCAGGATGCTGGTTTTGAGGTATTCCCATAGATCATCTGAAGAGAGATATTTGAAATATCGGTGATCCTCTAATCTTGACTCGCCTGGAAGTCGGCCTTCACTACAGCTGACTGGAGGTTGGCAAACTGATACTTTTTCCTTAGGGCTCCTTTCCTCTTTGGCTTAGGATTGAAATGGAGACAACGTTTGCAGTGCACTAGGCGGTGGTCCGTATTACATTCTGTGCTGGGCATCACTCAGGATAGCATGGTGTCTCGAAGGTCTCGCTGGTGCACCAGAATATAGTCTATAAGATGTCAGTGCTTGGACAGAGGATGCATTCAGGTTATCTTCAGTCTGTCTTTCTGCTGGAAAACAGTGTTGCTGATGGCGAGCTTCTGCTTCTCACAAAACTCTAGAAGAGGGAGCCCATTGTCGTTGTAGCTTTTAACACCTTTGTTGCCAAGTACCCCTTTCCAAACTTCTGAATCTTTGCCTACTCTGGCATTGAAGCTGCAGAGGATGATGACCTTGTCATCTGAAGGGACATTCTTTATGAGATTAAGCAGGTCAGTGTGGGAAGATCACCCGTGACAGTCTGTTCTCTGGCCAGGACACTCTCTAATTGCCCTGCCATTTGTCTAAACACTGCTAAGCTGGGGACAGTTCCACGTGTGCCCAGTAGTGACATTTTGTGGCCATAGTAGGGTACTGATTTTCCTTTGTGGTGGTTGCTAATTGGTTCCCTCCACTGGGAAGTACCTAACCTAGACTCACCCTGGGGAGAACAAGCCAAGCCCCCATATCCATACAGCGTACAGCTCCCTCAGGGGGACAAATGCAGGCGGCATCTACAAACAATTATCGTGGGTGGACAGGTTGTGTAAGGTTTTAGAGATACTGGGGCTGCCATCACGGTTATACATCCAGACTTTGTTAGCTTGTCGGCTTTGCTACCTAAGAAACTAAACATAGTGGTGGCTGAAGGGCAGCGACTTTCCTTTGCTGTTGCCCCAGTAGAGATTGATTGAGGTACCAGCCAGGGTTTTGGAAAATAGGAGTGATGTCGGGGTTGCCCACAGATGTGTTACTGGGTAATGACCTGGGGCTAATGGAGTGTCGCTACATGAACATTGTGACCCGTGACCAAGCCACCGCCCAGCGTGTAAAGGATCCAGAACCATTGCCAGCGGACTTCTCACCCACTCGTCCAACTGGGTAAGTCCATTACCTGCTTGGGGAACTGGGGTTACTTTGGCCAGCGTAAAGGAGTTTAAGAGGGAGTTACAGGATGATAGTACCTTAGAGGGGATTCGGTGGAAGGCTAACAAGGGCCAATTAGGGAAGGAAGCAGAACAGTTTATTTGGGACCAAGAGTTGCTCTATCGAGTTACCACAGGGGAGGGTACCGCAGGCCCAGTGGAGGCGAGAAAGCAACTGATCATCCCCAGAAAGTTCAGAATGGCTCTGCTAGGATTGGCTCATGACATTCCCTTATCCGGGCACATGAGGAGTAAGAGGACCTGACAACGTCTAAGTCACATACTGCTGTCGCAGAAGCCCTTGTGGGAATCTTATCAAAGGGTGGGATTCCCAAGGGAGATATTATCTGACCAAGGGACTCAGTTTCTGGCCCAGCTAACACAGCAACTGTGGCAGGTTTGTGGTATACAGCATCTGTGTTCATCCCCTTACCATCCCCAAACCAATGGCCTATGTGAACAGTTCAATGGGACTTTCAAATGAATGCTTAGAGCCTTCGTAGAACATGAGTTACTCACCCTTTGAACTTCTGTATGGATAAAAAGTAAGAGGTCCCTTAGAGGTCATCCGGGAGTCATGGGAAGGGGAGTATGAACACAGTGAGGTACCAGCAGTCCCCTATGTGTTAGCTTTCCGTCAGTGACTAGCCACACATGCTGGGATAATTTAGGATCACTTACAGGTAGCCCAAGGAAGGCAGAAGCAGCGGTATGACCAAGGCACCCACTATAGGGAGTTTGTGGATGTGCAGCCCGTCCTTCTTCTCGTCCCCAATCCCCAGAACAAGTTGCAAGCCTCCTGGGAAGGGCCCTATAAGGTAGTAAGGAAGATTGGGGAAGACACCTATAGAATAGAGGTAGACCCTGGCCATTACATCCACAGAACATATATCAATAAGTTAAAAGCTTACCGGGGCTAGGCTACTATGGTCATGGCTGTCTGTGCTGCTACCGGTAGTGATTCTGAGGAAGGGCTACTGGTCGACCAGCTATTACAGGGGTGTCTTATGTCCAGGCATACCTAGACGACAAAGCCATCTTTAGCTCTTCCTGGGGCGAACATCTTGCCCACATCCAGCAGGTGTTACACCGGAATAGGAATAACGGTCTTACCATTTGGCCAGACAAGTGTCAGTGGGCTAGGGCTGAGGTACAGTATCTGGGACACTGGGCACTGCAGGGTATTACCGTAAATGTGTCCCTTCTTAGAGCACAATCGCAAAGCCCCTGGCGGACCTAACCAAGTAAAGGATGCCTTGCATGGTGGACTGGATGCCTTGGTGCCAGCACCAGTAATCGCTACCTGGGATTACACCCAACCCTTTTTGGTTCACATGGACGATTCGACCTACGGACTGGGTGCTGTCCTCAGCCAGGTTAATCAGGAAGGAGAGGTGCATCCTATTGCTTACCTGAGACGTAAATTGGTTGACCGGGAACTAGCTTATGCAGCCATCGAGAAAGAGTGCTTGGCGGTAGTGTGGGTCCTCAAAAAGCTGCAACCATATTTATATGGACGTCCTTTTACGGTGGTCACAAACCACAACCCACTGTGCTGGAGACAGTGGGAGGTTGCTGCAGTGGAGTCTTGCGCTCCAGGCACAGGACTTTGTAATTAAACACAGACGAGGAAGTGCCAACCAGAACGCCGATGGACTGTCCCGACAAGAGGACCACTGATCAGCCCGCTCAATAGGGGCAATCCGGGAAGATTACCCCCTCTTTGCTGAGTCGCAGGTGGGGAATGGTTGTAAAGATCTGTTCTCTGACCAGGAGACTCTCTGTTTGTGTGGCGATCTGTGTAATCACTGCTGAGCTGGGGACAGTTCCACGTGTGCCCAGTAGTGACATCTTGTGGCCATGAGGTTACTGATTTTTTTTTCTGGGGGTTGCAAATTGGTTCCCTACACTGGGAAGTGCCTCCCTTAGTCCCTCCCTGGGGGGCACAAGCCGAGCCCCCATAGCCATCCGCCCCTGATTGGCTCTATTAACCCAAGCCTGCCCATACCCCCCAGCTGCCGTTCTCTTACTGGATGATCCTGATCGCAGAGGGGATTTTGAATAGGTCCTCCCAGCCACATGGAAAATGTGATATATAGAGTGCTGTAAGAAATAAAGTTTTGTTGTTACTTGGAACGCATAGAGGATGGTGTGTTTCATTTAACAGGAAGGCTTTTATTTTTTTCCTGAGCTAAATCACATTTACATGTTCCTGATCAGTTAGCCGGATAACGAGCAGCCCATTACTTCAACGAAGATCGCCTATTTAGAGGGGAATTCCTGTGGCCAAAGGCAGAGATTGTCTGTAGCTAAATAGGCCCCCTTTTTGGGATCTTCACATAGTGTAAAATGTATCCTTTTCCACAGGATCTGCTTGAAGAGCTATGGTATATACAGTGAACATTGTAGCATGCTTCTTGTTTTGAAGTAGGAAAATGATGCGGTCAGAGTGACCCTTTGGCAGGTTGTGAGTTTGGAGCCAATATGGTTCATGACCATGAAGTCAACACCAGTGAGGTGTTTCTGGCATGCCTGACCATTAGAGGGTGTAGCCTGTGCCATGTTCCTGAAAGCTTCCTTCCTCTGGGAGGTGGACTTCACTGAGGGCAGCCATGTCGATAGCCAGCCATGACAGTTTGTGGGCTACTAGGGCAGAGTGGCACTCTGGGCGACCACTGTCTACTGTGTCAAGCATAGTTCTGATGTTCCAACATGCGAGTTTCAGTCCAAGTACACCTTGTGAGGCAGGTGTGAGCCTTTTCTTCTTTGCTCAGTTTTTTTTCTCACAAGGAACATCACTGAAATACACAAGGTGATTAGTAAAGCAGTTACTGCCCAATTCAAAAATAATTTATCCATTATGGAATGAGACAGAATTATTACATTGTGAATTAATGCAGAAGAAAATGGGTAGTGTGGATGGAACATTTACTTACAGAATGTAGATAAAAAGAGAATGTACACAGCTGAAAAGTTATAAAGCAGAGGTTTGCTGCCTTTAAAAGAAACAGCCACCTTTCCTAAGGTTAACTGGGGGAATCAGCAGAAGGTGAAAAACTTAATTTGAAGGAGACATATGCTTGAAAAATCAAAGCCCTCATTCCTCCCATGAATCCAAATGTTTATATGCTGGTTAATCTGGTCACCTTTGAACAGTTTCTAATGTAATTTAGCCTTAATGATCAAACAGTTTGCCTGATTACCACCACATTACAGCAAATTCCCACATCTGCAACAGTAGGTTGGAGTGTGGGCTGACCAAAAGAAGCTCAGTCATACAGTTGTCAGGTGTCTACATCATGGGTACTTTCTTAAATATAATTGTGCCCCAACCAAATGAAGATCCTTTTGCTTTTTTTTTCCAAATCCCATAGTATTTATTGTAACAGGACTTGGAGATAGGAGATCCTAGAATGCTTAGGGCCTCATTCTATTAGCGGCCGTAAATTCGTCCGTAAGGCTGCGATTCCTTGCGGGGGTTCAGTTAACTCGCGATTCTATTATACGGCCCCGCAAGGATCTCCTTTTACGGCCGGCCGCATATCTTGGAACCGGCCGTAAGCTGTGAAATATAAAAACTCAAAAATAAATTCAAGCCTGCACTGTACAGCTCTGTAAATGCTAGGGATTATATTGGGGGACATGAGGATTAAAAGGAACCCACTCTTAAGCTTGCACATCAGCCCAAACCCAAGTTCAAATTAACTGTTTATTTTCCGGATGCGGCGTGGGCAAGTCCAAGCACTCTGGACTTTTTACATGGATATTTTACGGATATTAAAAATAAAATATTTTACAGATTTGAGTATCGGATAATTATGTGCTATTTTTTCTAACACCTAAAATCCCTTTATAGTCTTTTCCAAGTGCAGGATGGCTTTATTTGAGCTATTTTATGTGCTTAATTGGTGCTAGCGGGACCTCTTTCCTGCAAGTAAGCAGCGGCTCGTTTTTAGCCTTGCAGAGAGGTTTCCCGGAGCAATTGAATTGCAAAACTCTTGCGGCCGTTTTAGATCAAAGGCTTTCCTCTGGCGCGAGCAGCCGCAAGAGATAGCAAGGCACCGGCCGCAAGCCTGCCGGAGCCTCCGGCCGTAAGGGAATAGAATAGCCGAATAGCTTGCGGCCGGTCCTTGCGGCCCCGCAACGGCTGCGGCCGCTAATAGAATGAGGCCCTTAGAATACTTAAAGGGAAATACAAAGGCTTAACCTTTACAAATCTGAATATATTAAGTAATGCATGTAGCTTCTCTGATTTTTTAATTATGTTAGAAGATTGGAGAAGGGATACTGTTGGTAAATCTAAAACTGTGTATGTCCCCATTACCTCTAGCATTTTAGCTATGCATACATGTTTGCTTTGCTTGTAGGCGAGAAAGTACTGTCGGGAAAGAAAATATATAGTTATGAAACAGGTCAGGAATATGCAGTGGGATATTATGGCAATATTCTGACCTGGAACAGTAATCAAATGCTTTATAAAGCCTATGAGATCAGAAACAAATACTACAAATATCCAGCACACAGAAGCTATATTTTCCCCCATAAATTGGAGAGCTGTTTTTATTTCCAGCACAAAATGAAAGAGATGGTTATGGAAATTCTGTATTTGGGATCAAATGTATGAAAACATTTGTGGAATGCACTTTTTTTTTTTTAATTTGTAGTTGTTAAAGTGCTCAGTGTGTTAATGGTAAATGTTATTTGGTTTCCTAATGTGGAAGAAAAATATTCACAAGCAACAATCTACTCTTCAAAAATCAAGCAATGAACAAAAACACAGACGTCTCTGAGTATTTTTGATTTATTGACAAGCAGCTTGGGAAGGCAGCAGCAAAGTATAGAGTATACACAATGTCTGCTGAGTTCCACGAATACCTAAACATATATTATATTATAGTAGTCCTAAATACAGAAAATGGTATATTCTATTATTGGAAATGTGATTGTAGATTTCTGAGCATGTACAGACTGGTCTAGCAATTTTCAGAATCTAGTGCATATATTTTACAATGAAAAAGAAAGCCTATAACAAGAAGAATTTATGTCAGTTTTGATAACTGACAACCAGGTGGGATCAATGTTTATGTAACTTTAATCTTAATTTACCCTGCATTGTAATATTCTGTTTTAAGAAATATCTTCAAAATATTTTATATTTAGGAACAGACTTGACAGTAGACATGGCTCAGAATCTACAAATTACAACCCGAAAACATTTTATCTACTAAGTGTACTATTAACTGATTCTGTAAAGACAAGTACATTCTTGTAATTGTTTTATTTGATTTCAAAATATATAGATTCTGTTATCTATTTAGTCATGTATATTTTCTATTAGTTTTTACATCTTTAGAAATATAAAGTTCAGTATAGTTTGAGAACGGCACAATTAAAAATGCATTTTCTAACATAACCTAACAAAAAATCGATATATAATATATTGTATAGACTTTTATAAAGGAGTAAAAAAGGAGTAAGAAAAAATGAAGAAAGAAAAACGTATATTGTATGTTATATTATGAAATGTATATTGTTGTATTTAACTATATTTTCAATAAAATAGATTGAGGAAAAAAATTGTATATTCCATTACTACCCTCTAGAAAATTATATAGTCCACCAACACCCAGTTCTAAGCCAATAAACAATTAATTATATTAGTAGGCCAATTAATTATGAGACAAGTACTTAGGCTAAATCTTTTCGCACATCACCTTTACGTTTTGCACCTCTGCACAGACAACAACTTGTTTTTTAGCCTTGACTCTGGCCTTGGTAGAGCTTACACAGAACATTTTATTATGGGAATAGTATTGTTTTCAGTTATAGTGAAAACCACTGAATTAGGGAAAAGCATAATTAACTGTTTCATAGCTTACATCTTGCAATATAAAAGTACTACTAAGGTAATACAAGTAAATTATGCATATATATCATATATATATATATATATATATATATATACAGTATAGATATGCTAATACTCAGAGGGTAGTAATATTTGTATTTAACCCCAACACTAATGATTAACTACCTTCTTTCAACTTATATTAACTTTGCTTAATATTATAACATAACTCGATTGACAACACTCATTTTTTTTAATTCCTTCAAAAAAATATTCTAGTATTGACACAAGACATGATTTTTTTTCTTTCCCATGGCTTATGGAAACTAAGTAAATGTTTTGTGTTTTCAGTTTTGTATTAGTGTTTCATGTTTTCATTTGTTTGTCCTTTTTTCTGTATATGATGTTATTTTATAGTCAAAATTTTGTTTCTTTTGACGCCTGATTTTTTTTAAATATATTTTGTTTCACAATTTTGCCCATTGTGTCTTTCTGTGTAAATGAGCATAAGTATACAGACATATATACATTTTTTTTCTAGTGTCTGATTTTTGTTTTATGTATACATTTTTATTTTATATTTCTGGTCCATGATTTTTTCAAAATGATTGTGTTTTCTTTTTGATATTTTGTTTATCAAACTGTTTTTATCAACAAAGCAAAGAGCAGGGGGTAACAATTCCCCAGGCCGCTCATTTAATATCACTACAGATATAAAGCTGCTATTAACAATGGACAGGATCAGTAGCCTCTGGCTAAACAGTTACCAGTTTGCCCTTTGTTATTTAAAAATATGACTATTCACTTTTTGGTAATCTTCAGATTCAGTCAATTCCAATAAAGAGATAGTTGCCATGTTAATATTGGTGATGTGCTTGGTTATTTATGAGTACTGGATGAAGCACTGAGCTAAATAAAGATGTGCAATCAAACATTTACAGGTAGAGGACATTTGCAAGGCATTTGAGGGTAAAACAGAATATTTTTAAACATATTGCATTATTTATATTTAGATTTGGGAATGAAATTTAGTACATTTAGAACTATTATATTTCTCAATAATTGTTGGTTTTAATTAAACACACACCTCTATATTTTAAATTATTATTACTAAAAAAAAGAATAATAATCACATACTTTATTTGGCACTCATGGTTATTTTAATATTAATTGTTCTCTTAAAATATAATCTTTATTGAGTATTTATAAAAATAATGGAGAGATTTAAAAAATATTAAAATATTTAAAACTTGGACTAAAGAGGAAGAGGATTTGGATGTTAAGCCTTTTCAAGCTGCCTCTACTACCCCAATGTAACAGTGTGTAATGCTGTACTGTTTTAGTGTCCTTAGCGCACTATTGCATTCCCTAGAATTACCCAAAGGTGATATCTCCCTGACTCTTTTAGTTTAATAGTAACAAATTGTGGTAATTTTATTTCTAGCAGTTATTACTGCCTTTCAAATCCCATTTTGTGATTCATTTGTATTATATGATACTAAGATATTTGTCTTTTGCACTTTTGTCTGATGTGTCTGATATTTCCTCCACAGTCTCCAAACCACCTGTAATCTCTGCTCTAGTCTATATTAGCTGTTATTGCCACATTAGTTTCACATTATTTTTCATTTTGTTAATGATAATATGATTCTCTGATTATTATTTGCTATTTACATCTGTATCTAATATTTTCTCCAGACTCCAATATAACTCATAGTTCTACTGATTTAAGTTTCACTACTAGAGTTTATATATTTGTATGCATTTGTGGGCCTATTTGTTTGTCCCAGCTCAACTTCCCAGAATACAGTGTAATAACTGTTTTTCTCCGAACTCTGAGCTGGAAGTAGGTTTTTTTAACTTGCTTTAGACATTCAAGTGTGAACACATATGTACTTTTTATTTACTATACTACTGTACGGTAGAGGGCTTCTATCGCTCTTTTGTTCACCATATTATAAATGATTGTTGTGGTGAACTACCTTCTCATAATTTCCACAACAAAGGCTGAGATCCTGCTCCATGCTGATGATAGCCAGTAAGCTTGAAACAGCTGTACATGGATTGGATACTCAGCCTGTGTTTATTCCAATCTTGGCTTTGCATTAAAGCTGTGTAATACAGCATGCATAAGCTTAAAGGAAGCCATGTTTGATGATGACTACGGAATGAAAAGCGAGGCATTTGTGGGCATATTTGTGTGTGCCAGCTCAACTTCCCAGAATGCAGTGTAATAACTGTTTTTCTCGGAACTCGTAGCCTCAAAGCAGGTTTTTTAACTTGCCTTAGACATTCAGGTATGAACACAGATGTACTTTTTATTTACTATATATATATATATACATAAAAGCATACTTGTTGTGGGCGTTCGTTTTGCTATGTTTAGAGATCAGTTGACATGCCCTTTAATAATGTTCATCTTAAATTTAAAGAAGCTATCTTTAAGATTTAAGATTTAGATTAAGCTGTGTCTAGATTCCTACTGTAACGGATCTACTGGCACCCCGACTGGGTACCTCCGTTGATGGACGCGTCCTAGCTTGTGCCGAGGACTACAAGCACCGCACCGGACACCACAACCACCACAGACTCCACAACCGCCGTAGCTTAACTGGAGCCGCGCCGTCTTCCTTCCACCCTGTATGAATCTCCAGCATCCAGGATCGTGTGGGGAAGACCTCTCCTCCAAGGAGAGTACATCAGGAACAAGAGTTCAGTAGTTTAAAGCTCAAGGGAGTATGCAAAGCATAGCAATCCCCAGTATGATATAGCAATTCCCTCCAAGAATGAGACAAGGCTACGTTTTGAAGGGTCAAGTAGAACTCCCTTGCTGGCACACCCAGCCTGGTTTCCATTACAGTCAGGTACAAACAGAACACACCCAGGGGGGAGGTATAGAACAATCAATAAAACAGCAGTAATGCCCACAGTTTACCTCCCCTTTTTTGGGAGATAATTGAGTTTATTACTGTATCTACTCAATTATCTCCCAGCTAAAACCTACACATTTTTATACATTTTTATAACTTTATGATTTTACATAGTACACAAACAAATCTTACATTTTTATGAACAACATAAATTGTGGAACAACATATTAAAAAATGGCATGAATCAGACCAGGGGTTCAAATGTTAGTAAAAGTATCTTTTACACATAACACACAGACATTTCACATATCCCCCATAGTTGGCCACACAATACACATATAGGGACAATAGGTGGGTCACACCTCCCTGAGGCTACCTGGCAACTTTGATACAGTCAGACATGGATTAGATCATCCTTCTTTGTTCTTATGTCTGAGAATGAAAACACTTTATACAATAGACTTCCTTATCTTATGAGGAGTCTCTGTAATAGGATTATCTCTTATGCCAAGGTCTGCAATAATCTGGGCTAATATTCTGCAGAGCCTAAACCAACATACATACAGTATAATAGTAGGATCATATTTTAACCATAATAATAACCATAAAACAGGAAAAAACAGTGATGGGTTCCGTTACACACCTCCCCCGTGACCATAAGCCGGCATACACGGTCTGATCCCAACGAATCGGCCTGGGGATGTCCGGACAAAAGTATTTGTTGGTCAATTCTCTAGTTTGACAACCCATCAGCATTACTGCAATTCACATTTACTCACATTTCACATATCCCCAGATAGCTGGGATCTGAGCGCACAAAACTACCGAATAGCGCTCAGATCCTATTCACACAGTTCAATTGCCATGTAGCTAAAGTCTTTCCCATAGTCTTTCATTATATGAATGGGCTCCATGGCATAGTTATCTGGGGTATCACCGCTCCCACAGGGCAAATACCGAATGACAACCCCTTAATGTAAAGGGCCAGAATGAGTGACATACACTTTGGAATGGCCGAATACTGTGTTTAAAGGGCAATATGTCCCAGGGCCATAGTCGCATGGCAGGAGGCTGGCAAACAGTCCTCTCCAAGACAAAGTGGCGAAGGGCACTTCGTCACACCTACATTATTTGTAAATACATCACTGATTTACTCTACGCTATGGCATATACTATTTCCTAATAGATGGTCCACTTCTGCATTTACCCAAATATATCTTTCTTATTGCCTGAATTCGTACTTTATTTATAAGTATATCCCTTGTATAAAACTTATCCTAACATATGCTATTTCAATAGTCCCATTAAAAAAGCAGAATGAGTAAAGGAGTTATTTATAACTGGGAATTGGCCTCATATTATATTAATTGCTGGATTGTACTGGACCCATTATATAACGTTTATAAAAGATAATATTATGTCAATTGGCCTCTGTTAGTTGTTACTGATAATTGTTGCATATTGTGCGTCACCTAGGCCTCTCAGGCCTCCTGGGTAGGCCACAGCGTTGCGTTACCCGGCGGAGCCTGAGGGGCGTGATGACTTCGGCCGCGTCGGGGGCGTGACTTCCACACGTTTTGCGGGCTTGCTGCAGTCTCTGCGCGGCCTGCTACGGGAGTAGACGCAGGTCTGAGTGGCTCTGCTGGTCAGGATAAGTACCAGTCAAAACTGAGAATTATTATCCCCCAACTAATTGCAGCACATAAGGGGCTAGGCTGATGTGTGGTGTGTGAGCTTTTGTGGGGTTTGTTCTTCCCTTCCCCTGCGTGTGTGGGTTCCTGTTGCCAGTCCCTCATGGATGCTAGAGAGTTGGAGGGGTTACTGGCTGAGGTCAGGGCTAGGGCCTTGAGCCACGGGGTACGATGGGTACAGGACAGGCTGGGTTTAACCATGCCTGCCGCATAGGGCCTTCCACCAGGTGCCCAGGTCCAGTCTGCAGTGGCTGCGGTCCTCGGTAGCTTAGGAGAGGTATCAGATATTCTTCCCCAAACCCAGCAAACCGAGCCATCAGACAGGCGTCCAATCCAGACAGGGCCAGGTTGACAGGGGAGAGTACAGCTCAGGGGAGCCAGGACCTTATACCCCTCACTCCAGAGAGGGCAGGGCCCACGGGAGGTGAGGGCCTACAACATCGGCCACCACCAATCATTTTGCCTATAGGGTCATGCCTGTATTCTGGCGCAAAGAATACCCCAATACAGCCCTGGAAAGGTGGCAAAAAGGGTAACAGTAATTCCAGGAGCTCTAAAACAGCTCCTACAGCCCCTCACTATGTGGAACCTGCGGTCCCTGGAGTTAGCCATACTAACAGCGCTTCTGGTGCTTTACAGGGGCGACTCATCGATAGTGCAGAGGCGGGGATGACTTTAACCAGAGAGAAGAGGAGCCGTGTCATAGCTGAAATAAACCAAGATAATAGCCAGGTCATTATTGACGATGTGCTGGTGGCGGCAAGGCAAACGCACCCCACCAGGGCCCGGAAGACCGCTACCAGGTAAAGTCCGTTGCTCTTCTCTAGGCGCCAAAGGGCTGAGGCTGGTGATAAACCGGTTAGGCCACAGCATAGGACGACTGGTTCTGACTCATGGAAGGAAGGTTTGACGGACCTTGCTAAGGGGCCTGACCATGTTCAAAACCAGGGAGGGACAAGTTCAGCGGCGCTGGTGGGTCTAGGCCATGCAAGGGTGAACGAGCCAGGCCAGTCCTCTGAGGAAGAGCTGACGGTTTGGTCACTGGGGCGTAGGCCACCTAGAACTAGTGGCTGTTCCTCTTTTCTCCCCAGGTCCAAGCTCAGGTCGAGCTCAAGGAGCAGGAGGTCCTGCCAATGCAGCTGTGCCTGCTCGGTTTCAGAGAGAGGGCAGAGCCCGCGGAGGACCAGAAGGTCACGGTCCCCGGAGCATCCAGACAGGCGCAGGGACATGCCGCTGGTGACGTCTACACCAAGGCACATCACACAAATAGAAGATACAACACGGGGGCTATCTTTCTGATGTCGTTAAAACTAACTTTCTGATGTCGTTAAAATCTTTGCTAGCCACGCCTAACATTGTAGTGAGCGAGCGGGACTTAGGTTCATGGGTAGGCAGTTTAGCCCGCAGGACGTGGGGGGAACAATTCCCACAGTTATAGGAGCAAGTGCGGCCCTCGGGCCTGTGCCGTTGTTTGTCAACCTGGCGAGGGGGGAAGCGGCCGGAGGGTCGGAAAGGGTATTAAGGCCCATTGTCCTCAGTGCACCTGCCCTTGGAGTTAACAGAAAAAGAAGGAGAGAGTTCATTGAACTCTTCTCCTTGCCCCCCTCTTCGCGTCAGTTAGAACCAATCAAGAGATGGGCCAGAGATGGTGAAGATAGGAGAAAATCATTCAGAAGGCTGACGCAAACGTTTGATACGTGGCTTCAGGTCTTTTCCATTATGGCTTGCGTTCTGGGCGAACGTCACCCAGAGCAATGTTCAGGTCTGTTTGTATACAGTACTTCGAGGAGATCCGAAATGCCTACAAAACGTATGGGGGAATGGCGTGGTGGCAGTATGACGAGGAGTTTCGCCTGTACATGGCGTCCAGGCCAACAATGGCCTGGAGCGATAAGGCGGTGGCCTATTGGCTTAACATCATGACCACCATGCGAGTCATGCTTCCCTTTTCGTAGAAGTAGAAGTTCCACCACCCCAATGTTGGAGGGATTTAAGGCATGTTATGCATTCAATGAAGGGGTCTGTAAGTTGGCCCCCAACTGCCGATTCATGCAGGTGTGCTCGAATTCCGGGGGTGAGGACCCCTTGGCGAGATGCTCCAGACAGAAGGAGGGGGCCAGAGGAAGGGAGCCCTCTCCCAAGGGGCAAGACACCAATACACCTGTCCGCCCTGCTGCCATGGCTAAAACGTTGCGGTAAAGTAGCCGGAAAAGAGGGCATGGCCAGCCTCCTGGAAAAGGGTTTCCGGGACAGCTTCAAAATACTGTGTGAGTTTGCAACCGGCGGGATTCAGGCAGCCAATTTGCATTCTGTATTTGAATTCCCGGGAGTGACTTTAGAAAAAATCAAGGGTGAAGTAGTTAGGCCGCATGGCCGTGCCCTTTGGGGACCCGCCCATGAGGGGCCTGGTTATCTCTCCGTTGGGAGTAATACCAAAGAAGGAGAAGGGCAAGTTTTCGGCTTAATTAGGATTTGTCATTCCCAAAAGGGGGGTCAATGACGGCATCCCAAAGGAGTTTTCGGCGGTTACCTACGCTTCCTTCGATCGGGCAACCGAAATGGTGCGGAAACCAGGTGCCTTCATGGCAAAAGTGGACATAGAATCGGCATTTCGGCTGCTGCTGGTGCATCCCGAGAGTCACAGACTATTGGGTTACTTTATTGACGGAAGTTACTTTGTCGACCTGTGCCTACCAATGGGGTGCTCCATTTTGTGTGCCTACTTTGAGGCATTTAGCACGTTTCTGCAGTGGGTAGCGAAAATGTACACAGGTCTCCGGGGCATTACTCATTATCTGGACTATTTTTTATTCGTCGGTCCGAGTCAGAACGATACGTGCGGTTTCATCCTGGACAGTTTCACCAGGCTGTGTCGGGATTTTGGGGTACCTTTGGCCCATACTAAGACCGAGGGCCAGACGAACAGGTTGATTTTCTTGGGGATACTGATTGATTCCGTAAGATTGGAATGCAGTCTGCCCCAGGAAAAGGTGGTGGATTTACTTGAACTGACAGCTTTGGAAGGTGCCAGAAGGGTATCGCTAAAACGTCTGCAGTCCATAGTAGGAAAACTGAACTTCGACCTGTAAAATCATCCCCATGGGGAGGATATTTTGCAGGAGAATGTCCTTAGCAATGGCTGGCATAAAAAGGGTGCATCACCTTATTAAAGTCATGAGGGCCATAAGGGAGGAAGCAAGCTGGTTTGGATTGTTTTCTTGGAGGACTTTAATGGCTCCACGCTGATACATGCGGGGAGTGTTGCCAGCACGGATCTGGAGTTGTATACAGATGCAGCAGAGTCCCTTGGTTTTGGAGCATACTTTAAGGGCAAGTGGTGTGCCGCCTCCTGGCCAGAGGGATGGGAGGCAGCCGGCCTTACTAGGAACCCTAGCTTTCTGGAACTATTTCCAATAGTGGTAGCAGTTGACCTGTGAGGAGCGGTATTCAGTGACTGGCGAGTCATATTTTATACAGACAATAGTCTGTAGTACAAGCAGTGAATAATCTGGCAGTGGATTTGATTCCGGTAGTGCGCCTAGTGCGACACTTGGTGCTTAGTTGTCTGCGCAGGAACATATGGTTTATGGCCAAGCATGTTCCGATAGAGGAGAATGGCATTGCTGATGCCCTTTCTCGATTTCAGGAAATGCGATTTCGGACATTGGCGCCGGGGGCAGAACTACACGGCGAGATCATTCCCTGTGGGAGCTTGGAGCAGTCAGGTACTGAGACTAGTTAGACAGTCTGTTGCCCCTGCAATGTGGGCCGCATACAGGAGGGTCTGGGCCAAGTGGCAGGACCTGGAAAAAGTGGCCGGGGGTGCCCCAACGGAAGACAAAAGTATAAGAATCCTTTTATGGTATCTGTTAAGGTGTGTGGAGGATGGTGACTCAAAGGCAGCGGTAGCGCGCCAGGTCACGGCCTTAGCTTTTATGTTTAAGTTGGCTGGTCAAAAAGACCTTACAAAGGAGTTTGTGGTTCGGCGGGTGGTGCATGGGATGTTCAACGGCGCTTGTAGGCTAGACTAGGGACGGCCTATAACGTTTTATATATTATTACGAATGGCGCAGGTGCTGGTGAGAACTTGTAGAACTCCTTTTGAATCTCTGCTGTTTTGCAGAGCTTGGGGCTCAATACCTCGGATTTCATTTTGTATAAGCGCGGCCATGGAGGCAGCAAGGCTAGGGCTGCCGGACACAGTGAGCATCGGCACAAAGTGAGCATCGGCAAACTACACTAACTGTGTGGTTTCAATTAAATTGTACTGACTTGGAGGCAAGGGAATGGATATATATTGACATTCCATACCAAGAGACCTTGAACATTTCTGCTTACGATAACTACTTCTAAATGTTCCTGGTGCACAAAGTTTTGAAGAGTTAAGAACTGTTAATGACATAGTTTCTGAAAAATTTAATTTAGCTGTGCGATACAGAAACTTCCTAGCTGATGATACAGAATGGGAAAGATGTCTAGAAGAAGGAGCACTATGTCAAATGCCACGGCAGATGAGGGAACAATTTCAGTTCATTTGTATCTTCTCAAATGTTCTAAATGCATTAGCTTTGTGAGACAAATTTAAAACAAATATGTCTGTAGACTTTTTGCAACAATACAATGAGCCTATTGCACAATTAAAAACATTAATTGAAATTCAAGAGGTCTTTTTATCTCATGGATTAAGTTGTGCAAGTTTTAATCTGCCAGATCCAGGTCTCATAGACGACATAAACTTTGAAGACTATGACACTCAGCTTCAAAGAGAAAGAACAGAAGAAAGACTTGCAACTTTAAATACATTACAATTGCAAGTATTTAATGCAATCAGAAATGCCCTAGCTGATGACATGCCCAAAGAGCGTTATTTCTATCAAGATGGACCTGGCGTATCAGGAAAAACGTATCTCTATAATTTATTGATGAGTTTTGTTCGAGCACAAGGTAAAATAGCACTGCCATTTGCAACCACTGGAATTGCCGCACTTTTGTTAGAAGGTGGAAGAACTGTGCATAGTGGATTTGAACTGCTAGTTCCCATTCTGGAAACATCAGTGTCGGATATTCGATTGACATCATTGCAAGCAAAAAATAATAATTATAATAGATGAAGCTACAATGATGTCATGCCATGCCCTACAATGTATTGACCGTTTGTTACGTGAAGTCATGGATAATGATTTCCCATTTGGTGCAAAGGTAATCTTAGGTGGAGATTTTAGACAAACATTATCTGTCGTTGTACATGGAAATCGAAACAACATTGTCGAAACATGTATAAAGTCAAGTACACTATGGAAAGTATTTACCCATCTTCAATTACAACAAAATATGAGATCAGGCGAAAATGAGTTCAATGATTGGCTCATTAACATTGAGGAAAGAAAAACAGAGCGAATATAAAATTTACACGATGATACCATGCACATTCCAGTTCATATGATTTGCAAACAGGATCTCATATCAGCTTTGTTCCATAATGCTATATATAACGAGGACTATGCAGAGCTTGCCAACAAAGTAATACTAACATGCAAAAATAAGGATGCATTACTCCTCAATAATGAAATATTAAAAAAATAAATGCAATACAAAAAAAATATCACAGTGCTGACTCTGTACTTGGTGATGACAAAGAAAGTCAGACACACTTTTCAATTGAATTCATTAACTCATTAACTCCCTCTGGAATGCCACCACATATTTTGCAGCTAAAGAAAGGTGCAGTTGTCATGTTACTGCAAAATATGAACACAAAAAAAGGCCTATGTAATGAAACCAAATTAATTGTTCAAGAATTAAAGGACCATTTCAGACATGCTGAAATTCTAACTGGTGCCCATAAAGGAGAGAGTGTTTTTATGCCAAGAATAGATTTGGCACCAAGTGATAGTAGCCTCCCTTTTGTACTTCAAAGGAGACAATTTCCCATAATCATGGCATTTGCCATGACCATTAATAAATCACAAGGACAAACTTTCAAATCTGTGGGTATCTTTTTAGAAGAACCAGTATTTGCACATGGCCAGCTGTACGTTGCATTCTCAAGATGCAAGAATCCAGAGGTTATTAAAGTTTACATTAAAAACAACCAAAGTCAAACTGATTTATGACATGATGGTCGCATTTTTACAAAAAGCATTGTCTACTATGAGGTATTATAACTTAAATTCAACAAAATATAACAATACAAGACATGGCAAAGAACAAAAAAACATTATTTCACCTCAATGACAATGACGAAGCGAGGGACTCAGTTGCTGGCGAGGTCACTGGGCAAGGGCCTCAAACCCTCGCAAAATTCACGTCGCTACTCAAAAAACACGACACACAAATTACGACACTCGCTAAATTTTACGAGGAAAGCAAACAACGTACGAAACACGTTACCACACATTACGACCTCGCAAACATCGGACGCAACACGCCGACATACAAACATTTAAAACACAATACATACACACAGCACATACATAAAAAACTTACCTACACCAAGAGGGAGCACCCAGGACCTCAAAAATGCAACTTACACCTCGATTTTACTCTAAATAAAACAGTTTAGAGACTAAAAAAAAATCTAAGCGAGAGAAAAAATGGCCGCCGAACAAAACGAAAACGAGGCTACAGCACTCTAAACTCGCAAAACACCACAAAACACCTACGGATATTCCAATACAGACCTATACCACACATTACTCGCCATTTTACACCAATGCGGAAGTACACGACTACGCTAACGGTTTGGTCTCGCGCACGCACAGTGTTACACTGCACACATTCAGCATGCTTATACAGCAGCTCCACACCACTAATGCTGCAGCAACATCAACACAGATTGCCAGCTCTTCATCACAATGCTTCAAAATAGGTACACTATATTCATTTACTAATTTAGCTACCTTACAATTTCATTGCCGTCATTTTTTGACGGGCAATTCGCTAGTAAGTAATAAAATGTAAAGTTCTGTAAAAGGTGAACATATTGAACTGACACTAGTCTTTTCAATGTCCTCTTTTGTTTAGAAGGGACATGTAAGAAAGAGGGGGTAGATATTCACTGGTATGGCAAGTGGGGTAGAAGTTGGAAAGCAAAGGAATAGACCATTAAGATAAAGGAAAACAAAGAAAAGACATTTATAGTATACTTTACATAATTTACATATCCACTTGTATAACAGAATATATAGTAAAGCGGAAGAGCAATGTAATTACCACATAAACACTTTTTTCATAGTATATATTTTTGTCCCTATGTAATAAAGCATGTCACATCAAAATATACGTAATAGGTGGGTGGTTTAAATAAATAGAAAAGGGTGTCTGCAGTTTTCAGAACAGATAGTGACTTACCATGGCAGTAAATTTCTCAGATGACAAGATTTCAGCAGCCAATACTAAGAAAAAAATAACCATTTCCCTGTTATAATGCAGTCGTGACAGTTTTGCTGTGAAGCACGGAACAGTACAGACTTGTTTTCTCTGCAGCAGGACAAGGAAAGTTCATTTTGCCATATTAAAACAGTGCTCACTTACTGTATATAATTTAGTTAAGAAATGTTGAGTATTTATTTGGGCAGAAATTAATTTGACTGTGAAGCACTTAGCAGTACTGACTGTTTTTTTTTTTTTTGCAGCAGGACAAGGAAAGTTCCTTTTGCCATACATTGCTCTCTTATATCATCATGCTCTCTTAAAAATAATTTGTATTTTTTTTTTATTATTAGCACAGAAGATGCCAGCAGTATATTTATAATTTTTTTGTTTATAGGGGTATTTGGTGGACCCCAAAAGCTATCACTCCAACATAGGGTGTCACCCACGTGGATAGTTTAGACAAGTGACGGGCTCCACATGCCACCATACCAGTATTTGTAGATAATTAAGTATTAGAATTAGGATTTTGGATTTATTTATTTATTTTCATACTGTGTTTTATGTATTATTTCTTTAGGGATTGATTTTACATATGCACATTTAATTATAACACTAATATTGAGAATTGTAATTGTAATTTTACCATTGAGAAAGACCTGAGAAAAAGGTTGAAACGCGTCTGGTACAGTTAGACACAGTTTTGTGTAAAAAATTTTATCATATGAGATTTTTAATGCATATTTAAGTGTTTTTGTTCATTATTAATATTATAAATTTTTTCTTGATGTGTGTAATGCTTCAATTGATGCATTTACATACCTGAGTGTATATATTCCATGCTGTGCATGAATTATCCGTTTTGACTCATAGTCCACGTATATATTCCACTTGGAAAAACACAGTAACTGGTCCCAGTCTCCTTATATTGAGGTCTAATAACCTCTAAAGAAGGACTGGAGATAGGAGTATTGCAAAACTCCAAAAGTTAACTGTGATACCTATAGTGGGGAATTAGTGGATACTGAGAATATGGGGTAATAATATCTCTTTTTACATGGAATATAAAATGGAAAGATCTACATGAAATTGAACGTGACCACAGGACATATGGAAGGTGTGACTTCCACCTAGATGTGTACATGAAATACCTCTTGTGTTAGAGGGTTTTAAATGTGAGTGTGCATTTAACATGAAAATATTGTTATATTAAAGATTTTATTGATCCACACTAGGGAGTGGCCTGCGCTCTCTTGTTTTTTTTTATTTTTTGGCACATTTAATAGCACAGGCACTTTAGTGTTCTGCACTTTATTATTGTCAATTGGATTAATTCACATATATAATATATTTTGGATTTTGATATAGATTTATTTGGCTTATATTTATTTATTAATGTACTGTGTTTCCTTATTTGGGATAGATTAAATACATGTACATATTTGTTTTATTAGCACTAGCACTTTATTGTGCTGCTGCTTTATTGATACATAATTTTGGTGGAGTTATTTATTATACTGGTATTTACATAATATTTTATATTTGGTAATATACAAATTTTCTTGTGCAATTTATTACTTATTGTCAATAAATATTGTTATTAAAAACCTATAATTATTTATTTTTCTAGGTAAATATTTTCTTCCATGACCTTATTTTAAGGGACACATGTTTTAACTAATTTTAATTACTTTCAATAAACTTTTATTGTTTTTTTTTTTTGACTGGCTCTGGTCTAATTTCGGATGTGTTGTTGATTCTCTAATATAGGAATATATGGTGGTTTAATTGACTGTCTATTGTCTTTTGTCACACTTATAGCCTTATTCAATTAGCTACTTGCAAATGCCCTGAACCCATACATTTGGCTTTGGTTTTCTTTTTTTTAAATAAATGTTTATATGGTTTCTATTGACTTAAGAAACCATTAGTGCCAATAAGTAATATTTGCTGAATATGTAGCAATATTAAGAGTGATTTTAAGTATGTATAAATTTACCAATTGGGCATTTCAATCTGGCCCTTAGTTACCCTGGGGGCTTTCAGAAGAAATTTTGCTGAGTTTCTTAAACTCCCAGGAGCAGCATTACGGTAGCATTTGGTTTGGGCGACTTTGGTTCTAAAGCCATTAAGGATTTATATGTGGCCCCATCCACCTCTGTCATTGGCCTAGGGTTTAGATCTCCCGAGTCCCCTCTCCCCCCTAATATTTGCGCTTGTGATTTAGCCATTAGCAATAGCTATTAGTGAATCTAATGATATTAGAGGAATAAACATAGGTCACGTTGAACATAAGTTGACATTAATCGCCGATGATGAGAATTTCTTACTAAAAACTCAATATGGCTAAGTCGGAAGTAATGCAACTATATATTCAAGAAGAAACAAACTTAATGTTGAGATCAAAATTTTTTTTATCAATGGCAAGCATTTATTCAACATGTGGGTATTTATCTCTATTTAGATTTAAAGCAATTAATATCTCAAAACGACACAGCATTTAGGTAGCATTGGGTTGGCAACCAGTGTCAAAAGGGCCAAACAAAATCTCTGGTATGCTCCAAGGTTGTGGTTGATACTGGCAGTGGAGTTTTATAATCTCTCAACAGCACTCACAGGCACATTAGCAAAATCTACATGTAGAAATAAGCATTAATAAACTTTGTGGATGTCTTGTAAAAACACATTTGAATATCAGATAATTCATTTCCGTCTGCATATTTTATCAGTGCTCATGTTCTTTTTATTTTGTATCCCATATTTGTTCTATAGTATGTTCCCTCAAAAAATGATCAAACAATTATGTGCTATACTCATATATGTACTAATTTGTTATTATTCTTGTGAATCTTTTTATTTGCTTAATAAATTCGTATTATATCTTTGAAAATGTAAATTTAAGAGCAACAGGATTTAGATAAAGGTTATAGGAGGGTATTGATGGCTAATTGGCAATATTGGGACAATTATATGGATAGGAAAAATGGTGAAAACCTGGAGGCATTCTGAGATTACTTGAAATAAGGAAACAAACAAAATACAAGTATTAATTATTATTGGTTAACTCTCCATATAAGTAGGACAATTGGTTTTATTACAAAATATGTATGTGATGTATGAATGCTTATTTATGTTTTATTTATGTATTGTTATATATTCTGTTGGCAAACAATAAAAAAATAAAATTAAAAAAGAGCAAAATTAAATAAAAAAAATAAAAAAACAAAATAATCTGTGATGCCTCTGCTGGACCCTGGAGGCATCCATGAAGCTTTGGTGAATGTTGTGTGTGAAGGTGTTTGTATTACTGCAAAGCTTGCATTTATTGATGCAAGGTGCCTGCTTCTGGACATGTGTGGGCAAGGGTTAGGTGTCAAATGATAAAAGATCCAATTATACACCTTCCTTTTACTCTCCCTTCCTCACGAATCCTGCCTTCAACTGCGAGTGAAATTTAGGCACACTCTCATGTTTCAAGTTTTCAGGAAGTGAGAAATAAATCTTCTATATATAATAAAGTTTAAAAAAATATTGTTTTGTCAATATCGTGTTTTTTTGGTTATGTGTTAAATAGATACTAGCTTTGTTAGACTCTTAAATAGCTAACAAATGTAGGCTGTTTTTCTTGAAGTGAAATGGTCCTTTAATTATTATATAGTCTAAGAAAAATGTATATTCTGCACAATAAATATTTCTAGTTTTAACTGCACCTAATATAGAAATATAAAACTTTCATTGGAACTTCTTTATATTATTTTTTCTCCACCATTTTCTCCGTCATCTGTCAGGGGAGCTCCTTAAGATAAGGAGTCCTGCACGTCCTGCAGGATTAATATAAGGGAACAGCCCTCATATTGGCTCAACTTATTTCCCCAGACATGGAGCTGTCTAACAGTTGGATTCTTCAGCACCCAATCCCGGAGGAACCGACATTGGCAGTTCCCTGATTGAAAGAGACTCAAGGGGACGGTTCTAATTGGGCAGTGTTGACTTGTCTAATGTTTGATTTGCCCCTTCCCTATAAAAAATGTTTACCATTCCCAGAATAAAGGCTGTGGTTTTGATACACAAATACAAGCATGGGAGTTGTATTTCCTTTGCTCAGGGAGCTTCTGTGAGATCCAATTCCCCTATATTCAATGAGAAAACCTGTACTCTACAACAAATTAGAGGTGCTCAATCTGAGAATGAACAATGCCTAAGTAGGTTTGTTCTATAGGTCTGGTTAGAGAGGAGCCTCTTTTAGCTCACTCTGCCACACATTCATTGATGATAAACGTACCAGGCACATATGAGAACCTAACTAGTGGTAGTCCTGTACCGTGACAATGTTTATTAATATTTTTCTCACACTTTTAATAAACCGTTGTATATTATAAGGATTATCAGCCTTATTAAATTCCAGCCTGGTAGATACAAGGTTTGTACTTAAACCATACGTGCTGCAAATTTTGAAAAGTTATGACGCTATTAAATTAGCCCTGCTGCGAGCAACGTGTGAGCTACTAAGCACAGCCTTCTGTGTCAACACAAAGAAAATGTATATGAGGAGTTACAGCCTGCGAGATGACCTTTCAGGCTCCCCCACCTCATCAATTGCAGCGTGGGCTCCGAATGGGACCTCCGCGGCAGTCCTACATATAAGCCCTGCCGTGGGCAGTACTCCAACTATCTCACGGCACCTAAAATTAACCCCCCTCTATGCTGGGGGTCCCCATCGGGACCCCCTGAAGTGACCCCACATTAATCACTTGCTGCAGGGGGGCGTATACTGCATACGGACCCCTGCAGCAGCCCCCATTAACCCCTTGCAGCGGAGGGCCCCAGTTGCATTTCAAAATTTTTAATTACCCGCCACAAGTCCTTAAAGGGCCTGCGGTACACTAGAAACAAATCCCGGCCACGTAACCTAAGAGTAACCCCCCTCTATGCTGGGGGACCCCATAGGGATCCCCAAAGTGTCCTCACATTAACTCCCTGCTGCGGGGGTCCCCGATCGGCACCGATCATGACCCCGCTGCATTTACAATTTCAAATTTCCCGCCTCACAGGTCCTTAAAGGACCATAAAGGTCCTTAAAGGACCCACCCTAAAAAATATTAACCCCTGCTGTACTCTTAAATTAACCTTATAACTCATGGGGCTCTATACAGAGACCCATGAGCCCTCAATTAACCCTGTCACTCATGGGGGTCAATACAGCCCCCATAAGCCCTTAATAAACCCTGTCACTCATGGGGGTCAATACAGAACCCATAAGCCCTTAATTAACCCTATATCTTATGGGGCTCTATACAGAGGGTAATGATTGGTACCGATTGGGGACCCCCGCTGCAAGGGGTTCATGTGGGTGGGCTGCGGGGTCCCTTTGGACCCCTGCAGCAAGGAGTTAATGTGGGGACACTTTGGGGATCCCGATGGGGACTCCCAGTATAGAAAGGGGTTAATTTTAGGTGCCACGGCTGGGATTGGTTTATAGTGTGCCGTGGGCCCTTTAAGGACCCGCAGCAGGTAATTTACATTTTTTAAATGCAGTAGGGACGGGATCGATGCCAATTGGGGACCCCTGCTGTGAGGGGTTAATATGGGGGGCGGCTGGGGTCCCTATGGAACCCTGCAGCAAGGGTTTAATATTGGGGAGACTTTGGGGCTCCCGATGGGGACCTCCGGCATTGAGGGGGTTAATGTTAGGTGCCACGGGGGTACTTGCAGTCCCCTTGAGGCTGGGATTGGTTATTAGTGAGTACTTTAAGGACCTGCAGCAGGAAATGTAAGATTTTTAAATGCAGAGGGGGGCTGATCGATGCCAATTGGGGACCCAGCTGCAAGGGATTAACATATTACCACCCTCTATACGTCTACAATCCAGTTGATAGCTTTTGAATCTACTGAGTTCCTTAGAAGTCAGGGGTGTATACAAATATCCTCCATTGGCATGGGTGTAGCAACTGGGGGATGGGGGGGACAAATCCCCCCCAGATTTTTCTATTTTTGTATGTATGTATATTGAAGCTATTTTACGGCAAGTGTATACAATGAGCTGTATCTAACCCAGAATTATTCTGACTCCTACACCCCTGCCCATTGATTTATGCTTTAATTTACTGTCTGCATGAATATAGTGATTTGTGGCTTTCTTTTGCTAAATATGCTAGAGTACTTTTGAGGTGGTAAATAATACAGTTAGATAAAGGCAGAAATACACCAGAGGCGGAGCTACTGCCGGTGCGGACAGTGCTCCTGACCTATGAGGGGCACCCGCGGCCCTCCGCTGGTCCCATGTGGCCCCCCACGGCCCTCCTGTGGGTCATACAGGTCTTATCATGTGGCCCCCGTGGATTTACTGTGGCTCCCACGGATTCCCTGTGGCCCGAAAATCATCTTTGGTTCCCTGCGGGTCCCCTGTGGGTCCCCTGTGGAACCCCTGAGGCCCTCACAGGTCCCCTGTGGTCCCTGAGGTCCCCTGTGCCCCTTGGGATTACTTTGGCCTATAGGGCACCCCGTGGTCCCCATTGACCTCCTTTGAGGCCCCTGTGTCCCCTCACGGCCCACTGTGGCCCCCCTCAGGCATCAGCGCCCCCCCTGTGTCCCCACCTGGTGATTAGCTCAAGGCATCTGTACCTTCTGATTGGCTGCATTCTGAATGACAGTAACAACAGCCAATCAGAAGGCTCATATGCCTTCAGCCAATAACCCTGTGGAGGTGTATCCCATTGTTATTGGCTGAAAGCAAAAGCACCTTTTGATTGGCTGTTGTCACTGTCAATCAGACTGCAGCCAATCAGAAGGCCCAGATGCATTCATCCAATCACCCCGTGGGGGTGTATCCCATGGCTGAAAGCAATAGTGTCTTCTTATTGGTTTAAAAAAGATTGACAGTTCCTGATGATGTTTAGATTGGGGGTTAGGTATAGATAGGGGGTGATGTTTAGGTTGGGGGTTAGGTATAGATAGAGGGTAATGTCTAGATAGGGGGACATTTTGTTAGGTGCATATTTATAATGTATTTATTACTGTAATGTTATTGATATGTGTGCATGCCTTTTCCTTTGTAGGTGTGTATATATTTTTTTTATTTTATGTAGTGGCGGGGGGATTTGTGCTGTTCTTTTATTTTTTGTGGTGAGGGGGGTTTGTAATGTCCTTTTTTGTTTTGTGTACCTTAGTTGTTTTATTTTGCGTACCTTCGTTTTTTTTTATTTTATGTATTATTATTATTATTATTATCGTTTATTTGTAACGCGCCAACATATTCCGTAGCGCTATACATAAATTAAGTTACAGGCAATGACAAGTTAAAGATTCATACATTGCAAAGAGTGGATGGCCCTGTCTTTGAGCTTGGAATCCAGTGTCCATAGCGCTTTCCCTAAAGCACTGCGCAGGATTGAAACTCGCAGACTTACAATCTAAAGGTTAAAGTTTGTATGTGGTACAGTAGGGAGAGAGTAGTGCTGAGCATGTTAGGGAGGAAGGTTATAGGCTTCTTTAAAGAGGTGCGTTTTTATTGATGTTTTGAAGGATTTAAGGCAGGAGGATAGTCTGGTGAAGCGAGGTAAGGAGTTCCAGAGAATAGGGGCAGCGCAAGAAAAGTCCTGGAGGCGGTAGTGGGAGGAGGTGACAAGAGTGGTAGAAAGAAGAAGGTCGTTAGCAGAACTAAGAGGGCGTGTGGGGGAGTATTTGGAGATGAGAGCAGAGATGTATGGGGGTGTGCTGTTGTTGAGGGCTTTATAAGTTAGGGTCAAGATTTTAAACTTTATTCTGGAGGCTAAGGGAAGCCAGTGAAGTGATTGACAAAGAGGAGCTGTTGACACTGAATGATGTGTACTGAAGATGAGTCTGGTGGAGGCATTTATTATGGATTGAAGTGGGGAGAGGCGAGTGATGGGCAGGCCAACAAGGAGCGAGTTGCAATAGTCAAGACGAGAAATGATGAGAGAGTGTATTAGAATCTTAGTAGTGTCTTGTGTAAGGTAATGGCGTATTTTGGATATGTTTTTTAGATGGAAAAGACAGGATTTGGTTAGAGACTGTATGTGTGGGATGAAAGAGAGGGCAGGGTCCAGTAGAATCCCGAGACAACGGGCTTGGGAGGTGGGAGTGATGATGGTGTTGTTGACAGAGAGAGAGATGTGAGGAATTGAAGCTGTAGTAGAGGGTGGGAAGATTAAGAGTTCAGTCTTAGACATGTTGAGTTTCAGATGGTGGGCGGACATCCAAGAGGATATACTAGAGAGGCAGTCAGAGACGTGTGCTAGAAGAGAGGGGGATAGATCTGGTGCTGAGAGATAGATTTGGGTGTCATCTGCATAGAGATGGTACTGGAACCCAAAAGAGTTTATTAGGGTGCCAAGTGAGGATATGTAGATGGAGAAGAGGAGGGGGCCTAGGACCGATCCTTGGGGTACTCCAATAGACAGGGGGTTAGGAGAAGAAGATGTGCCGGAGAAGGAGACGCTAAATGATCGTTCTTGGAGGTATGATGAGAACCACAAGAGAGCAGTGTCTCGAATGCCGAGGGAGGAGAGAATGTGGAGTAGAATTGAATGGTCAACTGTGTCAAAGGCGGCAGAGAGATCCAGGAGAAGCAAAATAGAAAAGTGGCCTTTAGACTTGGCGGTGAGCAGGTCATTGGTGACTTTTATGAGGGCTGTCTCAGTCGAGTGTTGGGGCCGAAAGCCGGATTGGAAAGTGTCCAGAAGAGAGTTAGAGGAGAGGAAACTGGTTGGGCGGTTATAGACGAGCCGCTCCAGCAGTTTGGAAGCCAGGGGAAGTAGAGAGAAAGGGCAATAGTTGGATGCAACGTCAGAATCGGATGAGGGTTTCTTGAGAGTGGGTGTAATTATGGCATGTTTTAGAGATGATGGAAATGTGCCAGTGTTAAGGGAAAGGTTGAAGATATGTGTGAGAGCTGGGATTAGTGTAGTAGAGAGGGGCGGGATGAGCTGAGATGGAATAGGATCTGAAGGACAGGTGGTGAGGTGAGAGGATGATATTAGGATGGAGACTTCATCTTCTGTTGCAGGGGAAAAGAAGTCCAGAGTGGCTGTGGGAATGGAAGGGGGGGGTAGATTGGGTGTTGTTGGTTAATTGAGTTAGTTGAGAGAGTGAAGTGTGTGAGCCACGGTGAGAGGAGAGTTCATTGTGGATAGATTGAGTTTTATGAGTAAAATGGTTGGCAAAGTCTTCAGCCGTGAGACAGGAAGGGATGGGGGGAGGTGGTGGGCGGAGGAGAGTATTGAAAGTGGCAAAAAGACGTTTTGGGTTAGAGGACAGAGTTGATATTAGTGCCGTAAAGTACTGCTGTTTGGCCAGGTTGAGGGCAGAGGAGTAGGAACGTAGCATAAACTTGTAGTGGAGGAAATATGCTGCGGAGCGTGATTTCCTCCATAGTCGTTCAGCAGTGCGGGAGCACTTCTGAATGTAACGTGTGTGTGTAGTGTGCCATGGTTGTGGATGAGATTGAGGGCGTCTGCGTGTAGTTATGGGGGCAAGGGTGTCAAGAGTGGAAGAGAGAGTAGAGTTGTAGTATGAGGTGGCAGTGTCAGGGCAGTTGAGGTTGGTGATAGTGCTGAGAAGAGGTTGGAGCACAGTGGAGAGTTGGGTAGGGTCGAGTTCTAGCAGGTTTCTGGGGGTTATTGTGGCTGGGGTTAAAGAAGTGTGATGGGAGGAAGATGTGTTGAGGTTGAAGGTAAGGAGGTGATGGTCAGATAGAGGAAGAGGGTGGATGACTAGGTTGGTTTGGGGTACCTTGGGTTTTATTATTTTGTGTAATTAGTAGGGTGGGGTGGGTGTAATAGGGGGTTAGGTAGGTAGTATTAGGTAGGTAGGGGTTAAGAGGTTTGGGTAGAGGGGGTTTGTTTATATTTAATGGTTATTGGGGGGAATAGTGTAGTGTAGTGTTTATACTTAGTTTCAGGAGGGTCCTGGAGGACCCTCATGGCACTTATGGGGTTAATAATAGGCTTCTAATTGTCCTATAAGGGTCTTCATATACCCTTATGGGACTGATTGGGTTAACTAGAGGCTTACGGGGGTCTGTATAGACCCCCATAAGGGATGTGGTTAGATGGAGGCTTAAGGGGGTCTGTATAGACCCTCATAAGTGATGGGATTCAATAGGGCTAGATGGGGTTAAATAGGCCAAGTTAGGGTTATTAGGTCCTGATAGGTTTGGAAAGGCCCAATTAGGGTTTGATTGGCCCAGTCAGGGTTATATAGGGTTTAGTATGGGTTAATGGGGTATAGGTAGCGTTAATAGTGTAGTGTAGTGCTTAGACTTTGTAATGAGGGCCCTGCAGGACCCTCATGGCACTTGTAGGGTTAACCTAGGGCTTGATAGTGTCCTATAGGGGTCTATATAGGCCCCCTATTGGACTGAGGGGGGTAATTATAGTCTCATGGGGCTCTGTATAGGGTTAATTAAGGGCTTATGGAGGACTGTATTGACCCCAATGAGTGACAGGGTTAATTAAGGACTCATGGGTCTCTGTATAGAGCCCCATGAGTTATAGGGTTAATTTAAGTTCTCATGGGGTTCTGTTTAGAGCCCCATGAGTGATGAGGTTAATTTTAGTTGCCGGGGGGGGGGGGTACGTATAGTACCCCTCGTGGCAGGGGTTAATATTTTTTAGCGCAGGTCCTTTTAGGACCTTTACATGCAAGGCGAGAAATTTGAATTTGTAAATGCAACAGGGTCATGATCGGTGCCGATCGGGGATCCCCGCTGCAAGGGGTTCATGTGGGGGGCTGCGGGCTCCCTATGGACCCCTGCAGCAAGGAGTTAATGTGACGGCACTTTGGGGATCCCGATGGGGACCCCCAGTATAGAGGGGGGTTAATTTTAGGTGCCGCAGCCGGGATTGGTTTATAGTATGCCGTGAGCCCTTTAAGGACCCGAGGCAGGTAATTACATTTTTTTAAATGCAGCAGAGGCCTGATCTATGCCGATCGGGGACCCCCCGCTGCAAGGGGTTAATATGGGGGGCTGCTGGGGTCCCTATGGACCCGTGCAGCAAGGGGTTAATATTGGGGAGACTTTGGGGCTCCCGATGAGGACCTCCAGCATTGAGGGGGTTAATGTTAGGTGCTGCTGGGGTACTTGCAGTCCCCCCGCGGCTGGGATTGGTTGTTAGTGTGTCCTTTAAGGACCTGCGGCGGGAAATAAAAATATTTCAAAAGCAGCGGGGGGCTGATCGATGCCGATTGGGGACCCAGCTGCAAGGGATTAATGTTAATGTGGGGAGTCTGCAGAGATCTCTATAGAGACCCCTGCAGCATGGGGATGTGTTTAGGGAGCAGGGGGGAGCATCACATGGCGGTGCCGGGCTGCTCCGAGGCAGCACGTATAGGATTTTGGAGCACTTGCTGGCACTTTTTTGTGCCCCTAGGGATTCTTCCGACGTGCGAGGTTCACCTCATAGATTTATGGGTGCGTGTTACTATGTAGCTCTCTCGGAGCCTATTCCGTTTTTCATTGTCATCTGGTTAAGCAGGCTGCGAGGGACGTATTGAGGAAATGGTGATGGCAAACAGCAAAAAACTGTCTTTTGCAAGGACCGAGGGAACTACGAGGGCTAATTTAATGAGGGCCTCATTGATTTTTTATCTAATTCAACTTCCTGAAAGGCTTTATTTAAGTTTTTTTAGTTCTTCATATTACTTTTTTTTATAAGCAGATGTTTAAGCCAACTAACAGGTGAATGAAATAAATATTTAATTGCATAATTTATTTTTAGCTTTTGAAGCAGTCATGCTGATATTGAAAACTAGAAACCAACATATAATTACTGTAGTTACTATTATGGACTAGTTTCAGGAACATTCTTCATGTATAACTGTTAACATCGTACAGAATAAATTTCAGGACCAGAAAATGAATATTTTCATTACTATCCAAAACATGGTAGTAATAATCAGTTCAATGTTTTCCCCTTATGAATAAAATATAATCCAAAAACATCCTAATAGACAAAAATACAAACACCTACCACACACTTAAAATGTCCCAAACCATTAAAGCACACACATAATTACTCCATGTATAATAAGAAAAGAATAAGATGTTTATATGAATTGAGTTTTCTAGAGGGAGCAAGAAAATAAAGGCCATCACTTTCTCCCATAGTTTAAAAGGCAAAACTGTCTTGCAGCAAAATATATCACTCCACAACAGTAAACATGTTCCACAAAATACAAAATGGTTAAAATCCCACTTCTCTGTAATCAAATATGTCACCACATTCTTCAATATTCTTCAAAACATGAACATAATACTCTCCAAATAAAGACAATAGCCAAATCACCACCACCCTCTATAACTATACAATAGAGTTTAGAGCTTTTTAATCTACTGAGATCCTTAGGGGTGTATACAAATATCCTCCATTGGCATGGGTGTAGGAACTGGGGGATGGGGGGGACAAATCCCCCCCAGATTTTTCTATTTTTGTATGTATGTATATATATAAGCGATTTTACGGCAAGTGTATACAATGAGCTGTATCCAACCCAGAATTATTCTGACTCCTACACCCCTGCCCATTGATTTATGCTTTAATTTACTGTCTGCATGAATATAGTGATTTGTGGCTTTCTTTTGCTAAATATGTTAAAGTACTTTTGAGGTGGTAAATAATACAGTTAGATAAAGGCAGAAATACACCAGAGGCGGAGCTACTGCCGGTGCGGACAGTGCCCCTGACCTCTGAGGGACAACAGCGCCCCCCCACAGTTCCCATGTGGCCCCCCATGGCCCTCCTGTGGCCCATGCGGGTCTTCTGTTCCCCCCACGGATCTCGTGTGGCCCCCGTGGATTTTCTGTGGCTCCCGTGGATTCCCTGTGGCCCCACAAATCCTATTTGGTTCCCTGCGTGTCCCCTGTGGTCCCTTGTGTCCTCCGTGGAACCCCTGTGGCCCTTGCAGGTCCCCTGTGGCCCCTAGGGTACCCTGTGGCCCCATTGACCTCGCTTGGGGCCCCTGTGTCCCCTTATGGCCCATTGTGGCCCCCCACAGGCTCAAGCGCCCCCCTGTGCCCTTTGCTGGTGCCCGGATACCTCCTGTGCACCCCCTGCAGCCCCTTAAGGCTCACTGTAGCCCCCATCAGGCCCTGTGGCCCCCACGCCCCCTTATGGCCCTTGCAGACCTTTTGTGGGACCCCTGCAGCCCCTTATGGCTCACTGTGGTCCCCCACTGTGTGCCCCCCCCCCCACGGGACACCCATGGCCCATTATGGCCCCTGCAGACCCCTTGTGGCCCCTCGCAGACCTCTGCGGTCTCCCTCGGCCCCCCGTGGCCACTCGCGGACCTCTGCAGTCTCTCTCATCTCCCTGTGGCCCCTGCAGCCCCCTGTGGCCCCCCACGGCCTCTTGTGGCCTCCCTCGGTCCTTGCTGGCCCCTGCTGCCTCCTCAGACCTCTGTGGCCCCCCTCAGTGGAGTGCAGCAGTGGAGTGCAGCACCAGGCAGGTAAGAAAGTATGTAGTTGTAGTTGTATATGTAAATGCGTCCATTTCACATATTATAATTAACTATGAGACGTCATCACGCTTTGCGTGGTGCTTACAATTTAGCAATGAGCGCAAACTCGGAGCACTTAGGCTATGAGCACCGAAGGCACTCATCGCCAGCGAGGCGAGACGTTAAGCTCGAAACACTTAGGTGATGAGCGCCTAAGGCGCTCCCCCCCCCCCGCGAGCCGTTAAACTCGGAGCACTTAGCGCACTTATGCAGGACTTAGAAAAAAAAAAGAGATACGGGAAAAAATACGCCCTACGAAAAATACGAAGTTAAACGCCGAACCGTGCAAACCAAAATACAACAAAAGCACAAAAAATAAAACACAAAATACAACAAAAAGGTCACTGATAGCGAGAACAGCCAGTACATCTGGAAGTGAGGTGAAACGTGAATTTAGGTTGAATTTAAGTAGTTTCGGCACTTGAAAATCGCGTAAGTGAGAAAAAAATGGCGGCTGAAAAAAATGAAAACAACTCTACACGACCCCTAACCACTCAGCCAGCGATGTACGTGGTAGAAAAATACTAATAGGAAGGATGTAAAATGAGCCCGCAACCCAGAAAACATAGACTAACGTCGCCATTTTACAATACTAACTTACACATTTACACAATAACATTGTGAAATGGCGGATTTCCCGCCTAAGCCAGCGGTTTTGTCTCACGCAAGCAGCCTATATATACGGCACACTTGCCACAGAACTGACACTTTCTCCTCAGTTGATGACAGTCTGATTGGACATTTTCTGCTGCCGGGAAAATCAAAAGATATTGTTAGCTCTTCAGGATACTGATTGATGAATATTAAATACAAAAAGGTACAATATATTAATAATTATTAATAAAAAAAAACGGATTAGTTAAACAAATTGAGCAAACAAGAATTTACGCTTGATTAAGTTTAGCAATACTTTCATGCTTAGCTGTTTGTAATATATTAATTAATTGAATAATTAATAATGTACATTAATTTATTAATTATTAATTAGTAATCATTAAGAAAACAAAATCATTAAAGTTTATTAATACATTAATGCAAAAAAATTCCAAGACATTTACACATTGATTAATTAATTATTAATGTACATTATTTTATTAATTAATTATTAGTAATCATTAGTAAAAAAAATAGTGGAGATTTTACAATGCCTTTAGTTTAGGAATATATTAATGCTTAGATCTTTAGAATACATTTAGTCAGTCATTAATTGATTATTAAGGTACATTAATTTATTAATTTGTAATCAGTAATAATAAAAAAATAAAAAAAAGGACCACAAACAAGGTGTATATTTTAATGCACTGACATATCCTTGATAATGCTGATTGCCTCATAAGGATTAATCCAAATATTACAAATGCTTTCCCTCTTATTTGACAGTTTTAGTGTTGCTGCAGCTGAATCAACACACAGAGTGACGTTTGCAGCCTTTCAACACCATAGCCATCACCTTTACAGGTATATCATTAAATAATGTTATTTTATTTAAAAAAAAAGGATTAAAGTCTTTTTAGTTGGAATTGATGACAGTTATTGATTAACGAATAGTAATATATAAATTAATTAATAATTACTAATCATTAAAAAAAAGGTTTGATTTAACAATACATTGATGAGTATACTTTTATGTTTTGCATCTATGCTATTAGATCTCTGTTGCTGCTGATTGCCTGATAGGGATTAAGCAAAATATTACAAGTGCTTTTCATCTTATTTGGTAGTTTCAGCGTACCTGCAGCTGACTCAACACAGAGAGTGACGTTTGCAGCCTTTGAACACCATAAAGATCACCTTGACAGGTATATCATTTAATTATGTAGTTATGGAACAAAAAAGGGTTCATTTTTTGTTGGTAACATGGATAACAGTTATTGATTCATTAACGTATAATAATATTTTAATTCATTAATAATTAGTCAGCATAAAAAAAAAAAATTTAGACTGCAATAAAAGTAATAACAGTTTTTAACATGCACCTATATATCTGCCTTACTGCTCATTCATGTACATTGTTTTTGGAACTATTAATTAATAATAATATTTAAAAAAAAGATGGGGTTAGAAGACTTTAAAATATATATACATTTTACTAAGCACTTAAATATATGGACTTCATTCAATCAAGAATGAATAGAATAGAATGATTAAAAATTATTTTCATGTTATTTCACAGATTACTCATCTCTGAAGACAGAGAGAGAATTTGCAAGGATTTTTACACAAACTACAGCAAGTTCACAGGTATATGATTTAAGCATGCCTTTATAGTTTGGGATTGATGACACTTAAAGCCTCATCAAATTAGCCCTCGTAGTTCTCTCGGTCCTCGCAAAAGGCATTTTTTTGCTGTTTGCGAGGACCGAATCCCTAATACGTCCTCCCAGCCTGCTTTGCGGGATGACTCTGAAAAATGGCAGAGAATAAGCTCCGTGAGAGCTATGGAGTCACAGCCGTGTGATGCTCCCCCCTGTTCCCTATACACATCCCCATGCTGCAGGGGTCCCTGCTGCATTTAAAATTTTAGATTTCCTGCCTCGCAGGTCCTTAAAGGACCGTAAAGGTCCTGAAAGGACCTGGGCTAAAAAATATTAACCCCAGGCAACTAAAATTAACCCCATAACTCAGGGGGGTCAATACGACCACCATAAGCACTTAATTAACCCCATAACTCATGGGGGTCAATACAGACCCCATAAGCCTCTATTTAACCCCATTAGTCCCATAACGGTATATTATGACCCTTATGGGGCTGTTAAAACCCTAACATTAACCACATAAGTGCCATGACGGTTCTCAAGGACGATCATGACACTAAGTACAAATACTACACTGCACTACACCCCCCAATAAACCCTTAAATCTAAACTAACCCCCACTACACTAACCTATTAACACCTACACTACCTACCTACACTACCTACCTACCCCCTAATAACCCCCCACCACTCTGATGACACAAAAAAAACATGTCAAAAAAATAAAATAAAGGAACATTACAGAAAAAAAAAAAAATACATTACAACACCCTCCCCCCCCCCCCCCCCACTACAGAAAAAAAAAATGACACACCTGAAAAGGAAAGACATACACAATACAATACAATACATACAATACAATACATACAATACAATACATACAATACAATACAATACTATACATACAATACATACATTATAAAGTACAATACAATACATACAAATAGAGATGTCACGAATAGTTAGCCGGCAGACTGTTCCCGGCGAACATAGCATGTTCTCGTTCGCGGCGAACTGCGAACATATGCAATGTTCGATCAGCCGCCCACTATACTTTATTATTAAACAAACTTTGACCCTGCACCTCACAGTCAGCAGACACATTCCAGCCAATCAGCATCATACCCTGCCTTCCAGACCCTTCAACCTCATGGACAGCAGCCATTTTGGAATCATAACTAACTTGCAATCTTACTGAGAGGAGGCTGAGTGTAGGTGATACTAATTCAATAGGGAAAACCATAGCCAGGCTACTGCAAACAGTGTCCAATACAGTCCTGAAGGACAGCACCCCAAAAAGCCCTTTTTAGGGCTATAACATCAGTCTGTTTTTTTGTTTTTTTCTGTCTAATCTAAGATCATTTGCCTGCCTACTAGCCAGAGTGTGTGTCAGGCTCACAACTGATACTTTGCCCAGTGCAATCAATTCAATCTGGTGGTGTACCAGCAGTCTACTTTTAAAAACCAAGACTTTTATTTTGTCTAATCTAAGTTCATTTGCCTGCCTACTAGCCAGTGTGTGTGTCAGGCTCACAACTGATACCGTGCCCAGTGCAACCAATCCAATCAGGTGGTGTACCAGCAGTGTACTTTTAAAAACCAAGACTTTTATTTTGTCTAATCTAAGTTCATTTGCCTGAGAGCTAGTCTGTGCATGTCTCAGGCTCACAACTGATACTGTGCCCAGTGCAACCAATCCAATCAGGTGGTGTACCAGCAGTGTGCATTTAAAAAACCCAAAATTGTATTTTGTTAAATCTAAATTCATTTGCCTGACTGCTATTCTGTGTGTTTCTCAGGCTCACAACTGATACTGTGCCCAGTGCAATCAATCCAATCTGGTGGTGTACCAGCAGTCTACTTTTAAAAACCAAGACTTTTATTTTGTCAAATATAAGTTCATTTGCCTGCCTACTAGCCAGTGTGTGTGTCAGGCTCACAACTGATACTGTGCCCAGTGCAACCAATCCAATCAGGTGGTGTACCAGCAGTCTACCTTTAAAAAAACACAAAATTGTATTTTGTTAAATCTAAGTTCATTTGCCTGACCGCTATTCTGTGTGTTTCTCAGGCTCACAACTGATACTTTGCCCAGTGCAATCAATCCAATCTGGTGGTGTACCAGCAGTCTACTTTTAAAAACCAAGACTTTTATTTTGTCTAATCTAAGTTCATTTGCCTGCCTACTAGCCAGTGTGTGTGTCAGGCTCACAACTGATACTGTGCCCAGTGCAACCAATCCAATCAGGTGGTGTACCAGCAGTCTACTTTTAAAAACCAAGACTTTTATTTTGTCAAATATAAGTTCATTTGCCTGCCTACTAGCCAGTGTGTGTGTCAGGCTCACAACTGATACTGTGCCCAGTGCAACCAATCCAATCAGGTGGTGTACCAGCAGTGTGCATTTAAAAAAAACAAAATTGTATTTTGTTAAATCTAAATTCATTTGCCTGACTGCTATTCTGTGTGTTTCTCAGGCTCACAACTGATACTGTGCCCAGTGCAATCAATCCAATCTGGTGGTGTACCAGCAGTCTACTTTTAAAAACCAAGACTTTTATTTTGTCAAATATAAGTTCATTTGCCTGCCTACTAGCCAGTGTGTGTGTCAGGCTCACAACTGATACTGTACCCAGTGCAACCAATCCAATCAGGTGGTGTACCAGCATTGTACATTTAAAAAACCCCAAATTGTATTTTGTTAAATCTAATTTCATTTGCCTGACCGCTATTCTGTGTGTTTCTCAGGCTCACAACTGATACTTTGCCCAGTGCAATCAAATCAATCTGGTGGTGTACCAGCAGTCTACTTTTAAAAACCAAGACTTTTATTTTGTCTAATCTAAGTTCATTTGCCTGCCTACTAGCCAGTGTGTGTGTCAGGCTCACAACTGATACTGTGCCCAGTGCAACCATTCCAATCAGGTGGTGTACCAGCAGTGTACTTTTAAAAACCAAAACTTTTATTTTGTCTAATCTAAGTTCATTTGCCTGCCTACTAGCCAGTGTGTGTGTCAGGTGTAACGGAACCCATCACTGTTTTACCCTGTTTTATGATTATTATGGTTAAAATATGATCCTACTATATGTATGTTGGTTTATGCTCTGCAGAATATTAGCCAGACTATTGCAGACCTAGGCTAATAGAAAATCCTATTACAGAGACTTCAGAGATAAGGGAGTTGATTGTATAAAGTGTTTTCATTCTCAGATAAGAACAAAGAAGGCTGATTTAATCAATGTCTGATTATATCAAGTTGCCAGGGAGGTGTGACCCACCTATTGTCCCTCTATGTGTATTGTGTGGCCAACTATGGGGGATGTGGATTGCCTGTGGGAAGAGATGTGTATAAATATTTCTGCACATAACAAAATAAAGTCAGTATTCATTTGACTCCCAAATTGTGTGTCGTCCAATATAGGAGGTCGGGGATGGTGAAACTGTAGTGCTTCTTGGATACCAGCGGAGATATTGGACTGCGTGTTCCAGCTCCGTTACATTTGGTGGCAAGTGGCGGAATTGTTCCCACGGTCAGAAGGACAACTACAGGAGACACCATTCCGTGGAGTACAAATTGAGGGCAACGCTAGTATCCGTATACAGCGCCCCTGGCTACAGCAGGATGGAACCGGCTAGTTTTCGGACAGCGTTCCATCATGAGGAGGAGGAGGCGGCCACGGACTACAGGGATGCAGACAGAAAGGAACTCATGGTTACGGTACCTCTTATTGCCCCACAGACTGAGTTTGGAAGAGAACTCCAAAGCAGACTGGCCTTTTTCCCAGGTACGCTTCCTATAAAAACCTTGGAATGGTTAATGACAGATGTCCACAAATACATAATGGAAAAGCAGCGGGCACGGGAGCGGTCCATCTTGGGAGCTGCTAACCCACCTCCCACCATTAACACCCCCCCCCTCCCAGCACTGCGTCCGGGTGGTGGGAGGGCTACATGCAGAGAGACTGTCCCAGAAACAGAAACCGCTCCACTTGGAATACTCCAACTAATTCTCCTCCCCAGCGACAGTGTGTACCCCAGGGGGCCGAAGGTGTCGTCCTTCCCCCCCAGCGGCAGTGTGTACCCCAGGGAGCTGAAGGTGTCGTCCTTCCTCCCCAGCGACAGTGTGTACCCCAGGGAGCTGAAGGTGTCGTCCTTCCTCCCCAGCAGCAGTGTGTACCCCAGGGGGCCGAAGGTGTCGTCCTTCCCCCCCAGCGGCAGTGTGTACCCCAGGGAGCCGAAGGTGTCGTCCTTCCCTCCCAGCGGCAGTGTGTTCCCCAGGGAGCTGAAGGTGTCGTCCTTTCCCCCCAGCGGCAGTGTGAACCCCAGGGGGCAGAAGGTGTCGTCCTTCCCCCCCAGCGGCAGTGTGAACCCCAGGGGGCAGAAGGTGTCGTCCTTCCTCCCCAGCGGCAGTGTGAACCCCAGGGGGCAGAAGGTGTCGTCATTCCCCCCCCCCCCAGCGGCAGTGTGAACCACAGGGGGCAGAAGGTGTCGTCCTTCCCCCCCAGCGACAGTTTACCCTAACCAGGGGAGACACCAATCTCCCAGACGGCGCAGATGGGACCGTGGTCTCTGCGCCCACAGCCTATCCAGATCCCCAACTACCCTCACTGGGACAACCGGAGGAGGGGGTAAGTACAAATTCCCCTCCCCAGCTAACTTCTAATGTGGCCCCAGGGTTAACAGAGGAAATGTTAACCCCCACTGACCCCCACGTTTCCCTGGCTACTGAGCCGGAATATGTCCCAAGTACCCCAGCAGAAGAGCTGACAGCGGGGCAGAGTGCAGTCGGCCTCTGCCCTCCCTTTGTCCCTTGTACAGAGCAGGATGTCCTGCAGGGTATACCAGCAGAAGAGCTGGCATCAGGGCAGAGTGCCGCTGGCCTCTGCCCCTCAAGTCCCCTCAGCGTGTTGCCCCATCACCACAGCGAAATATCCAGGTGCCTGGTTAGCCTTCCCCCCAAAGGGGAGATGTGTGACGAAGTGCCCGTCGCCACTTTGTCTTGGAGAGGACTGTTTGCCAGCCTCCTGCCCTGCGACTATGGCCCTGGGGCATATTGCCCTTTAAACACAGTATTCGGCCATACCAGAGTGTATGTCACTCATTCTGGCCCTTTACATACAGGGGGGTCATTCGGTACTTGCCCTGTGGGAGCGGTGATACCCCAGATAACTATGCCATGGAGCCCATTCATATGATGAAAGACTATGGGAAAGACTTTAGTTACATGGCAATTGAACTGTGTGAATAGGATCTGAGCACTATTCGGTAGTTTTGTGCGCTCAGATCCCAGCTATCTGGGGATATGTGAAATGTGAGTCAATTTGAATTTTAGTAATGCTGATGGGTTGTCAAACTAGAGAATTGACCAACAAATACTTTTGTCCGGTCATCCCCAGGCCGATCCGTTGGGATCAGACCGTGTATGCCGGCTTATGGTCACGGGGGAGGTGTGTAACGGAACCCATCACTGTTTTACCCTGTTTTATGATTATTATGGTTAAAATATGATCCTACTATATGTATGTTGGTTTATGCTCTGCAGAATATTAGCCAGACTATTGCAGACCTAGGCTAATAGATAATCCTATTACAGAGACTTCCGAGATAAGGGAGTCGATTGTATAAAGTGTTTTCATTCTCAGATAAGAACAAAGAAGGCTGATTTAATCAATGTCTGATTATATCAAGTTGCCAGGGAGGTGTGACCCACCTATTGTTCCTCTATGTGTATTGTGTGGCCAACTATGGGGGATGTGGATTGCCTGTTGGAAAAGATGTGTATAAATATTTCTGCACATAACAAAATAAAGTCAGTATTCATTTGACTCCCAAATTGTGTGGCGTCCAATATGGGAGGTCGGGGATGGTGAAACTGTAGTGCTTCTTGGATACCAGCGGAGATATTTGACTGGGTGTTCCAGCTCCGTTACATTAGGCTCACAACTGATACTGTGCCCAGTGCAACCAATCCAATCTGGTGGTGTACCAGCTGTCTACTTTTAGAAACCAAGACTTTTATTTTGTCTAATCTAAGTTCATTTGCCTGACAGCTAGTCTGTGCGTGTCTCAGGCTCACAACTGATACTGTGCCCAGTGCAACCAATCCAATCAGGTGGTGTACCAGCAGTGTACATTTAAAAAACCCCAAATTGTATTTTGTTAAATCTAAATTCATTTGCCTGACTGCTATTCTGTGTGTTTCTCAGGCTCACAACTGATACTGTGCCCAGTGCAATCAATCCAATCTGGTGGTGTACCAGCAGTCTACTTTTAAAAACCAAGACTTTTATTTTGTCTAATCAAAGTTCATTTGCCTGCCTACTAGCCAGTGTGTGTGTCAGGCTCACAACTGATACTGTTCCCATGTGGCCCCCCATGGCCCTCCTGTGGCCCATGCGGGTCTTCTGTTCCCCCCACGGATCTCGTGTGGCCCCCGTGGATTTTCTGTGGCTCCCGTGGATTCCCTGTGGCCCCGCAAATCCTATTTGGTTCCCTGCGTGTCCCCTGTGGGTCCCTTGTGTCCTCCGTGGAACCACTGTGGCCCTTGCAGGTCCCCTGTGGCCCCTAGGGTACCCTGTGGACCCCATTGACCTCGCTTGGGGCCCCTGTGTCCCCTTATGGCCCATTGTGGCCCCCCACAGGCTCAAGCGCCCCCCTGTGCCCTCTGCTGGTGCCCGGATACCTCCTGTGCACCCCCTGCAGCCCCTTAAGGCTCACTGTAGCCCCCATCAGGCCCTGTGGCCCCCACGCCCCCTTATGGCCCCTGCAGACCCCTTGTGGCCACTCGCGGACCTCTGCAGTCTCTCTCATCTCCCTGTGGCCCCTGCAGCCCCCTGTGGCCCCCCACGGCCTCTTGTGGCCTCCCTCGGTCCTTGCTGGCCCCTGCTGCCTCCTCAGACCTCTGTGGCCCCCCTCAGTGGAGTGCAGCAGTGGAGTGCAGCACCAGGCAGGTAAGAAAGTATGTAGTTGTAGTTGTATATGTAAATGCGTCCATTTCACATATTATAATTAACTATGAGACGTCATCACGCTTTGCGTGGTGCTTACAATTTAGCAATGAGCGCAAACTCGGAGCACTTAGGCTATGAGCACCGAAGGCACTCATCGCCAGCGAGGCGAGACGTTAAGCTCGAAACACTTAGGTGATGAGCGCCTAAGGCGCTCCCCCCCCGCGAGCCGTTAAACTCGGAGCACTTAGCGCACTTATGCAGGACTTAGAAAAAAAAAAGAGATACGGGAAAAAATACGCCCTACGAAAAATACGAAGTTAAACGCCGAACCGCGCAAACCAAAATACAACAAAAGCACAAAAAATAAAACACAAAATACAACAAAAAGGTCACTGATAGGGAGAACAGCCAGTACATCTGGAAGTGAGGTGAAACGTGAATTTAGGTTGAATTTAAGTAGTTTCGGCACTTGAAAATCGCCTAAGTGAGAAAAAAATGGCGGCTGAAAAAAATGAAAACAACTCTACACGACCCCTAACCACTCAGCCAGCGATGTACGCGGTAGAAAAATACTAATAGGAAGGATGTAAAATGAGCCCGCAACCCAGAAAACATAGACTAACGTCGCCATTTTACAATACTAACTTACACATTTACACAATAACATTGTGAAATGGCGGATTTCCCGCCTAAGCCAGCGGTTTTGTCTCACGCAAGCAGCCTATATATACGGCACACTTGCCACAGAACTGACACTTTCTCCTCAGTTGATGACAGTCTGATTGGACATTTTCTGCTGCCGGGAAAATCAAAAGATATTGTTAGCTCTTCAGGATACTGATTGATGAATATTAAATACAAAAAGGTACAATATATTAATAATTATTAATAAAAAAAAACGGATTAGTTAAACAAATTGAGCAAACAAGAATTTACGCTTGATTAAGTTTAGCAATACTTTCATGCTTAGCTGTTTGTAATATATTAATTAATTGAATAATTAATAATGTACATTAATTTATTAATTAGTAATTAGTAATCATTAAGAAAACAAAATCATTAAAGTTTATTAATACATTAATGCAAAAAAATTCCAAGACATTTACACATTGATTAATTAATTATTAATGTACATTATTTTATTAATTAATTATTAGTAATCATTAGTAAAAAAAATAGTGGAGATTTTACAATGCCTTTAGTTTAGGAATATATTAATGCTTAGATCTTTAGAATACATTTAGTCAGTCATTAATTAATTATTAAGGTACATTAATTTATTAATTTGTAATCAGTAATAATAAAAAAATAAAAAAAAGGACCACAAACAAGGTGTATATTTTAATGCACTGACATATCCTTGATAATGCTGATTGCCTCATAAGGATTAATCCAAATATTACAAATGCTTTCCCTCTTATTTGACAGTTTTAGTGTTGCTGCAGCTGAATCAACACACAGAGTGACGTTTGCAGCCTTTCAACACCATAGCCATCACCTTTACAGGTATATCATTAAATAATGTTATTTTATTTAAAAAAAAGGATTAAAGTCTTTTTAGTTGGAATTGATGACAGTTATTGATTAACGAATAGTAATATATAAATTAATTAATAATTACTAATCATTAAAAAAAAGGTTTGATTTAACAATACATTGATGAGTATACTTTTATGTTTTGCATCTATGCTATTAGATCTCTGTTGCTGCTGATTGCCTGATAGGGATTAAGCAAAATATTACAAGTGCTTTTCATCTTATTTGGTAGTTTCAGCGTACCTGCAGCTGACTCAACACAGAGAGTGACGTTTGCAGCCTTTGAACACCATAAAGATCACCTTGACAGGTATATCATTTAATTATGTAGTTATGGAACAAAAAAGGGTTCATTTTTTGTTGGTAACATGGATAACAGTTATTGATTCATTAACGTATAATAATATTTTAATTCATTAATAATTAGTCAGCATAAAAAAAAAAAATTGAGACTGCAATAAAAGTAATAACAGTTTTTAACATGCACCTATATATCTGCCTTACTGCTCATTCATGTACATTGTTTTTGGAACTATTAATTAATAATAATATTTAAAAAAAAGATGGGGTTAGAAGACTTTAAAATATATATACATTTTACTAAGCACTTAAATATATGGACTTCATTCAATCAAGAATGAATAGAATAGAATGATTAAAAATTATTTTCATGTTATTTCACAGATTACTCATCTCTGAAGACAGAGAGTGAATTTGCAAGGATTTTTACACAAACTACAGCAAGTTCACAGGTATATGATTTAAGCATGCCTTTATAGTTTGGGATTGATGACACTTAAAGCCTCATCAAATTAGCCCTCGTAGTTCTCTCGGTCCTCGCAAAAGGCATTTTTTTGCTGTTTGCGAGGACCGAATCCCTAATACGTCCTCGCAGCCTGCTTTGCGGGATGACTCTGAAAAATGGCAGAGAATAAGCTCCGTGAGAGCTATGGAGTCACAGCCGTGTGATGCTCCCCCCTGTTCCCTATACACATCCAAATATTACAAATGCTTTCCCTCTTATTTGACAGTTTTAGTGTTGCTGCAGCTGAATCAACACACAGAGTGACGTTTGCAGCCTTTCAACACCATAGCCATCACCTTTACAGGTATATCATTAAATAATGTTATTTTATTTAAAAAAAAGGATTAAAGTCTTTTTAGTTGGAATTGATGACAGTTATTGATTAACGAATAGTAATATATAAATTAATTAATAATTACTAATCATTAAAAAAAAGGTTTGATTTAACAATACATTGATGAGTATACTTTTATGTTTTGCATCTATGCTATTAGATCTCTGTTGCTGCTGATTGCCTGATAGGGATTAAGCAAAATATTACAAGTGCTTTTCATCTTATTTGGTAGTTTCAGCGTACCTGCAGCTGACTCAACACAGAGAGTGACGTTTGCAGCCTTTGAACACCATAAAGATCACCTTGACAGGTATATCATTTAATCAGTGGCGGCTGTTGACTTTTCAAGTTGGAGGGGCGACAGGGCGAAACATAGCCACTCCCCCTTTTTCAAACCACACCCATTTTATAACTCCTCCCCCTGACGTCATAATGACCTTTATAAGCCCCGCCCAATGACCTTATGCTTGTAAAGCCCATTGAAATACATGATCTGCAATGCAGAAATGTCAAGAAGTAAAGTAACAATGTGTTAAATTCATTGGTATACAATATAGATTGAAAAAACTCATGTGACAAGACTACAGCAATATCATAATTGCACCTATACGTATTAACAGAAAAATTAAAGGAGTGACACCTACCATTAGTCGGCTCTTCTTCTCAGGGTATTCACGTTCATTAAGTTGACCAATGAGTAGAAACAAATCTGCAGCCACATAGGGTTTGCACCTGGGGTTGAAAGAAAACAAGCAAATCAATCATACCATTCAAGAACAAAACCATACTTAAAAAACATTAAACGACCAAGTGGAACCATATAGGCCCCAAACATACCTTAGAAGACCAAGTGTGACTATATAGGCCCCAAACATACCTTAGAAGACCAAGTGTGACTATATAGGCCCCAAACATACCTTAAAAGACCAAGTGTGACTATATAGGCCCCAAACATACCTTAGAAGACCAAGTGTGACTATATAGGCCCCAAACATACCTTAGAAGACCAAGTGGGACTATAGGCCCCAAACATACCTTAGAAGACCAAGTGGAACTATATAGGCCCCAAACATACCTTAGAAGACCAAGTGTGACCATATAGGCCTCAAACATACCTTAGAAGACCAAGTGTGACCATAGGCCCCAAACATACCTTAGAAGACCAAGTGTGACCATATAGGCCTCAAACATACCTTAGAAGACCAAGTGTGACCATAGGCCCCAAACATACCTTAGAAGACCAAGTGGGACCATATAGGCCTCAAAACATACCTTAGAAGACCAATCAGCACTGCATAGGCCCAAACCAGTGGATCTTGGGATTCAAGAAAACAACAACATTTCACTTCTGTTTAGACAACACAATAATCAATGTCAAACAAACACGTTGAATTAGCATATGGATAACCATATGAGCAGTAACGCCACGCCAAGGCTTCAACAATTGTTACTGACCATTCACACACCTTTCATAGCTCCTTCATTATGCACACCCACACACCATTCATACTTTACTTACCACTAGTTATTTTTGGTAGTGAGGTGGTGCCATTTCTGAGAACTTTACGTACCCTTGAAGGTGCCTCCAATTCCTTCAAACCAATGCATTTAACCGCTACAGGGCCATGGTGCTTTTTAATTACTTTTTTGATCATCTTCAATGTGGAGAAGCATCTTTCTGGTTCTTTAGTAGTCTTCGTTGTTGTAAGCAGGATTCCTTATAGCTTCACTCACTCTGTTAAATTATGTAGATTAAATTGATGCTAAAGTTGCTGCAGAGCAACAGCACTTGTACAGACATGGAATTCTTGCTTCCTGTACACAAGTGACAGCTACCCTTGGAAGTGCCTCCAATTCCTTCAAACCACGCCAAGGCTTCAACAATTGTTACTGACCATGCACACACCTTTCATAGCTCCTTCCATATGCACACCCACACACCGTTCATACTTTACTTACCACTAGTTATGTTTGGTAGTGTGAGGTGGTGCTGCTTAACGCAGTTTATCTTTGCACACCTTGGGGGTATGCATTCTTCTTTGCTTCAATCACTTGTATTTTAATTTTGCACGGCGATCTTTCAAAGAAGAAAACTTCTCAATGGTTTTTTCATTGAAGTCTGGGATCTCGGAAATCAGTTGCTTTTCCATTGAGAGCATCGCCAATGCATTCAACCGCTCCAGGGACATGGTGCTTCTTAAAAAGGTTTTTATCCTCTTCAATGTTGAGAAACATCTTTCTGATTCTGCAGTAGTCATTGGTGTTGTAATCAGGATTCTTAATAATTTTACTGTCTCTGTGAAATCATTCTGCAGATTAAATTGATGGAAAAGTTTGTGCAGAGCAACAGCACTTGTACAAGTATGAAACTCTGTCTTCCCATACAGAAGTGACAGCTCAGTGCGTAATTGTTCCTTCTTCAGTATTGGATATGCTTGCACGGTATCTTCCAGAGCTTGGGTTGGAAAGCAAGTGTCATGGGTTTTATACAAGTCACTTTGAACAAGTTTGGCACTGACTAGGTGATTTGAAAATGAAAAACGTTCTTTTGCATGAACCACCACTATGTCACATACCTCTCTTGAAAGTTGTCTCAAGGTTGAGATCTCCGCACTCCGTCTGTTGACTGTTAGATCGCTCGGCAAACTTGCTTCTATCTCTTCCACAGAATTACGGATTTTCTGGATGCTGGCGACAAAGTCTTCTGTGACTTTTTTGATATAAACAGTATCCGTATCTCGCTTCTGAAGCTGACTATAGAGGATGTCTACATGTGGCATTATTAAATGAAATAATTTAAGGAAGTAAAGGAACTCCCTGTCTTCCAGCATTCCAATGAAACCTGCGGCTTCCCGTATAGATGTTGGATCAAAGTTTAGACATGCTTCAATTGTCTGGAAACACTCAAGTAGCGCATCTCTGTTCTCGTAGATCACGTTCACGGTCCTAACGTTGAAGTTCCATCGTGTCGGTGCACCTCTTGGAAGTCTTCTACCAACTACCTCATCCAGAACTCCAGTCCTTTTTGGAGAGCGTGAAAAAAAAGATGGTATGCCGCCTATGTTGGAAAAAAAAAACTCTAACTCTTCCAATCCTTGAAACTGCTTTCTCCATTATTAGGTTCAGTTGGTGAGCATAGCAATGGACGTAGTGTGCGTTCGGGTACACGTCTTTTATTTTTCTTTGAACTCCTCCTTGATCTCCACGCATCACACTGGCACCATCGTAGCTTTGAGCTATGAGTTTCTTCTTGTCTTCTGGCTCTGGGAGAACAGTATTCAGTGTTTCCAGCACAACAGCAGCAATCGAGTCTGCATCCGTTGATTTCATTTCCGTGAAGCCATCAAATCTTTCCACCACTTGATGCTTCTTGTCAATGTAGCGATAGACTACAACGCACTGTGTCCTAGCGGAAATATCGGTTGTTTCATCCGCTTGGATTGCCACAAACTGGGCTTCCTTAAGCTCTTGGTGAATCACTTCCTTAATAACTTCATGCATGCAGTCCAGTAGCTCATTCTGCACGGTTTTGGAAGTGCCCTTAAACACAGTTGCAGTCTTCAAATGCTGTTCCATTGCACTATCGATACTGCCAACCAAATCCACCAGGCCTCTAAACACTCCTGGATTTAGCGATGTTTCACTCTCGTCGTGTCCTCTTAATGCCAGTTCAAAAGCGCCACAAAAGCGAACACAATCAATTATCTTCGAAAGGATGTACCGGTTCTTAGCCACTTCTTCGTTGTGTTTTTGAATGCTGACTTGGTATCCTTGGTCCAGTTGAACAGCAATGTTCGCCTGTCCAAGCATCTCAAACTTGATCCTGTTATCCAAGTGAGCTTTAGAACTTTTGTGTTTCGCCAATTTATCAGCTAGATGTTTGACGTCAGTCACTCCAGTTTTGGTCCAAGCAGCGTCACCACCAAATAGGATGCATGGGAAACAATATAAGGACTTCCTAGAAACGCTTCCAGAAAGCCAGTCGTTCTTCTTGTACCATTCAGTATTGAAATTACGGACATATTGCTTCCCTCTATCTCTTGCGATTTGCTGCAGATTTATCTCTGGTTGGTCAGCTCCTAACCGTTTTACTTCCACCTTCTCCTCATAGGTTAGGGTGGCGAAAGGCTTCACAAGTAGAGAGTCAATAGTATTCATTTCTGATATTGATACCAATAAAAGAAAGAGATCACGGTATATTAATTTATATTATGTCACAAAATTACTTTAAAATAACAGTGTGTTGATTTCATTGGTATACATTACAGATTGCAAACCCTCATGTGTCAAGACTACATCAACATCAAATTTGCACCTATACACATGGACAGAAAATTAAAGGCAATGATACTCACCAACAGTTGACTCTCCTTCTCGTGGTATTCACGTCCAGTAAGTCAACCAACGAGTCCAAACAAATCTGCTTTCACACTAGTTTGCACCTGGGGGTGATAGAAAACAACAAAAAAAACATTAGAAATCTCAAGACCCAAACCGTAACTTTTAAAACCTTAAAAGTCCAAGTGTGACCATATACTCACCAACAGTTGACTCTCCTTCTCGGGGTATTCACGTCCAGTAAGTCAACCAACGAGTCCAAAGAAATCTGATTCCACAGATAGTTTGCACCTGGGAAGTTATAGAAAACAAAAAAAAAAAACATTAGAACGTTTAAGACCCAAACCGTAACGTTTAAAACCTTAAAAGAGCAAGTGTGACCATATAGGCCCCAACCGCACCTTAAAAACCTTAAATAACCAATTTTGACCATATAGGCCCCAACCGCACCTTAAAAACCTTAAATAGCCAATTTTGACCATATAGGCCCCAACCGCACCTTAAAAACCTTAAATAACAAATTGGGACCATATAGGCCCCAACCGCACCTTAAAAACCTTAAATAACAAATTGGGACCATATAGGCCCCAACCGCACCTTAAAAACCTTAAATAACAAATTGGGACCATATAGGCCCCAACCGCACCTTAAAAACCTTAAATAACAAATTGGGACCATATAGGCCCCAACCGCACCTTAAAAACCTTAAATAGCCAATTTTGACCATATAGGCCCCAACCGCACCTTAAAAACCTTAAATAACAAATTGGGACAATATAGGCCCCAACCGCCCCTTAAAAACCTTAAATAACAAATTGGGACCATATAGGCCCCAACCGCACCTTAAAAACCTTAAATAACAAATTGGGACCATATAGGCCCCAACCGCACCTTAAAAACCTTAAATAACAAATTGGGACCATATAGGCCCCAACCGCACCTTAAAAACCTTAAATAGCCAATTTTGACCATATAGGCCCCAACCGCACCTTAAAAACCTTAAATAACAAATTGGGACAATATAGGCCCCAACCGCCCCTTAAAAACCTTAAATAACAAATTGGGACCATATAGGCCCCAACCGCACCTTAAAAACCTTAAATAACAAATTGGGACCATATAGGCCCCAACCGCCCCTTAAAAACCTTAAATAACAAATTGGGACCATATAGGCCCCAACGGTACCTTAAAAACCTTAAATAACATATAGGCCCAAAAAAATAAAATAAATAATATATAAATAAATATATATATATATATATATATATATATATATATATATATATATATATATATATATATATATAAAAATTGATATCAATATATCACAATAAATAAATATATATATATATATATATATATATATATATATATATAAAAATTGATATCAATATATCACAATAAATAAATATATATATATATATATATATATATATATATATAAAAATTGATATCAATATATCACAATAAATAAATATATATATATATATATATATCAAATTGATATATATATATATATATATATATATTTATTTATTGTGATATATTGATATTAATTTTTATATATATATATATATATATATATATATATATATATATATATATATATCCAAATATATATATATATATATATATATATATATATATAAAAAATACACATAAATATACATAAACATATACATACAACAATATATATTAATTGATATTTATTATTTGATTAATTGATGTTCTTTATTACATGGTATATTATATTGTTCATGCATTTCTATTACACTTTATTTGTTATACATATTACAGTGCTATTTTTTGGCTATACATGTTACAGGATATTATCCTGTAACATGTATATCACATAAAATAGCCCTGTAATATGTATAATACATACAGGGTTAAACAAGTTCACACTAACCTTTTTTACCCTTACAGGCTTCCATACCTGCTTGCTGATTTGCTAATTTTTTGAAGACTCTCATTGGTTGAAATCGATGTCAATCAAAAATTTCAGCCAATCAGAGTCCTTCAAAAATTAGTATATATAGCAGACCGTGGGAAAAAAACAATTAATCGCGGGAGGGGCTCCTTGTAGGAGGAGCTCTTTTAGTGTGTTGTTTTTTTTTTTTTAGACCGTCGTTTTTTTTTTGTGGAGGCCTCTTTCAATGGGCCAGAATGGATGGATGGACAATGGCTTCAATCAAGATTGGATTATTTTTGATCATTGGCTTCAATCAACATGGATTATTTTATTTTTACCATTGGCTTCAATCAACATGGATTATTTTATTTTGACCATTGGCTTCAATCAACATGGATTATTTTATTTTGACCATACTTTTTACTGTATTTTTTTTTCCCTTCCCTTATTTTTATTTTATCTTTAGAAGTGACAGGCACATATACATGCCTGTTACTTCTAAAAATGGAATAAAAATAGGGGGGGGGGGGTAGGTAGTTTGTTCATCCAGGGTGGGGTCGGTCACGGTCAGGCGCCCATCGGTCGCCCATAGGCCACGACCAAGGGTGGCACAGGCCTCATGGGGGTGAACATCCACCCCCATGTGGCCTGGTCAACCCCGCTCACTGCCCGAATACCCGGGGTAGCATAGGCCGCATCGGGGTGGTGCCGGGGGCCCGGTGGTGATCGGGCCTCGTGGGTGGCATAGGGCGGCAACATGGAGGTCATCAGGGGTGGCACAGGCCTCATCAAGGGGGTGATCCGATCACCCCCATGTGGGCCTGTGCCACCCCGCTCACCACCCGACTACCCCGATCCCGTGATCGGGGTAATCCGGCGGTGGCATGATGGCATAGCTAGGCTAGCATAGGGCAGGCCTGATCGGGGGTGGCACAGGCCACATGGGGGTGATGGCTGGGGTCGTCGGTGGTAGTTGGTGGGTGGCTGGGTAGGTGGCACTGGCAGGCTAGGCAGGCATAGTTCGGGACTGGGGGTAACTGGTCACCCCTAACTTTTATTAGGGGCTACTAGGGGTTTTGGTATGGCCAGGGGCAGGGCAGGTGCCAGGCAGAGGCAGGTGTAGACTTACTGTGTTAGGCAGGCAGAGCAGATGAGTAGATTCAGCCAGGGAGGTCTCTCAGTCTCAGCGTGACCAGGGTCAGGAAACAGAAAGGGGGAAGGGACAGGGAACTGGTGGTTTTATTGACTGTATCAGTCAATCAAAATGTAAACTCGAGGCCCTATTTGCTGGCGGGCGCTCAGGGCTAACGGTCTGGGTGGGTTTAGATTGATCACTTAGTAACTGGACAGCCTTCCATCATTGATTGGTCAATGATGGAAGACTGTCATTTATTAATTGATACATTTATGACCGCCCATGCATATCGTCACTGTGATGGTGGGCGGCATGCATTAACGGTCAGGGGGGCCAGGCCAGGACTCATTGAAGAGAGAGAAGAGTCTAAAGGTTAGTGTACACAGTGTATAACTATTGTAATTTGATCACACAGGGTGCAGGCAGGGGGCGATAGATACACAGCATTAGTTAATGTAGCGCAAGGGTTATTTTAAAGTGACAGTGTCCCTTTACTAACTTTACTTCATTTTTAATACTATTTAGACTTGAAATGATGATGTACACCTTATATTTATTTGTTTTTGGGTTATACTAATACATTGTAGTGTTTTTTTTATTGCAGGGTGAAGAAAATATTTGGGGGGGGCGTTTGCCCTGACGCCCCAATGGACGGGCCGCCCCTGCATTTAATTATGTAGTTATGGAACAAAAAAGGGTTCATTTTTTGTTGGTAACATGGATAACAGTTATTGATTCATTAACGTATAATAATATTTTAATTCATTAATAATTAGTCAGACTAAAAAAAAAAAATTGAGACTGCAATAAAAGTAATAACAGTTTTTAACATGCACCTATATATCTGCCTTACTGCTCATTCATGTACATTGTTTTTGGAACTATTAATTAATAATAATATTTAAAAAAAAGATGGGGTTAGAAGACTTTAAAATATATATACATTTTACTAAGCACTTAAATATATGGACTTCATTCAATCAAGAATGAATAGAATAGAATGATTAAAAATTATTTTCATGTTATTTCACAGATTACTCATCTCTGAAGACAGAGAGTGAATTTGCAAGGATTTTTACACAAACTACAGCAAGTTCACAGGTATATGATTTAAGCATGCCTTTATAGTTTGGGATTGATGACACTTAAAGCCTCATCAAATTAGCCCTCGTAGTTCTCTCGGTCCTCGCAAAAGGCATTTTTTTGCTGTTTGCGAGGACCGAATCCCTAATACGTCCTCACAGCCTGCTTTGCGGGATGACTCTGAAAAATGGCAGAGAATAAGCTCCATGAGAGCTATGGAGTCACAGCCGTGTGATGCTCCCCCCTGTTCCCTATACACATCCCCATGCTGCAGGGGTCCCTGCTGCATTTAAAATTTTAGATTTCCTGCCTCGCAGGTCCTTAAAGGACCGTAAAGGTCCTGAAAGGACCTGGGCTAAAAAATATTAACCCCAGGCAACTAAAATTAACCCCATAACTCAGGGGGGTCAATACGACCACCATAAGCACTTAATTAACCCCATAACTCATGGGGGTCAATACAGACCCCATAAGCCTCTATTTAACCCCATTAGTCCCATAACGGTATATTATGACCCTTATGGGGCTGTTAAAACCCTAACATTAACCACATAAGTGCCATGACGGTTCTCAAGGACGATCATGACACTAAGTACAAACACTAAACTGCACTACACCCCCCAATAAACCCTTAAATCTAAACTAACCCCCACTACACTAACCTATTAACACCTACACTACCTACCTACACTACCTACCTACCCCCTAATAACCCCCCACCACTCTGTGACACAAAATAAAAAGAAAATAAGACACACAAAAAAACCTTCCTTACAGAAAATAAAAAAACATGTCAAAAAAATAAAATAAAGGAACATTACAGAAAATAAAAAAAATACATTACAACACACTCCCCCCCCCCCCCCCCCCACTACAGAAAAAAAAAATGACACACCTGAAAAGGAAAGACATACACAATACAATACAATACATACAATACAATACATACAATACAATACAATACTATACATACAATACATACATTATAAAGTACAATACAATACATACAAATAGAGATGTCACGAATAGTTAGCCGGCGGACTGTTCCCGGCGAACATAGCATGTTCTCGTTCGCGGCGAACTGCGAACATATGCAATGTTCGATCAGCCGCCCACTATACTTTATCATTAAACAAACTTTGACCCTGCACCTCACAGTCAGCAGACACATTCCAGCCAATCAGCATCATACCCTGCCTTCCAGACCCTTCAACCTCATGGACAGCAGCCATTTTGGAATCATAACTAACTTGCAATCTTACTGAGAGGAGGCTGAGTTTAGGTGATACTAATTCAATAGGGAAAACCATAGCCAGGCTACTGCAAACAGTGTCCAATACAGTCCTGAAGGACAGCACCCCAAAAAGCCCTTTTTAGGGCTATAACATCAGTCTGTTTTTTTGTTTTTTTCTGTCTAATCTAAGATCATTTGCCTGCCTACTAGCCAGAGTGTGTGTCAGGCTCACAACTGATACTTTGCCCAGTGCAATCAATTCAATCTGGTGGTGTACCAGCAGTCTACTTTTAAAAACCAAGACTTTTATTTTGTCTAATCTAAGTTCATTTGCCTGCCTACTAGCCAGTGTGTGTGTCAGGCTCACAACTGATACCGTGCCCAGTGCAACCAATCCAATCAGGTGGTGTACCAGCAGTGTACTTTTTAAAAACCAAGACTTTTATTTTGTCTAATCTAAGTTCATTTGCCTGACAGCTAGTCTGTGCATGTCTCAGGCTCACAACTGATACTGTGCCCAGTGCAACCAATCCAATCAGGTGGTGTACCAGCAGTGTGCATTTAAAAAACCCAAAATTGTATTTTGTTAAATCTAAATTCATTTGCCTGACTGCTATTCTGTGTGTTTCTCAGGCTCACAACTGATACTGTGCCCAGTGCAATCAATCCAATCTGGTGGTGTACCAGCAGTCTACTTTTAAAAACCAAGACTTTTATTTTGTCAAATATAAGTTCATTTGCCTGCCTACTAGCCAGTGTGTGTGTTAGGCTCACAACTGATACTGTGCCCAGTGCAACCAATCCAATCAGGTGGTGTACCAGCAGTCTACCTTTAAAAAAACACAAAATTGTATTTTGTTAAATCTAAGTTCATTTGCCTGACCGCTATTCTGTGTGTTTCTCAGGCTCACAACTGATACTTTGCCCAGTGCAATCAATCCAATCTGGTGGTGTACCAGCAGTCTACTTTTAAAAACCAAGACTTTTATTTTGTCTAATCTAAGTTCATTTGCCTGCCTACTAGCCAGTGTGTGTGTCAGGCTCACAACTGATACTGTGCCCAGTGCAACCAATCCAATCAGGTGGTGTACCAGCAGTCTACTTTTAAAAACCAAGACTTTTATTTTGTCTAATCTAAGTTCATTTGCCTGCCTACTAGCCAGTGTGTGTGTCAGGCTCACAACTGATACTGTGCCCAGTGCAACCAATCCAATCAGGTGGTGTACCAGCAGTCTACTTTTAAAAACCAAGACTTTTATTTTGTCAAATATAAGTTCATTTGCCTGCCTACTAGCCAGTGTGTGTGTCAGGCTCACAACTGATACTGTGCCCAGTGCAACCAATCCAATCAGGTGGTGTACCAGCAGTGTGCATTTAAAAAAACCAAAATTGTATTTTGTTAAATCTAAATTCATTTGCCTGACTGCTATTCTGTGTGTTTCTCAGGCTCACAACTGATACTGTGCCCAGTGCAATCAATCCAATCTGGTGGTGTACCAGCAGTCTACTTTTAAAAACCAAGACTTTTATTTTGTCAAATATAAGTTCATTTGCCTGCCTACTAGCCAGTGTGTGTGTCAGGCTCACAACTGATACTGTACCCAGTGCAACCAATCCAATCAGGTGGTGTACCAGCATTGTACATTTAAAAAACCCCAAATTGTATTTTGTTAAATCTAATTTCATTTGCCTGACCGCTATTCTGTGTGTTTCTCAGGCTCACAACTGATACTTTGCCCAGTGCAATCAAATCAATCTGGTGGTGTACCAGCAGTCTACTTTTAAAAACCAAGACTTTTATTTTGTCTAATCTAAGTTCATTTGCCTGCCTACTAGCCAGTGTGTGTGTCAGGCTCACAACTGATACTGTGCCCAGTGCAACCATTCCAATCAGGTGGTGTACCAGCAGTGTACTTTTAAAAACCAAAACTTTTATTTTGTCTAATCTAAGTTCATTTGCCTGCCTACTAGCCAGTGTGTGTGTCAGGTGTAACGGAACCCATCACTGTTTTACCCTGTTTTATGATTATTATGGTTAAAATATGATCCTACTATATGTATGTATATTAGCCAGACTATTGCAGACCTAGGCTAATAGAAAATCCTATTACAGAGACTTCAGAGATAAGGGAGTCGATTGTATAAAGTGTTTTCATTCTCAGATAAGAACAAAGAAGGCTGATTTAATCAATGTCTGATTATATCAAGTTGCCAGGGAGGTGTGACCCACCTATTGTCCCTCTATGTGTATTGTGTGGCCAACTATGGGGGATGTGGATTGCCTGTGGGAAGAGATGTGTATAAATATTTCTGCACATAACAAAATAAAGTCAGTATTCATTTGACTCCCAAATTGTGTGTCGTCCAATATGGGAGGTCGGGGATGGTGAAACTGTAGTGCTTCTTGGATACCAGCGGAGATATTGGACTGCGTGTTCCAGCTCCGTTACATTTGGTGGCAAGTGGCGGAATTGTTCCCACGGTCAGAAGGACAACTACAGGAGACACCATTCCGTGGAGTACAAATTGAGGGCAACGCTAGTATCCGTATACAGCGCCCCTGGCTACAGCAGGATGGAACCGGCTAGTTTTCGGACAGCGTTCCATCATGAGGAGGAGGAGGAGGCCACGGACTACAGGGATGCAGACAGAAAGGAACTCATGGTTACGGTACCTCTTATTGCCCCACAGACTGAGTTTGGAAGAGAACTCCAAAGCAGACTGGCCTTTTTCCCAGGTACGCTTCCTATAAAAACCTTGGAATGGTTAAAAACAGATGTCCACAAATACATAATGGAAAAGCAGCGGGCACGGGAGCGGTCCATCTTGGGAGCTGCTAACCCACCTCCCACCATTAACACCCCCCCCCCCAGCACTGCGTCCGGGTGGTGGGAGGGCTACATGCAGAGAGACTGTCCCAGAAACAGAAACCGCTCCACTTGGAATACTCCAACTAATTCTCCTCCCCAGCGACAGTGTGTACCCCAGGGGGCCGAAGGTGTCGTCCTTCCCCCCCAGCGGCAGTGTGTACCCCAGGGAGCTGAAGGTGTCGTCCTTCCTCCCCAGCGACAGTGTGTACCCCAGGGAGCTGAAGGTGTCGTCCTTCCTCCCCAGCAGCAGTGTGTACCCCAGGGGGCCGAAGGTGTCGTCCTTCCCCCCCAGCGGCAGTGTGTACCCCAGGGAGCCGAAGGTGTCGTCCTTCCCTCCCAGCGGCAGTGTGTTCCCCAGGGAGCTGAAGGTGTCGTCCTTTCCCCCCAGCGGCAGTGTGAACCCCAGGGGGCAGAAGGTGTCGTCCTTCCCCCCCAGCGGCAGTGTGAACCCCAGGGGGCAGAAGGTGTCGTCTTTCCTCCCCAGCGGCAGTGTGAACCCCAGGGGGCAGAAGGTGTCGTCATTCCCCCCCCCCCAGCGGCAGTGTGAACCACAGGGGGCAGAAGGTGTCGTCCTTCCCCCCCAGCGACAGTTTACCCTAACCAGGGGAGACACCAATCTCCCAGACGGCGCAGATGGGACCGTGGTCTCTGCGCCCACAGCCTATCCAGATCCCCAACTACCCTCACTGGGACAACCGGAGGAGGGGGTAAGTACAAATTCCCCTCCCCAGCTAACTTCTAATGTGGCCCCAGGGTTAACAGAGGAAATGTTAACCCCCACTGACCCCCACGTTTCCCTGGCTACTGAGCCGGAATATGTCCCAAGTACCCCAGCAGAAGAGCTGACAGCGGGGCAGAGTGCAGTCGGCCTCTGCCCTCCCTTTGTCCCTTGTACAGAGCAGGATGTCCTGCAGGGTATACCAGCAGAAGAGCTGGCATCAGGGCAGAGTGCCGCTGGCCTCTGCCCCTCAAGTCCCCTTAGCGTGTTGCCCCATCACCATAGCGAAATATCCAGGTGCCTGGTTAGCCTTCCCCCCAAAGGGGAGATGTGTGACGAAGTGCCCTTCGCCACTTTGTCTTGGAGAGGACTGTTTGCCAGCCTCCTGCCCTGCGACTATGGCCCTGGGGCATATTGCCCTTTAAACACAGTATTCGGCCATACCAGAGTGTATGTCACTCATTCTGGCCCTTTACATACAGGGGGGTCATTCGGGACTTGCCCTGTGGGAGGGGTGATACCCCAGATAACTATGCCATGGAGCCCATTCATATGATGAAAGACTATGGGAAAGACTTTAGTTACATGGCAATTGAACTGTGTGAATAGGATCTGAGCACTATTCGGTAGTTTTGTGCGCTCAGATCCCAGCTATCTGGGGATATGTGAAATGTGAGTCAATTTGAATTTTAGTAATGCTGATGGGTTGTCAAACTAGAGAATTGACCAACAAATACTTTTGTCCGGTCATCCCCAGGCCGATCCGTTGGGATCAGACCGTGTATGCCGGCTTATGGTCACGGGGGAGGTGTGTAACGGAACCCATCACTGTTTTACCCTGTTTTATGATTATTATGGTTAAAATATGATCCTACTATATGTATGTTGGTTTATGCTCTGCAGAATATTAGCCAGACTATTGCAGACCTAGGCTAATAGATAATCCTATTACAGAGACTTCCGAGATAAGGGAGTCGATTGTATAAAGTGTTTTCATTCTCAGATAAGAACAAAGAAGGCTGATTTAATCAATGTCTGATTATATCAAGTTGCCAGGGAGGTGTGACCCACCTATTGTTCCTCTATGTGTATTGTGTGGCCAACTATGGGGGATGTGGATTGCCTGTTGGAAAAGATGTGTATAAATATTTCTGCACATAACAAAATAAAGTCAGTATTCATTTGACTCCCAAATTGTGTGGCGTCCAATATGGGAGGTCGGGGATGGTGAAACTGTAGTGCTTCTTGGATACCAGCGGAGATATTTGACTGCGTGTTCCAGCTCCGTTACATTAGGCTCACAACTGATACTGTGCCCAGTGCAACCAATCCAATCTGGTGGTGTACCAGCTGTCTACTTTTAAAAACCAAGACTTTTATTTTGTCTAATCTAAGTTCATTTGCCTGACAGCTAGTCTGTGCGTGTCTCAGGCTCACAACTGATACTGTGCCCAGTGCAACCAATCCAATCAGGTGGTGTACCAGCAGTGTACATTTAAAAAACCCCAAATTGTATTTTGTTAAATCTAAATTCATTTGCCTGACTGCTATTCTGTGTGTTTCTCAGGCTCACAACTGATACTGTGCCCAGTGCAATCAATCCAATCTGGTGGTGTACCAGCAGTCTACTTTTAAAAACCAAGACTTTTATTTTGTCTAATCAAAGTTCATTTGCCTGCCTACTAGCCAGTGTGTGTGTCAGGCTCACAACTGATACTGTGCCCAGTGCAACCAATCCAATCAGGTGGTGTACCAGCAGTCTACCTTTAAACAAACCAAAATTGTATTTTGTTAAATCTTAGTTCATTTGCCTGACCGCTATTCTGTGTGTTTCTCAGGCTCACAACTTATACTGTACCCAGTGCAACTAATCCAATCAGGTGGTGTACCAGCAGTCTACTTTTAAAAAACCCAAAATTGTATTTTGTTAAATCTAAGTTCATTTGCCTGACCGCTATTCTGTGTGTTTCTCAGGCTCACAACTGATACTGTGCCCAGTGCAACCAATCCAAACTGGTGGTGTACCAGCAGTCTACTTTTAAAAACCAAAACTTGTATTTTGTCTAATCTAAGTTCATTTGCCTGCCTACTAGCCAGTGTGTGTGTCAGGCTCACAGCATATACTGTGCCCACTTGACCAGTCAGTGCCTCCACTCATATCTGGTGTTACAGTCAGTAGTCCACATTTAAACAAAAAATACAATTTTGACTGTAATACATTGAATAGCAGTTACTTGTCTGCAAGCGTGTGTGTCAGGCCCACAGAGTCTACTCTGCCAACTTCTGCAAGTGCACAGTGCCACTCATGTCTGTTGTCACAGTAGCTTGCACACCAAGTACCACTAATCGCAAAAAAAATGACAGACCGAGGCAGGCCAATCCGCAGGAGCCGTCGTGGTGCTGTGATTCCCTTTGGCCCTACAATAATGCCCAGTGTTCAGAGGCCAGTTACCCAGAACTCAAAAACTTCTGAGGACATAGTTGACTGGCTAACACAGGACACCCCATCTTCTACAGCTTCCGCTCGGAACATTGACGCACCATCCTCCTCCAGCTTAGCTTCGGGCACCTCTCAAGTTACCACTCGCCCGCCTGCCGCCACCACCAACACTTTTACCACAGCCGCTTCAATTGATCAGTCAGAAGAGTAATTTACACATCAGTTTGAAGAAATGAGTGATGCACAACCATTATTGCCAGAGGATGTAGATAACAGGGATATGTCTCAGTCAGGCAGCATTACACACATGTACGTACGGTATGATGATGATGATGATGTACCCGCTGCTGCTTCCTTTGTTGAGTTGTCAGATACAAGTGAAGCGGGTGATGATGATGATGCGTCCGTGGATGTCACGTGGGTGCCCGCTGGAAGAGAAGAAGAACAGGGGGAAAGTTCAGATGGGGAGACAGAGATGAGGAGGAGACGAGTTGGAAGCAGAGGGAGGTCATCGCAAGGAGCTAGTGGCACAGTCAGACAGCATGCATCGGCACCTGGGGTCAGCCAGACAGCACACCAATCAACGCATGCTGTTGCCACCACCAGAACGCCGTCACTGCAGAGCTCAGCAGTGTGGCACTTTTTTTGTGTGTCTGCCTGTGACAACAGCGATGCAATTTGCAACCTGTGGTAAAAGAAACTGAGTCGTGGGAAGTCCAACACCCACCTAGGTACAACTGCTTTGCGAAGGCACATGATATCACATCACAAACGCCAATGGGATCAACACCTGAGTACAAGCAGCACACAAACTCAAAGCCACCATCCTCCTCCTGGTCCAGCATCTTCATCCACGTCAACCACTGCTGTCCTCCTTGTCCCCTCTCAACCATCCGCCACTCCATCTCTCGCCTCTAGCTGTTCCTGCTCATCTCCCCACAGTCAGGTGTCTGTCAAGGGCATGTTTGAGCGTAAGAAGCCAATGTCACAAAGTCACCCCCTTGCCCGGCATCTGACAGCTGGCTTGTCTGAACTCTTAGCCCGCCAGCTTTTACCATACAAGCTGGTGGAGTCTGAGGCGTTCAAAAAATTTGTAGCTATTGGGACACTGCAGTGGAAGGTACCCGGACGAAATTTCTTTTCACAAAAGGCAATCCCCAACCTGTACTCTATTGTGCAAAAGGAATTAATGGCATGTCTGGCTCACAGTGTTGGGGCAAGGGTCCATATGACCACTGATACCTGGTCTGCAAAGCATGGTCAGGGCAGGTATATCACCTACACTGCGCATTGGGTAAACCTGCTGACGCCTGCCAAGCATGAAATGCGTGGCTCTGCAGAGGAGTTGGTGACACCGGCCTGCTGCCACCTCCTCTACTCCTCCTACTCCATCCTCTTCCATAACCTCCTCAGCTGAGTCCTCTTTTGGTGCTGCATCTTGCTCCACATCAACGGCACCCCCCCAGCTCCCCAGATACTATTCCACATCCAGGATACGGCAGTGTCACTCCATCTTGGGGTTGACTTTCCTGAAAGCAGAGAGTCACACCGGGCCAGCACTCCTGTCCGTCCTGAATGCACAGGTGGATCAATGGCTGTCTCCGCACCAACTGAAGATTGGCAAAGTGGTTTGTGACAACGGAAGAAATTTGTTGGCGGCATTGAATTTGGGCAAGTTGACACATGTGCCGTGCATGGCACATGTGTGTAATCTGATCTTACAACGCTTTGTGCACAAGTACCCAGGCTTACAGGACGTCCTGAAGCAGGCCAGAAAGGTGTGTGGCCATTTCAGGCGTTCCTACACGGCCATGGCGCACTTTTCAGATATCCAGCGGCGAAACAACATTCCAGTGAGGCGCTTGATTTGTGACAGCCCCACACGTTGGAATTTAACACTCCTAATGTTCGACCGCCTGCTCCAACAAGAGAAAGCAGTTAACGAGTATTTGGATGACCGGGCTGCTAGGACAGCCTCTGCAGAGCTGGGAATTATTTTGCCACATTACTGGACGCTCATGCGCAATGCCTGTAGGCTCATGCGTCCTTTTGAGGAGGTGACAAACCTTGTCAGTTGCACAGAAGGCACCATCAGCGACATCATACCATTTGTTTTCTTCCTGGAGCATGCCCTGTGAAGAGTGTTGGATCAGGCCGTAGATGAGCGTGATGAAGAAGTGGAAGAGTTGTGGTCACCATCACCACCAGAAACAGCCTTATCAGCATCGCTTGCTGGACCTGCGGCAACGCTGGAGGAGGATTGTGAGGAAGAGTCCTATGCATCGCCACAGCCCTTCTGGATCCACCCTCAGAGAAAGTCTCGACCTACAGGTGGCAGACTACCTCGCTTTAACTGCAGATATCGACACACTGAGGAGCGATGAACCCCTTGACTACTGGGTGTGCAGGGTTGACCTGTGGCCTGAGCTATCCCAATTTGCCATAGAACTTCTGGCCTGCCCCGCTTCCAGTGTCCTGTCAGAAAGGACCTTCAGTGCAGCAGGAGGTTTTTGTCACTGAAAAGAGAAGTCGCCTAGGTCAAAAAAGTCTAGATTACCTCACCTTTATAAAGATGAATGAGGGATGGATCCCAAACGGACTGACACTGGGCGATACATTAGACTAAAAAAGGGCTGATGAGATGAGCTGCCTTGAGCTAAAAATGGTCCACACGCTGCTGTATGTTATCTGTGAATGCCGCATGACTTGCGTGACTTATCCGCCACCAACTAGGGTTCAAGACGCAATGTTTTAGGGCAGTTTCTGCCTGGGAAACAAACATCATTTTTTCTGGTCGCTGCAAGAGCAGCGGCTGCAACAATACCTAATTTTTGACAACCAAGTATCTTTTTCCATCTCCCGGTTCCAAAAATCCAGGCCTTATACACGCCCCCTAATAGGTGCTGTAACAGGTATTAAACTGATAAGAGTAGTACTTACAAACACGCCACTCCTATCTGGTGGCACCTTTAAATGCACGCGCCGTGCCCCAAAATTGAAGTGATATGACCAACCAAGCATCTTTTTCCATCTCCCGGTTCTAAAAATCCAGGCTTTATACACGCCCCCTCATAGGTGACGTAACAGGTATTAAACTGATAAGAGTAGTACTTACAAACACACCACTCCTATCTGGTGGCACCTTAGATTGCACGCGCCGTGCCCCAAAATTGAAGTGGGAGGACCAACCAAGCATCTTTTTCCATCTCCCGGTTCAAAAAATCCAGGCCTTATACACGTGCCCTGATAGGTGACTTAACAGGTATTAAACTGATAAGAGTAGTACTTACAAACACACCACTCCTATCTGGTGGCACCTTAGATTGCACGCGCCGTGCCCCAAATTTGAAGTGATATGACCAACCAAGCATCTTTTTCCATCTCCCGGTTCTAAAAATCCAGGCCTTATACACGCCCCCTGATAGGTGACGTAACAAGTATTAAACTGATAAAAGTAGTACTTACAAACACGCCACTCCTATCTGGTGGCACCTTAGATTGCACACTCCGTGCCCCAAAATTGAAGTGGGAGGACCAACCAAGCATCTTTTTCCATCTCCCGGTTCCAAAAATCCAGGCCTTATATACGCCCCCTGATAAGTGACGTAACAGGTATTAAACTGATAAGAGTAGTACTTACAAACACACCACTCCTATCTGGTGGCACCTTAGATTGCACGCGCCGTGCCCCAAAATTGAAGTGGGAGGACCAACCAAGCATCTTTTTCCATCTCCCGGTTCCAAAAATCCAGGCCTTATTCACGTCCCCTGATAGGTGACGTAACAGGTATTAAACTGATAAGAGTAGTACTACTTAGAGTCTGAAGAAGAGGAGTCAGAGGAGGAAGGTGGCTTTGAGGAGGTGGAAGACCAAACACAGCAGGCGTCCCAGGGGGCTTGTTGTCACCTTTCGGGGACCCTTAGTGTTGTACGTGGCTGGGTGGAGGAAGAGACCTTCAATGACATCAGTGAGGACAAGGAACGGGACATGACTAGCTTGGTATCCAACCTTGTGCAAATGGGGAGTTTGGGGTTGTGCAAATGGACTGTTTGCGGTTGTTTGCGGTGCGTTAAACGGGGAGTTTGGTCTGTCACTGTGAAGCGGGCCTAACCCTTACACTACCTGATCGATACAACGTCATACCTGATGTTTTAAAGCACGTTATTCCAAACAATTTAGGAATGTTAGGTAATTTATGCCCTTTATGGATTAAAACCAGACTCTGTACCAACTATGTAATTTTCCGTGGGAGTTTTGACATGGATCCCCCTCCGGCATGCCACAGTCCAGGTGTTAGTCCCCTTAAAACAACTTTTCCATCACTATTGTGGCCAGAAAGAGTCCCTGTGGGTTTTAAAATCCGCCTGCCCATTGAAGTCTATGGCGGTTCGCCGGATTCGCCGGTTCCCGAACATTTGCGGGAATTTGCGTTCGCTGTTCGCGAACCGAAAATTTTATGTTCGCGACATCACTACATACAATACATCACATATATAGTTGTGAGCATGCGGGTCGTTGCTAATGCTGCGGGCTCGCATAGCAAGTGAGGCAGTTGCTGGCAAGGTGTGCCGAAGGCGCTCCTTGCCAGCAACTAAGGTGGAGGCTCTACGGCCTCACATGCGGTTACAAACACTCACACATGTGGCACTACCACGCACTTACAAAAAATAAAAATACGGGACGCAAATATACGACCTTAACGGAAAAAATACAACCTTAATGGCAGAACCGGGCGCATTAAAAAACATTAAAAACACAATAAATACCCACCAAAAAGACATAAAAAGCTTACCCACAGCAATGGAGGGCACCCAGGACCTCTGCAAGTGAAGTTACACTTAAATTTAAGTCCAAATTCCCAAGTTCAGACACACGAAAATCCCGTAAGCGAGAGAAAAAATGGCTGCCGAAAAAAGCGAAAACGAGGCTCCACGACCCCGGACCACCCAGCCACATACAACTTACCCAAGAAGGGTTCCGAGATAAGCTCGGAGACCCGCATTAACCCCACATTAACCATCGCAGTGGGGGTCCCGATCGCACACAATCTGGGACCCCTGTTGCAATGAAAATTCAAAATTCCTGTGTTACGGGTCCTTAAAGGACCGTAATAATAAAATAAAAAAAATACCCTATCACACATTGGACTCTATACAGAGCCCCATCAACCACTAAAAAACTCTGTCACTCATGGGGGTCAATAAAGCCACGCATAAGGCCATAAATATCCCTGGCACTAATGGGGGTCAATACAGACCCCCATAATACATATACTTAACACTGTCACTCATGGGAGTCAATACAGACCCCCATAAACCCATAATTAACCCTATCACTCATGGGGGTCAATAAAGACCCCCATAAGCCCATAAATAACCCTGGCACTCATGGGGGTCAATAGAGACCCCCATAAACCCTTAATTAACCCCGTCACTCATGAGGGTCAATACAGCCCCCCATAAGCACTTAATTAACCCTGTCACTCATGGGGGTCAATATAGACCCCATAAGCCCTTAATTAACCCTGTCACTCATGGGGGTCAATACAGACCCCCATAAGCCCTTCATTAACCCTGTCACTCATGGGGGTCAATACAGACCCCCATAAACCCCAAATTAACCCTGTCACTCATGAGGGTCAATACAGACCCGCTTAACACATATCAATAACCCTGTCATTAATGGGGGTTAATACAGACCCCCATAATCACTAAATTAACCCCTTCACTCATGTGGGTCAATACAGGCCCCCTATAAACCCCTAATTAACCCTGTCACTCATGGGGGTCAATACAGACCTTTATAATACACTAGCGACTTGCCTGTCAAAAAATGACGGTCAATAAAAGAAAGTGTTGAAATGCTGTTTGTCACACAATGTGAGTGTAACTAAATTCCTCAAAAAGCAGAAATCTACATTACATGAAATAAGAAAAACTAAAATCACTAAAAATAAAAAATATACATAACAGAACAAACAAAAAAAACCTAAGTCACAAAAAAAAGGAACATTACAGAAAATAACAAAATACATTACAACCCCCCCTCACTACAAAATTTAAAAAAAAATTACACACCTGAAAATGAAATACATATAATACATACATATAATACAATACAACACAATTAAATAAAATACAATACAACACAATTAAATACAATACAACACAATTAAATACAATACAACCCTATCTAATATACATGCCACTATCTAATATACATGCCACTATATAATGTAATATACATCCCACTATCTAATATACAATACTATCTAATAATACATCCCCCTATCTATCTATCTATCTATCTATCTATCTATCTAATATACAATACATGCTAACTATATATATATATATAGCTACCCTAATTCTAAGCTACAATAAAATAATTAAAACCACTTACCTTTGAGATGTTTCTTCAGATCAGCAAGCTACGGTAAAAAAGATGAAAAAAAATTAATACAACACGTTTACATGAAATACCTAAACATTCTAAACATTATAAATATTCTAAATATTATACTCACCTTTCCAGCATGTCCCGTTCCAGCATGTCACTTCTCAGGATGTCACATCCTCCATGTTCCGTCGTCCATCTTTTCGTCTTATCCGGCGCTACTCCTGTAAAAAAAATACATTACATTAGTAAACATAAACCAAAGTTAAATAAACACAATCTACATTATACTCACCTTTCCGCGATGTCTCCGGCCTCCTCGTCTTCCCCGGTAGCATCCGAGCTTGAAAAAAAAAAAAAAAAAAGACACACATCCGCCCTGGCGGATGTCTTCTACGCTAATGACCTTCCTATGGAGTGTTCCAGAATAAAATTGGAAATGGCGGCTTCTGATTGGCTGAAAAGTCTGTCTATCAAATTCAGCCAATTAGAAGACCCCATTTGTGAACCAATGAAAAAAGTATACACCCCAAAATACAACGCTGATTGGATAACACACCTGTCAATCTTTATTTGAACCAATCCTAAGGCTTTATTGCCATCAGCCAATCACAATGGAATATACCCCCATGTACTGATTGGTGAAGACATCTGCACCTTCCCATTGGCTGTAATATTGATTGATATTAACAGTAGCCAATGAGAATGTGCAAATCCTTCACCAATCAGTACGTGAGGGTGTATTCCATTGTGATTGGCTATTGTCAGTGCAACCAATCAGAATGTGCAGAGGCTCCAACCAATCACCTTGTGGGGGTGTATTCCATTGTGATTGGCTGAAGGCATCTGCGCCTTGTGATTGGTTTAAATAAAGATTGACAGGTGCATTATCCAATCAGAGTGGGATTTTAGGGTGTATCCCTTTGTGATTGGTTCACACATTGGCACCTCCTGATTGGGTGAATTTGATAGACAGCGTTTTCAACCAATCAGAAGGTGCCATTGCTTATTTTCTTCCAGAAAAGTCTCCTGGAGCCTCATTAGCGTCGTGATGTCCGGGAGTGCGGATGTAAGTATATATATTTGTTTTAATATACCCATATGGGACTGATGGGGTTAAATAGAGGCTTATGGGGATCTGTATTGACCCCCATGAGTGACAGGGTTAATGAAGGGCTTATGGGGGTCTGTATTGACCCCCATGAGTGACAGGCTTAATGAAGGGCTTATGGGGGTCTCTATTGACCCCCATGTGGGACAGGGTTAATGATAGGTTTATGGGGGTCTGTTTTGATCCCCATGAGTGACAGGGTTAATGCAGGGCTTATGGGGGTCTATATTGACCACCATGAGTGACAGGGTTAATGAGGGTTTTATGGGGGTCTGTATTGACCCCCATGATTGACAGCGTGACAGGGTATATTTTTTTTCTTTTACAACGGGTCCTTTAAGGACCTTTACGGTCCTTTAAGGACCTGTAACGCAGGAATTTTTAATTTTGATTGCAGCGGGGGTCCATAATCGCGTGCAATCGGGACCCCCACTACGATGGTTATTGTGGGGTTAATGCAGGGCTCCGAGCTTATCTCGGATCCCCTGGGGTTAATGTGGGTTTCTGAGCTTATCTCGGATCCCTTCTTCGGTAAGTTGTAGGTGGCTGGGCGGTCCTGGGTCTTTAAGCCTCATTTTCATTTTTTTCTCTCGCTTAGGGGATTTTCGTGTGTCTGAACTCAGAAATTTGGACTTAAATTGAAGTGTAACTTCACTTTCAGAGGTCCTGGGTGCCCCCCCCCCCCCTGCTATGGGTAAGCTTTTTATGTAGTTTGTGTGAGTATTTGGTGTGTTTTCACTGTTTTTAGTTGCGCGCGGGTCGGCCGTTATAGTCGGATTCTTAGTGCGTGTGGGTGTTTGTTACGTTAAGTTTGGTTCCGAGGTGAGTTTAACGGCTCGCCTCGCTACGCGAGGCTCGCCAGCAATGAGCACCTGTGGCGCTCACTGTTTCCTTCCCTAAGTGCTTTGCGAGGACCCGCATTTGCGCAGATGTTGGGAAGCTCCACCACCACAAATGCGGGTCCTCGCAAACTCATTGCTTCATTCCCTAAATGCTTTGCGAGGACCCGCATTTGCAGAGACGTTGGGATGCTCCACCACCACAAATGCGGCAACGGCTCTGGCTGGCTCGCATGCTCACAACTATATATGTGATATCATTAACTCTGTCACTCATGGGGGTCAATACAGACCCCCATAATCACTTAATTAACCCTGTCACTCATGGGGGTCAATACAGCCCCCCATAAGCACTTAATTAACCCTGTCACTCATTGGGGTCAATACAGCCCCCCATAAACCCATAATTAACCCTGTCACTCATGGGGGTCAATACAGACCCCCATAAACCCATAATTAACCCTGTCGCTCATGGGGGTAAATAAAGACCCCCCCTAAGCCCATAAATAACCCTGGTACTCATGGGGTCAATTCAGACGCCCATAAACCCTTAATTAACCCCGTCACTCATGAGGGTCAATACAGTCCCCCATAAGCACTTAATTAACCCTGTCACTCATGGGGGTCAATATAGACCGCCATAAACCCATAATTAACCCTGTCACTCATGGGGGTCAATAAAGACCCCCATAAGCCCATAAATAACCCTGGCACTCATGGGGTCAATACAGACCCCCATAAATCCTTAATTAACCCTGTTACTCATGAGGGTCAATACAGCCCTCCATAAGCACTTAATTAACCCTGTCACTCATGGGGGTCAATATAGACCCCCATAAGCCCTTAATTAACCCTGTCACTCATGGGGGTTAATACAGACCCCCATAAGCCCTTCATTAACCCTGTCACTCGTGGGGGTCAATACAGACCCCCATAAGCCCTTCATTAACCCTGTCACTCAGGGGATCAATACAGACCCTCATAAACCCCAAATTTAACCTGTCACTCATGAGGGTCAATACAGACTTCCATAAACCCCAAATTAACCCTGTCACTCATGAGGGTCAATACAGACCCCCATAAGCACTTAATTAAACCCCTCACTCATGTGGGTCAATATAGACCCCCATAAACCCCTAATTAACCCTGTTACTCATGGGGGTCAATACAGACCTTTATAATACATATCATTAACTCTATCACTCATGGGGGTCAATACAGACCCCCATAAACACTTAATTAACCCTGTCACTCATGAGGGTCAATACAGCCCCCCATAAGCACTTAATTAACCCTGTCACTCATTGGGGTCAATAAAGACCCCCATAAATCCATAATTAACCCTGTCACTCATGGGGGTCAATAGAGACCCTCATAAGCCTCTATTTAATCCCATCAGTCCAATAAGGGTATATTGTGACCATTATGGGCCTGTTACAACCCAACATTAACCACATAAGTGCCATGACGGTCGTTAAGGACCATCATGCCACTAAGTATAAACACTACACTGCACTACACCCCCCCAATAAAACATTAAATATCAACTAAACACCCTCTACACTAACCTATTAACACCTACACTACCTACACTACCTACCTACCCCTAATAACCCCCCACCATTCTGATTACAGAAAACAAAAAAAAACTAAAGTCACCAAAAATAAAAAATCCACATTCCATAAAACATTACAGAAAATAAAAAAACGTAAGTCACAAAAAATAAAAAAAGGAACATTACAGAAAATAAAAAAATACATTACAACCCCCCCACTACAGAAAAAAAAAAACAATTACAAACCTGAAAAGGAAATACATATAATACATACAATACAATACATACAATACAAATAAAATGCAATACAATACAATACAGCCCTATCTAATGTACAATACATCCTATCTATCTAATATACATACCCATCTATCTAATATACAATAAATACTATCTATCTAAAATACATCCTATCTATCTAATATACATCCCCCAATCTATCTAAATAAATACCACAATCTAATGTACAATACATGCTATCTATATAAAACACATACCCCTAGCTAACATACAATAAATTCTATCTATATATAAAATAAACTAATTCTTAGCTAAAATAAAATAATTAAGACCACTTAACTTTGTAGATGTCCCTTCAGATCACCAACCTAGGGGAAAAAAATAATAATAATTAGTACAACATGTTTACAGTAAATAAATAAACATTATAAACATTCTAAATATTCTACTCACCTTTCCAGCGTGTCCCCGTCCTTCTTCTTTTCTTCTTCTCCAGTGCGGCCCCTGTTAAAAAAAACATAACATTAGCACACATACATAAACATAAAACAAAATAAAATAAACATAATCTACATTGTACTTACCTCCCCACAATGTCTCCGGCCTTCTCCTCTTCTGCATCCCTGGAACCGCGCTATAAAAAAATAAAAATAATGGAAAAAAAAATAATGGAGATCGGCACCCACGGACCTCCCTGATGCTAATGAGCCTCCCGGAGCCTTTTCCGGAAGAAAATAGGCAATGGCGCCTTCTGATTGGTTGAAAACGCTGTCTATCAAATTCACCCAATCAGGAGGCGCCAATGTGTGAGCCAATCAGAAAGGGATACACCCTAAAATCCCACTCTGATTGGATAATGCACCTGTCAATCTTTATTTAAACCAATCACAAGGCGCAGATGCCTTCAGCCAGTAACAATGGAATACACCCCCACAGTGTGATTGGCTGGAGGCATCTGCACATTCTGATTGGTTGCACTGACAATAGCCAATCACAATGGGATACACCCCCACGTACTAATTGGCTGAAGGCATTTGCGCCTTCTCATTGGCTGTTGTCAATGTCAATCAGTATTACAGGCAATGGAAAGGCGCAGATGTCTTCAGCCCATTGTGATTCGCTCATGGCAATAAAGCCTTCTGATTGGTTCAAATAAAGATTGACCGGTGCGTTATCCAATCAGAGTGGGATTTTGGGGTGTATCCCTTTCTCATTGGCTCACAACTGGCGTCTTCCGATTGCCTGAACTTAATAGACAGCATTTTCTGCCAATCAGAAGCCGCCATTGCCAATTTTATTCTGGAACACTCCGTAGGAGGCTCATTAGCATCGGGGAGGTTCACAAGTGCGGACCTCCGTTAGTTTTTTAACCATTTGTTTTTTAGAGCGCGGATTGTTCCAGGGCCCATCCGGGGCAGAAGACGAGGAGGCCAGGGACATCGTGGGGAGGTAAGTACAATGTATATTATGTTTATTTTACTTTGTTTTATGTTTATGTATGTGTACTAATGCGCAGGAGAAGAGGAAAATAAGAAGGATGGGGACATGCTGGAAAGGTGATTAGAATATTTAGAATATGTACTATGTTTATTCATTTTATGTAAACGTGTTGTAGTAAGTATTTTTATCTTTTTTAACCTTGAAGGGACATCTGCAAAGGTAAGTGGTCTTAATTATGTTATTTTAGCTTAAAATTAGGGTTTCTATATAGAGATAGCATGTATTGTAAATTCGATTGTGGGATGTATATTACATAGATAGGATGTATTGTATATTAGATAGATTGGGGGATGTATATTACATAGATAGCATTTATTGTATATTACATAGATTGGGTGATGTATATTACATAGATAGGATGTATTGTATATTAGATAGATTGGGTGATGTATATTAGATAGATAGGATGTATTGTATATTAGATAGATTGGGTGTATTGTATTGTATTTAATTTTATTTGTATTGTATGTATTGTATTGTATGTATTATATGTCTTTCCTTTTCAGGTGTGTAATTTTAATTTTTTTTCTGTAGTGGGGGCCGCGGGGTTGTAATGTATTTTGTTATTTTCTGTAATGTTCCTTTTTAAACATTTTGTGACTTAGGTTTTTTTATTTTCTGTAATGTAAATTTTTTATTTTTTGTGATTTTTTATTTTTATTTTCTGTAAGGTATATTTTTTATTTTTTGTGATTTAGGTTTTTTTCTTTTAATTAATGTAGATTTTTGATTTTTGGTGACTTTAGTTTTTTTGTTTTCTGTAATTAGAGTGTTGGGGGGGTTATTAGGGGGTAGGTAGTGTAGGAGGGTTGTGTAGGTGTTAATAGGTTAGTGTAGAGGGGGGTAAGTTGATATTTAATGTTTTATTGGGGGGGTATAGTGCAGTGGAGTGTTTAGATTTAGTGTCATGATGGTCCTTGAGGACCGTCATTGCACTTATGTGGTTAATGTTGGGTTGTACCAGGCCCATAATGGTCATAATATACCCTTATGGGACTGATGGGGTTAAATAGAGGCTTATGTGGGTCTGGATAGACCCCCATAAGTGACCGGGTTAAAATGGTGTAGTGCTTACACTTTGGGTCATGAGGGTCCTGGATGACCCTCATGGCACTTATAGTGTTATTACATGCGTTCATTACAGTGTTAGAGGGGTCTATATAGTTGAGGCACACAGTACACTCACATTGTGTGGCAAACAGCATTTCAACACTTTTTTTTATTGACAGTAATTTTTTGACGGGCAAGTCGCTTGTATAAAATAAAGTACAATACCCCCTATCTATTTAACATACAATCTATTTAATATACAATAAATCCTAACTATCTAAAATACCTCCCCCTATCTATCTAATCACCTATATAGTTGTGAGCATGCAAGCTTTTGCTAATGCTTGCGGTCTCGCACAGCGAGCCTGTGGCCCTCGCTTTGCGACGGCCTCAGTTGCTTGCAAGGAGCGCCAAGGCGCTCCTTGCCAGCAACTGTGGACCTTGCAAAAAAGTACGAGACACGCTACGACCTCGCAAAAATCGACCGCAACCCGCGCACATGAAAAAATTAAAAACACAATAAATACACACGACAAACATATAAAAAGCTTACCCACAGCTCAGTGGTGCACCCAGGACCTCTGCAAGTAAAGTTACACCTCGATTTAAGTCCAAATTTAGGAGTTTAAACACCTGAAAATCACCTAAGCGAGAGAAAAAATGTCCGCCGAACAAAACGAAAACGAGGCTAAGGAACTTTAAACATGCAAAACACCACCATAAACACGCAAAACACCACAAAACAGCTACGGATATTCCACCACAGCCGCATACCACACATTAGCCGCCATTTTAGAACAATAACTTATACAATGCAGAAGTACACAGCTACGCTAACGGATTTGCCTCGCGCACGCACACTATTACACTGCACACATTCATCACGTTTACACAGCAGCTCCACAGCACTAATGCTGCAGCAACATCAAAACAGATTGCCAGCTCTTCAACAGAATGTTTCCTGGATATATTACTTCAAAATAGGTAAAGTATATTACTTTATTAATATATTATTTATTTTATTATTATACACCAAACAGCATTAGCTCATTTACAATTTCATTGTCGTCATTTTTTGACAGCCAATTCGCTAGTACACAATAAATCCTAACTACATACAGAAACCCTAATTCTAAGCTAAAATAAAATAATTAAGACCACTTACCTTTGTAGATGTCCCTTCAGATGACCAACCTAGGGGAAAAAGAAAGAAAAAAATTAGTACAATACATTTACATTAAATAAATAAATATTATACACATTCTAAATATTATACTCACCTTTCCAGCTTGTCCCCATCCTTCTTCTTTTCTTCTCCGGCGCGGCCCCTGTTAAAAAAACACATTACATTAATACAACATATAGACAGAAAATAAATAAAATAAACATAATATGCATTCAACTTACCTTGGCACGATGTCCCCAGCCTCCTCTTCTGCCCCGGCTGGGCCCTGGAACAATCCGCGCTCTTAAAAAAATAAAATAAAAAACTTGCAGACGTCCCTGACGCTAATGAGCCTCCTAGAGCCTTTTCCTGAAGGAAATTGGCAATGGCGGCTTCCGATTGGCTGAAAAAGCTGTCTATCAAATTCAGCCAATCAGAAGACACCTGCACCTGTCAATCTTTAGTTAAACCAATCAGAAGGCTTTATTGCCATCAGCCAATCACAATGGGATACACACCCACAGGGGGATTGGCTGAAGACATATGCGCCTTCTCATTGGCTGTATTACTGATTGACATTGACAACAGCCAATCAGAAGGCGCAAATGCCTTCAGCCAATCACTCCGTGGGGGTGTATCCCAATGTGATTGGCTGAAGGCACCTGCACCTTGTGATTGGTTTAAATAAATATTGACAGGTGCGTTAGCCAATCAGGGTGGGATTTGGGGTGGATCCCATCCTGATTGGCTCACACATTGACACCTTCTGATTGGCTGAAAGTTGATTGACAGCATTTTCAGCCAATCAGAAGCCACCATTGCCAATTTCCTTCTGGAAAGGGCTCTTTTTTTTAGCACAGATTGTTCCAGGGCCCAGCCAGGGCAGAAGAGGAGGAGGCCGGGAACATCGCGGTGAGGTAAGTACAATGTATATTATGTTTATTTGACTTTATTTTCTGTCTATATGTTGTATTAATGTAATGTGTTTTTTTTTTAACAGTGGCCACGTCAGAGAAGAAGAAAAGAAGAAGGACGGGGACATGCTGGAAAGGTAAGGATAATAATTAGAATGTGTATAATGTTTATTTATTTTATGTTAATGTGTTGCACTCATTTTTTTTCCCCCTAGGTTGGTGATCTGAAGGGACATCTACAAAGGTAAGTGGTCTTAATTATTTTATTTTAGCTTAGAATTAGGGTTTCTGTTTGTAGTTAGGAATTATTGTATATTAGATAGATAGGGGGATGTATTTTAGATAGTTAGGATTTATTGTATATTAAATAGATTGTATGTTAGATAGATAGGGGTATTGTATTTTATTTTATATATATTGTATTGTATTGTATTCTATATATTGTATTGTATGTATTGTATTGTATGTATTGTATTGTATTGTGTATGTCTTTCCTTTTCAGGTGGGGGGGGGTTGTAATGTATTTTTTTATTTTTTGTAATGTCCCTTTTTTTATTTTTTGTGACATGTTTTTTTATTTTCTGTAAGGTAGGTTTTTATTTTTTGTGATTTAGTTTTTTTTAATTTTCTGTAAGGTAGGTTTTTTTATTTTTTGTGAGTTAGGTTTTCTTATTTTGTGTTATTAGAGTGGTGGGGGGGTTATTAGGGGGTAGGCAGGTAGTGTAGGTAGGTAGTGTAGGTGTTAATAGGTTAGTGTAGAGGGTGGTTAGTTTAGATTTAATGGTTTATTGGGGGTATAGTGCATTGTAGTGTTTGTAGTTAGTGTCATGATGGTCCTTGAGGACCGTCATGGCACTTATGTGGTTAATGTTAAGGTTTTAACAGATGGGATTAAATAAAGGCTTATGGGGGTCTGTATTGACCCCCATGATCGACAGGGTTAATTAAGTGATTACGTGGGTCTGTATTGACCCCCATGAGTTATGGGGTTAATTAAGTGATTATGGGTGTCTGTATTGACCCCCATGGGTGACAGGGTTAATTAAGTGCTTATGGGGGTCTGTATTGACCCCATGAGTGACAGGGTTAATTAAGTGATTATGGGGGTTTGTATTGACCCCCATGAGTTATGGGGTTAATTAAGTGATTTTGGGGGTCTGTATTGACCCCCATGAGTGACAGGGTTAATTAAGTGCTTTTGGGGGTCTGTATTGACCCCCATTATTGACAGGGTTATTTAAGTGATTATGGGGGTCTGTATTGACCCCCATGAGTTATGGGGTTAATTATGTAATTATGGGGGTCTGTGTTGACCCCCTTGAGTGACAGGGTTAATTAAGTGCTTAAGGGGGTCTGTATTGACCACCATGAGTTATAGGGTTAATTATAGTTGCCTGGGGTTAATATTTTTAGTGCGAGTCCTTTCAGGCAAGAAATTTAAAAATTTGAATGCAGCAAGGTCACCATCAGTGCCAATATTTTTATTGAACATTTTAGTGAATAAGCATCTATCCAAAACTAAGGTTTAAAAAAAAAAACGGCTATGTGCTTATATAGTGCCCAATTGCTTTGAACAACTTGCAAATGAATGAAGTTTTTAGGATTTCATTTTTCATTACAGTAAAAAAAAAAGAAAGGTTTTTAGTATTTAATTTGTCATTACAATAACAAAACAAAATAAATAGCAAGATATATATATATGCGCAACTAATTACCTTTTAAAGAACCTAAATTAGACATCATAACTAAATTAATTGCATTGTTAAGAAAATTTAACATTATTTTAGGGCCACATCTGTACTTTGATAATAGCTGTTTTTGTTTGATCTTCTTTATGACAATATAATTAACTTTTTAGGTTTACCATTGATCTCAGTTTTGGATTAATTCAGTAACGTATATTCATTTCGTAAGGACGAAATAATTAATTAGTCCAAAATATATATATCAATATAGATATGTGCAGTGCTTTGCTTTTTAATGTATGCCAATAAAACAATAAATAAAATGGTTTCATTGATTGCAGAGAAAAAATACAAAAGATTTTCACATTTTTGCATTATTTCATTAATGCTATTTACCTTTGGATTGAGAGCAGCTAAAAACAGTATGTACAGAACAAAAAAACATTACCTCCTACACCTGTATTTACAATTACAGATTACAATGTCGGATAATGGAGAAGATAACATTGAATGCAAAAGAAGATTAGGCAGGGAAAGGAAGCAAAGGTGGAGAGATGCATCTGAAACCACCCAATGCTTAAGAGAAGAAGACCAACAGAGACTTTTAAATAAAAGAAAAATGAGTAAGAAAGCACAAAGTGAGTGTGCTGGAGCTTCAAAGAAATGAAAAAGTAAAAAAAAAACATGTCTGTGAACCATTGCCCAATGATACAATATTGCCTATTGACACCAATGTTCAGACACATGACACACCAATGTAGATGTAGAAAGTTGTACTGATATCTATGTTGAGAAAGTTCAGGATAATGCGTTTATTAGAGCACTAACAATAGACACTCATTATTGTGGATTACTCAATGTTGTTTGTCAGTTTTGAGTGGCCTATAATTTTCTCAAGGAAAGGCCAACTGACGGAGACTTTATAAGTTGTCAGAAAGGAAAGGTAAGACTTCCACAAAGACACACATTTCCAGTTTACTTAAAAAGTATCATGAGCGATCCAACATTTCAAAATTATACCAATTAAAAAAAAAAAAACATAAGGTCTTATAACAGTGCAATTTTATTTGCCTCAATGGGTGCTACATTAGCAGAAAATGTCCCGGGACATGGTCCTTACTGTTTTAGAGTTCAAGGACAAATTTACCACCGAACTTCACATTTACACCCACAAGAAGGAGAGCAAAGGAAAATTGCACAGTTATACAGGACGTCTTAGATACAATGGAAGCTGTTGAACAAAGAATGATGCTTCCAGAAAATAAACAGTGTTTGCGCATAGTCTTTGAACAGCTGGATAAAATTATGGCCAACAATACAGTCAAGCATACAAACAATTAGTACAGGTTGAAAAAGAAAAACAGCAACATGCTCAAAGACATCAATTGACAATGCCAAGAGTAAATATGATGTTAAAAAGAGATCGCAACACTGATCAAAGACAATATCATTTACCAAAAGTAAATGAGGTTGCCATGATCTTTAAAAATGAAGATGGTGAGCCACCTTTTCAGCGGGATATTAGAATATATCCACGCAATGAAGAACAACCTTTTATAAACATAAATATACTAAGTTGTACTTTAGATCCAATGACATATCCCATTTTCTTTCCAAATGGTGAACCTGGATGGGAAACAAAATTACAATTTCAAAGTTATCCCAATAGTAAAGTTCATGTTAGATGCAATATTTTTATGCTGCATATAAAGTGCACAAACTGCTATTTGGGATTCTTTTAATCCAATTTTATGTGGGGGCAAACTCACACAACAATGGATTATTAATTAATATCTACAAGTCGAAGCAAATAATCTAACTTTTATAAAATTTCAACAAAATAAGCTTTAAGTAGAACAGTTTTGTGGATTGATGAATTATGTTGCTGAATTGGCTGCCAACAGAGACATTCCAGCTGGAAGAGCAATCATTTTCCCATCCACTTTCCAAGGATCTCTTCGCAATATGCAAGAAAGTTATAATGATGCCATGGCTATTGTCACAAAATTTGGAAAACCAGATTTATTCATTACATTTACATGTAATCCACATTGGCCAGAGATCAAGGAAAATTTGAATCTGAGACAAACTACTTCTGACCGACAAGATTTAGTGGCAAGAGCATTCAAAATCAAACTCAATTCGTTAATACATGATATAACTAAAGCACAGTTATTTGGAAAATGTTTGGCTTTTGTTTATACCATTGAATTTCAAAAAAGAGGATTGCCACATGCTCACATACTTTTAATCATGCAGGAAAAAGATAAGTTGAATACTGCAGAGAGAGTGGATTCAGTCATTACTGCTGAATTGCCAGATCCAGAAAAATATTCCAAACTATTTGAGATTGTGACACACAGAATCATTCATGGGCCATGTGGAGATATGAATCCAAATTCACCATGTATGGAAAATAAAGAATGTACAAAACAATTTCCAAAACAATTTCAAATGCAAACGTATTATAATTGTGATGGATACCCTTTGTATAAAAGAAGACAAGAACAAACAGCTATCATCCGTGGACAAAAGTTTGATAATAGATTGTCGTCGATGGTCGTTCCATACAATCCACATTTGCTCATGAAGAACAATGCATACAGAAATGTTGAGGCTTGCACTTCTATTAAATCCATCAAATATGTGTATACATATATATACAAAGGATATGATGCAGCAACTGTTGTTGTGCAAGGTGCAGCAAACGAAAAGGAAAATTCAATTTTACATGACAAACTTTCTAATTATTTAGATGCTCGCAATGTCAGTGCTCCAGAAGCAATGTTGCGGCTTCTGAAATTTGAGATGCATGATCGTCACATGCTGTGTATCGATTAGCTGTACATTTGCCACAAAGTCAGTTTGTTTGCTTTACTGCAGGCAATGAAAAAACTGCCTTAGCTCAAAGTGAACACAGATATACAACACTTACTGCATGGTTTAAATTAGACTGCCAGGACCCGCAGGCCAGACAATTTTTATACATTGAGATTCCATATCACTATGTATTTGTAAATGGTCTATGGCGACAACTAAAAAGAGATATGCATACAATTATCCCACAAATTTATACCGTCAGTCCAAGGGACATTGAACATTTCAGTTTAAGATTACTTCTTTTACATGATCCCGGTGCACAAAGTTTTGAACATTTGCACACAGTAAATGACATAGTTTATGAAACTTTCCTATTAGCTGCAAGACATCAAAACTTCATAGCAGATAATACAGAATGGGTGTCTGGAAGAAGCAGCACTATGTCAAATGCCAAAGCAAGTGAGAGAACAATCTGCGTTCATTTGCATCTTTTGCAATGTACCTGATGCATTTACTTTGTGGGAAACATTTGCATTAAATATGTCCGAAGACTTCTTGAAACGTTACAATGAGGCAATAGCACTGTTAAGAACTTTAATGGAAATTCAAGAAATATTTATTGCTTATGGATTAAATTGTGCATGTTTTAATTTGCCTGATCCAGGACTTATAGATGACATAAACTTTGATGATTATGACACTGAGCTACAAAAAAAAAAAAAAAACAGAAGAAAAAATGGAATCTTTAATTACTTTACAATTACAAGCATTTAATGCCATCACAAATGCTACAGAAGAAGAAAGACCATTATTTCTATCTAGATGGCCCTGGTGGATCAGGAAAAACTTTTCTGTACAGTTGTTTGATGAGTTACATTTGAGCACAGGGTCAGATAGCAATGCCATTTGCAACAACTGGAATTGCAGCACTTTTGTTAGAAGGTGGTAGAACTGTCCATAGTGGATTTAAACTCCCAGTTCCCATTTTAGAAACATCAGTGTCAGATATTCGACTGAATTCTTTACAAGCAAAAAAAATGTAAAAAAGTAAATTAATTATCATAGGCGAGGCAACAATGATGTCATGTCATGCTTTGCAATGTATTGATAGATTCTTAAAAGAAGTGATGGATAATAATTTGCCATTTGGTGGAAAGGTGATGTTGTTAGGAGGAGATTTCAGGCAAACATTACTGGTTGTGCCACATGGAAATAGAACTGATATTATTGAAACACGTATTAAGACAAGTAAACTGTGGAAACTATTTACAAACCTCAAATTAGAATTAAATATGAGATCTGAAGGCCAAAACAAATTCAATGATAGGCTCATTCAAATTGGAGAAGGAAAACATCCACAAATACATGATTTACCCAATGATACCATTGAAATTCCATCACAAATGGTTTGCAAGGAATCACTCATATCAGCAATCTTTCTAAACACTCTGAATAACGACGATTACTCAGACATTGCAAACAAAGTGATATTAACATCAAACAATATAGATGCCTTGAATCTAAATAACAAAATTTTAAAATTCATCAACGCACCACAAAATAATTATTACAGTGCAGATTCAGTTCTGGCTGACGATAAAGACAGTGAATCGAATTTAAGTATAGAATTTATTAATTCTTTAACCCCATTTGGAATGCCACCACATGTTTTGCCATTTAAAAAAGGGGCAATTGTCATGCTATTGAGAAATATGAATCCAAAAAAAGGACTTTGTAATGGGACCAGATTAATTGTGCACAATTTAAAAGATCATTTTATACATGCAGAAATTATGACTGGGACTTATAAAGGTGAACACGTTTTTATACCAAGAATTAGCTCCAAGTGAGAGTGGTTTGCCTTTTGTCCTTCAAAGGAGACAATTTCCAGTTATCATGGCATTTGCCATGACCATCATTAAATCCCAAGGACAAACTTTTAATTCTGTGGGTATTTTTTTCCAAGAACCTGTTTTTGCACATGGACAACTCTATGTTGCTTTTTCAAGGTGCACAAATCCAGATGAGATTAAAGTTTCAATTGAACAAGCCAAGTCAGGGTGATCTACTACACGATGGACGTATTTTCACAAAAAAACTTTGTGTACTATGAGGATTTGTAATCAGAGAGAATAGTGGTTTCATTTTAAATAAGAAATTGAAGGTCACTTGGCCTGTTCTTAGAGGAACACTATTTTAGTTACAAAACTATATCTACAATTTCAGAAAAATACAGTAATAACCAGCAAAAAAGGAAGAAAGGAAAAAAAGAAAAAAACAGGGGTTACATCCCATAGACACAAATAAAGGTCTGCTGTGCTTTTTGAAAGGAAACCAATTTCAACGAAAAAATAAAATAAAATGGAATGTCCTGGAAGTCACTTTAGCCATTATTGGCCCCATAAAACAGTTAGCTTGCATTTTATTACATTTACTGTTTACAATTTAATATGTTTCTTTCAGGTTTGTAATCTTAAAATTCTGTTGGAAAGGGACTGATAAGTTGATGCATTCTATGTAATTAAGGTTTAATATTATCATCATTTGTGGAAAATTAAAATGTTTCATGATATATAGATTATTGATCCAGGAATGAATCCAAATGCCAGTTAATGTCAAAGTTTAATTTTTTATTTTTTTTTACATTTGCCTTCCTCTGGATTCAATATAAAAGATCACTCTAGTTTAAAATAAATTCAGGTTAAATGTTATTATCTTATGTTAATGTTTGCATTGTTATCATTGTATGTTAAAAAGTTTGAAAAGTTCATTTATTGAATGTTAGTTGATTTATGTCATTTGCAGCAGAAACATTTGTTAACAAAATTCAATGAATAATTAAATAGAAACGATTCATCCAGGGAGTAATCTGATCGCCATTTAATGGGGTCAGGAAGGAATGAATTTTGTCCCCTTTTAAGACAACTGGCTAATTTGCACAGTTTTTTTTTTACTGTTTGCCTTCCTCTGGATTCAATACCTATGTGCTTTACCAGGAGTTTAAATACAAGTTGTATGTTAATTAACATTCTGTCATGGTTGAAGACACTCATTTAGAAAAAGTTCGATGATTTCATGTTAGTATTGTTAAAAAAAATGAATTACCCACTGTTTACAATATAAGTTGCATATTATAAACCTTTATGTAATGGTTCACAATACGTATTCTGAGAAATGTTATGGATTGTTATATTATTATTCGATACATGACAATTTTGATATGAGGCATTTGTGGGCAGATTTGCATGTCCCAGCTCAGCTTCCCAGAATGCAGTGTAATAACTGTTTTTCTCAGAAATTCTGAGCTGAAAGTATTTTTTTTTTTAACTTTCTTAAGACATTCAAATGTAAACAAAGATGTACTATTTATTTACTATATATATATATATATATATATATATAGACACAGACCCACATATTTATATATCTAGTTTTTCTATATATTTAATATATATTTTATATATGTACTGCGTTGATGTTGGAGGGGGTTCGCGAAGTGGTGGGGGGCAATTTTTTGGGGGCACTGGGGCCCCCTCTGCTTTAGCTCCGCCACTGAAATACACAATATAGTAAACAGTGAGCTTGAATTTGACTTGTGAGATAGATACTTTTCAGTTTGAAGTGGAAATAAAATTCCTGTCACAGACAGATGTAATGTTCATCCAGAAGGCAATCTCACATAATGCTCTGTGATTGGGAGCTGGAGAGACATTTTGGAGTTTTACAGTCTTAACTGGAATATATACGTATTCTTCAGAACCTTAAAGAGACATGGAACACAACTTTAAGAAAGCATGTTTTAAACATTACAAAAGTTGATTTCTACACAAAAAATATTAAGTAAAACCTGTTTAAACTTCACTGAAAATAACAGTAAAATCAAAGTGCATACTTAGTCTGCAAATCTCATTGGCTGACAAAGGGTAAATCTCCAAGGGCAGTTAAACTTCTGAATATATTTTAAACTTCATAAAAAAAAAAAACTCTCTGTGACACATCCTCAAACACTCTCTATTTGATGCAACAAAGAAAACAATTACTTCTGTGTCCCTTTAAGTCTTGCAATGGAACATATATAATGAACACCGCAAAGGGCCTATGATGGTCCAGAATGTGTTACATCATTTACTGGGAGATAATCTATTAGGGCAGGGGAAGGAGGAGCCAAAAGAGCCAAACAGGAATTTAATTTTGTAGCCTGTGTATTGGTGTACTATTATTGGTATTATTATTATTATTATTAGAGATTCAAAGGGCTTTTTAAATTAGCTGAGAGAGAATTGCAGGAAAAGCGGTTAGTGGGTTGTGGAAGAGAGAGAGAGAAACAGAGAGATGAGAGGGATGAGGAGAAACAGAGCTTGGTGGATTTTTCTAATTCATATATGTATTTCTTTATTCATGTGTACACATATGAAGGCAAACAATAAAATATCTAAATAAAGACCCTAGTGACTGTCATAATTCTTTGCATGTGGATAATTTTATATTTTTAGAGGATCACTGTAATGTCCTTATACAATTCATATTTAATAAATTATACTAGCAATATTCAAAATTAAATTCACTTTCATTTCAGTGTTTTTCTCAACTCTGATACAGTCAACAACGGCTTTAAGAACAATCTAATCAGATAAGAGGCCAAACAACGTTCCATAAACTGCTCCACAGCAAAGGTTTGTTGTCAAGGGAACCCACTTCACTACAACAACTATCACATCAAGCCTCCAGACAATTATTACCTTGTGTCTGAAAATTTAGTACTGCCTGCCCGACAAGATGCCTCCCACCATTGACCTTATGTGACCTTATGTGGGTGGCTACCAGCAGAGTCTGAACTTTGAAAGTAAGAAAGAATATAGTTTTTTTTAAATCTTTGGGCCTCATTCATTCTGGGCTGTTACTTGCAAGTAACTTTCCGATTTGCTACTTTTGAGCCACTTGCACAAGTAGCTCTACTTTTACGTTCCTTTTCAATTGACTGGCGCCACAAGTTAGTCCCTCTTTGCGATAATCGCAAACCCTGCAGTTGGAAGTAGCATATATGGGCCTGAACATAAAGTCCGTAACGATTCCTATCGAAACAGAGGAAACAGAGATCATCATCATGACAACCTCCAAGCCCATAGAACTTGCAACAAGCTGCAGTGTCCCCACATCACCCCCATGATGCTGGGGTTACGATCGGACCCGCGCAGGGTCCACACATTACCCCTATGATGCGGGGGTCCTAATCAGGACCCTCGCAGGATCTACACATTAACCCCTTGCCATCGGGACCCCTTCAGTATTTAAATATTTAAAATTCCCTGCCGTGGGTCCTTTAAGACGTCCACGGCACACTAATGGTTACCCCATGCCACGGGGGTACAGTAGGTACCCCCACGGCAACTAACATAAAACCCCCCATGCTGCAGGGTTCCCATCGGGACCCCCGCTGCATTTAAAAATCCAAAATGCCGCCTTGTGGGTCCTGAAGGGACCTTAAAGGTTCCTCGCTAGATAAAAAAATTAACCCCTGCTGAGGGGGGTACTATAAGTACCCCCCCTGGGCACCTATAATTAACCCCATCACTCATGGGGGTCAATATAGACTCTCATGGGACTAAAATTAACCGCCTCATTCCAATAGGGGTCTATATAGACCACTATAGGACATTATTAACCCCTATGATAACACTATAGGTGCCATGAGGGTCCTTCAGGACCCTAATGGCACAAAGTCTAAGCACTACACTAAACCCCATTAACACCAACTGTCCCCCTTTAACTCTAACTGGGCCTATTTAATCCTATCTAGTCCTATATAACCCTAACTGGGCCTATTTAACCCATCATGTACCCAGTAGACCCCTATCCTATAACCCCCCTCCTACCCTACCCCTATTAACCCCTACACTACCTACCTAACACTTCCCTAACCTATTAACCCCTACACTACCTACCTAACACCTACCCTCACTCATTATCCCCTACACTACCTACCTAAACCTAAGCTAACCCATTCACTCATACACCACCTACCTAACACATACCCTAACCAATTAACCCCTACACCACCTACCTAACACATACCCTAACGAATTAACCCCTACACTACGTACCTAACACCTACCCTAACTCCCTATGAAACCCACAAACATCCCACTAATTGCAAAACACAATAAACCCCCACTAATTACAAAAAATAAAAACCTAGATTACAGAAAATAAAATATTGAACAATACAGAAAATAAAAAATAGAACTTCATAGAAAAGAACAAAACAACATTACAGCAAATATAAACGCCCCACTACTTGCAGAAATTTAAAAAAAAACTACTCACATAAAAAAAAACTACAACCAAAAATAAACACATACCTATCACATTAAAACCAAAACCCCCACCTAGAAATAAAATAAAGTTGAAATTATACCACTAACCTTGCCAAAATGCCCCTCCAGCGACGATGTGTTTCTTTGCTTCTTTTGCAAGGGTCATCCATAGATGTCAACATTTTTGGCACCCCTACAAAAAAAAGAAACAGTAAAATTAATATAAACTTACATACAACATATAACATGAAACATTCTAAATAGTACACTTACCTGTCCCAAATGCCCATCCTCCTTGAAGTATTCGGTGGCAGGGCCCTTTCAAAAAAGCAGGCCGGCTGGAGAAGCTCCCCGGCGCAAATGAGGGTCCTTTTGCATGCTTCCGGTAAAATTTGGAAATGGCAACTTCTGAATGGCTGAAAATGCTGTCAATCATATTTCAGCCAATAAGGCGCAAAGGTGTGAGCCAATCAGAATGGGATATGCCTCTATATCTCATACTGATTGGCTGATGTACCTGTCAATCATTAGTAATCCAATCAGAAGGCACTATTGCCTTCAGTCAATCAGATTGGGATACACCCCCATGGGATGTATCCCATTGTGATTGGCTCCAAGCATCTGCGTCTTCTGATTGGCTGATGTAGCTGTCAATCAGATTGCAGCCAATCAGTAGATGCAGATGCTTGGAGCCAATCACAATGGGATACACATTTGAGCCTTCTGATTGTCTGAAATATGATGAAGGTCCTTAAAGGACCTGTGTTAAATAAAAAAATAACCCCCTGCCATGGGGGTACTAAAATAAGCCCATCACTCATGGTGGTCAATATAGACCCTCATAAGACTAACATTAACCCCCTTAGTCCCATAGGGGTCTATGGGTCTATGTGACAGTCAGCATCAGACAAGGAAAAGAAAACAGGACCCTACAGTAAAATTAAATTACATCTAAACATTAAAACATGTAAAGGTTGTATTATTATTTGTTTTTGGTTTCCAATAATATTTTGCCCATGGTCATGATTAGTTCTTCAAAATACCATATAGAACAACTTTGAAGACAGTGGTGATTTAAGGTGGATTGTGATGTCCTGGTGATGTATTCCTGATTTGTCAATAGTTCATCTGAATTCATTTTATGAACTATTGGCATCTACCTTAACTGATATTATTTGACTAGCGACTTGCCCGTCAAAAGTGATGGCTTGCTAGATTTTTCTAAATGGTGTCTCTCACCCCCCCCATCCCTCCCCTGTGTATCTTACCCCACCTCCCCCTCCCCTGTGTATCTTCCTTATCCCCTACCCCCACCACATGTCTCTCCCCCCTCACTCTCCCCGGTGTCTCTCCCCCCTCTACCTCCCCTGTGTCTCTTCCCCCTCCCCTGTGTCTCTCCCCCCTCTTCCTTCCATGTGATTCACCCCCCTCCCTCCCATCTATTTAGCCCCTCTCCCTCCCCTGGGACTTTCCCCCCTCTCCCTCCCCTGTGTCTCCTTCCCCCCTCTCCTGTGTCTACTTTCCTCCTCTCCCTCTCATGTGCCTCCTTTCCCATTCTCCCTCTCATTCCCCCTCCTCTCCCTCCCCTGTATCTCTTCTCCTTCCCCTGTTTCTCTTTCCGCCCCTCTCCCACCCCTGTGTCTCTTCCCCCCTCTTCCTCCCCTGTGTGTCTTTCCCCTTCTCCATTCCCTTGTGTCTCTTCCCCCTCTCCCTCCCCTTTGTCTCTTTTCCCTCCCCTGTGTCTCTTCCCCACCTCTCCCTCTTGTGTGTCTCCTCTTCCCCTCTCGCTCCCCTGTCTCTCTTCCCCCCTCCCTCCATGTTGTCTCTCCTCCTCCCTTCCCCTGTGTCTCTTCCCCCTCCTTTTCCCTGTGTCTCTTCCCTCTCCCTTCCCCTGTGTCTCTTCTCTGACCCCCGTTTATCTCATCCCCCCTCCCCTGTGTCTCCACCCCCCTCTCCATCCCCTGCATCTCCTTTCTCCCTCTCCCTCCCCTGTGTCTCCTTTCCCCCTCCCCCTCTCCTGTGCCTCCTTTCCCCCTCTACTGTGCCTCCTTTTCCCCCTCTCCCTTTCCTTTTCCCCCTCCCCTGTGTCTCTTTACCCCCTCTCCCCTGTGTCTCTTCCCCCTCACCCTCCCCAGTGTCTCTCCCCCCTCTACCTCCCCTGTGTCTCCTTCCCCCCTCTCCTGTGGCTACTTTCCCCCTCTCCCTCTCATGTGCCTCCTTTCCCCTTCTCCCTCTCCTTTCCCCTGTATCTCTTCTCCCTCCCCTGTTTCTCTTTCCACCCCTCTCCTGCCCCTGTGTCTCTTCCCCCTCTTCCTCCCCTGTGTGTCTTTCCCCCTCTCCATTCTCCTGTGTCTCTTCCCCCTCTCCCTCCCCTTTGTCTCTTTTCCCTCCCCTGTGTCTCTTCCCCACCTCTCCCTCTTGTGTGTCTCATCTTCCCCTCTTGCTCCCCTGTCTCTCTTCCCCCCTCCCTCCATGTTGTCTCTCCTCCTCCCTTCCGTCTCTCTTCCCCCTCCCTTTCCCTGTGTCTCTTCCCCCTCCCTTCCCCTGTGTCTCTTCTCTGACCCCCGTTTATCTCTTCCCCCCTCCCCTGTGTCTCCTCCCCCTCTCCATCCCCTGTATCTCCTTTCACCCTCTCCCTCCCCTGTGTCTCCTTTCCCCCTCCCCCTCCCCTGTGCCTCCTTTCCCCCTATCCTGTACCTCCTTTCCCCCTCTCCATTTCCTTTTCCCCCTCCCCTGTGTCTCTTTAACCCCTCTCCCCTGTGTCTCTTCCCCCTCACACTCCCCGGTGTCTCTCCCCCCTCTACCTCCCCTGTGTCTCTTCCCCCTCCCCTGTGTTTCTCCCCCTCCCTCCCATCTATTTCCCCCCTCTCCCTCCCCTGTTTCTCTTTCTCCCCTCTCCCTCCCCTTTGTATCCCCCTTCTACCTCCTCTGCGTGAGTGTCCCCCCTTTCCCTTCCCCTGTGTCTCTTCCCCCTACCTCCCCTGTGGGTCCTTTCTCTCCCCCCCCTCCTGTGTGTCTCCTTTCTCCCCGCCTCTCCCTCCCCTGTGTCTCCTTTCTCCCTCCCTTTCCCTCCCCCTGCACAATACGCATGAGTGCCCCACGTGTCCCCACTACGCAATACGCATCTCATGGCCAAATGCTGATGCCGCACCATGCGCGTGTGCAACACGCAACTTGCAAGTGCGGTAATTGCGAGTTTGTCGGGCACGCTATATTTAACATAGAATTACCGACAAACTCACAATTACCACAACTATTCTATGTGATAATCAAAGTTTGCAGTGGTATTTCTGAGGATCTGATGCACTTAGACCTACATATACCTCTCATACTGAACTCATTTATGACAATGCAAGTTACAGAGGTTAGGAACCGGGGTTTTATCTTTCTCCATTTTATTTGTGTTTGATGTCTGATTCAGTATTTCCAGACTCCCATTGCTTCCTGCCATGACCTCCTACTTGGATTGATGTCTCTGAGTGCGATTACTTCTTCTATTGCTTCCAAGAATGACTACCTAAAATTGGAAATTATATATGTTTATAAAACATATACCTGCCTTGTTTTTGATGTCCAGTTTAGTTGGTCACTTGATATTCAGTATCTAATGCACTGGTCAAAGCCTAAGGCTTTGAGGAAAGAGAGCATTGTTTCAGGCTGGTAATGCATGTAGTAAAGCAATATACAATATAAAAAATTCAAACAAATTGCTAAGCTGCACATGAAGGGCCTCAATTAAATGCCATTTGGCCAATTGAATAGGGCTCTATATAAGCACAGAGCATATATTTTTTTACAGAAGTTTTTAGTTGCTTTTGGATATAAGGTCACTAACTTAAAACTTCTGTAAAAAAAATATACTATGTGCTTATATAGAGCCTTATTCAATTGGCCAAATCGCATTTGAATGAGGCCCGAAGTAATTTTACCATGCATATTAGAGAGCACATCTCCAGAGATATTTAAGTGTATTAAGTGCATTGAAAGATTGTAATGTCCATTGTTTGGAGCAATAAAACAGAGGGTCACACATTGTTAGAAACACCATTAAATCATCAAAAGCATTGACAAAATAAAGTAACAAGTCTTCCAAGAAAATAAATGTGTTTACTAGAGGTGAAAACGTACCTTAATTGTACATAACAAAGAAGTCAACTCACAATACTTCCTCTGCCCTCATTGAATAGGTGATTGATTGATAGATAGAAACATCTCCCATAAGAACTGATAGTGGATAATACCACAAGGGAATGCAAAGATGTTTAAGAGACTTAAGGACATAGGATATCACCTGGGACTAAGTAAGGTTTACGTCTTTTAGAAGATATGACAATGGGTAATATCACAATGCCATAATAGGACAGGGAGGAGCAAACAGAGTTTAGATAGTAAGTTTGCTCATCAGTTATCAATCACAAAAAAAAAGAAGTTGTGTCACTGAACCTTGAAGTTTTTGTTTATGCTTTCAGACAGAACTGCCATCTTGTGCAAAGAGGGAGAGCTACTTGAGTGTTTTGTGTGACATGACTTTATTTACAGAACTCTAGATAGGAAGAAAAACTTTAAACAACATTAGATATTACATTTATGCTGCATAATGGGATCAACAAATAAATGAATGTCAGCATTTTTACAGAAATGGATTTTGTGCCTTGTCTGGTATGTATTTGCTCAATATTGAATAAAGTAACATATATTTAATATTTTCTTGGAAATAAGCACAAAACCTCTGTGGTTCATATTACAAGTCCAGAGAGCTCTAATTGACTGTATAAACCACCTCAAAAGTATAATTGTAAATGGAACATACTCAGATTGGACTAATTGGACTAAAGTATTAGGTACTTTCTGTGTTAACATATTTATTAATGACTTAGAAGTAGGATTGGAAAGTATTGTCTCCATTTTTGCTGATGACACTATGTTTTGCAAGGTACTTTCCCTCCAAAAGAATATGCATAAACTAGATAAATGGGCGACTAAATTGCAGATGGCATTTAATATGAATACACATACAGATATGCATTTGGGAAGGAAAAATAGCCGTGCAATTTATATTCTTGACCAAATTTGACTTCTAGACGAGTCAAAATAGAAATATGTTTTGTTTGTGTTGCCCTGGAGATGTAGCATTAAAATATAACCTTTATTGTGTACATTGTTTAAAAATTAAATTGTAAAATATATAAAAATAAAACAAATGTGTTGATTAATATCAATATATACAAATTGACTCTGATGACATAAGATGGTACCCTTTTTTTATTTTTTTTTATTACTTCCATTAATTTGAATATGTGGGAGCGTCCTGATGATGCGGTAGCCCCAACTTTAGTGTCTCATGGTTCTCTCCATGTAATAGCGGCTCAAAAACGCTGCTTTCAATAGCAGTTACTTCCATTAATGACTGCCTTCGGTGCTCATTGTGAACCTCTCCCCTTGTGTACTTTATATGCCTGTGTAGTTTAGGGGCCTACTGCCTTGGGTTAAGAGTTACTGCCTTGGGTTCAGTGTTACTGGCATGAGTTAAATGTTACTGCCTTGTATTAAGTGTTACTGGCTTGCGTTAAGTCTTAGTGCTTAGGGCTCGTATTTACGTCCTTCAAACTCATTTTACGTTCTTCAGCCTCCTTTTTGTCATGTTTACGTTTTATCGACCGCCATTTTCTTTCTTGCTTCAGCGATTTTCAATAGTGAAAAAAGGCAAAATATGCCTCAAATTAACTTGCCATTACACTCACAGGCTCCCTGTGCTGTGTGTGTTTAAGTGAATTTGAGACATATGTGTGTGTTTTTGCATGTTTTTACAGTTCGGTTTAAAGTAAGGGAGTAATTCTTACCATCATCTGAAAATAATCCACAATTATTCTAACATTTATGAACACAAATAGTGTGTTTCTAACATCTATCACACTGTGGTAATCAAAATACAACTTAGAAATACTTTCTTTCCAATAGTTATCATACAAGTATTTGGCAGACTTGCAATAAGTAACATAGTGGCTCTTTAAATATTAACAGTATCAAGATTAGTATAATTTCAGATGTGTTTAAGGACACGATAAAGGTGTAAAATTTCAAAGAAACATTCCATCTGTAAGAAAAAGGGAAAAAATAACACCAACATAATTTTGATAAACAAATAATTTATTGTTCCATCAGTGGAGGCAAGTAAACACTGTTAAGTAAAATAACCACAAGAGAGACAGAAGATATTAAGAGAAGACACCTAATAATATTACAATTCAGGAAAGTAATAAAAAATAAAAAAGTGCACCATCATATGTCAATTTGTATATATTGATATTAATCGACAAATTTGTTTTATTTTTAACACAATACTAAATCAGACACCAAACACAAATAAAATGGAGCAAGATAACAGCTTTTTACAGAAATGCATTTGCTCAATATTGAATAAAGTAACATATATTTAATATTTTCTTGGAAATAAGCACAAAACTTCTCTGGTTCACATTACAAGTCCAGAGAGCTCTAATTGACTGTATAAACCACCTCATAGGGTAATTGTAAATGGAACATACTCAGATTGGACTAATTGGAATAATTGGTAGACTTGCATTAAGTAACATAGTGGCTCTTTAAATATTAACAGTATCAAGATTAGTATAATTTCAGATGTGTTTAAGGACATGATGAAGGTGTAAAATTACAAAGAAACATTCCCTGTGTAAGAAAAAGGGAAAAAATAACACCAACATAATTTTGATAAACAAAAAATGTATTGTTCCATCAGTGGAGGCAAGTATACACTGTTAAGGCGTTACCCCGCGGATCAGGCTGCAAGCCTGCCAAACTAAACAGTGAAAAATAAATTCAAAGAAGCACTGTACAGCACTGTAAATGATGGGGGACACATTGGGGGACATGAGGATGACGTAGTACATTGGCTAGCGGGCACATCGCTACTAGCCAATACTGTCATTTGTGGCCGCAGTCCGAAGGGGTTGAAGATCGAGTTGCTGCCTTGAAGGTCATCCAAGCCCTGGACTAAAGGCTTGAATGACCCCCAAGGCAGTAACCCCTTCTCCAAACCCGGCGAACTTTGTGGCCACAAAGAACAGTATTGGCTAGCCGCGATTTGTCAGCTAGCCAATGTATTACATGACATCCTCATGTCCCCCCTAAGTCTCTATGAGCTTGCCACATCTTACCACTGGGATTTTTGTATATTCCTCCTTGCAAAACTGCTCCAGCTCCTTCAAGTTGGATGGTTTGCGCTTGTAAACAACACTCTTTATGTCTGACCACAGAATTTCTATTGGATTGAGGTCTGGGCTTTGACTAGGCCATTCCAACACATTTGAATGCCCCCCCCCCCCCCCCCCCATCATCAATGACAGTGTTGTACAGTGCTGCATTGAATATATATTTACCACTAATGATATCCAAGCCCATACGAATAAAGGCTTGGATTCAGGTCTCCTGCTGTGGCTCCTTAAAGGGAACGCAGCACACTAATGGTTATCCCAAGCAGTGGGGGGTACTGTAAGTACCCCGTGGGAACTAACATTAACCCCCCCATGATTCGAGGTCCCCATCGGGACCCACGGAGGGTCCCCACATTAACCCATGCATTGGGGCTCCCGATCGGGGCCCCGCTGCATAACATTTTTTAATGTTCTGCTGCACGGGCCCTGAAAGTACTATAAGTACCCCCCACCGGCATCTAAAATTAACCCCATCACTCAATACATTAAAAGATTGACAGGTCCATCAGCCAATCAGAATGGGATATAGGGGTGTGTCCCATTCTGATTGGCTCACACCTTGGTGCCTTCTTATTGGCTGAAATTTGATTGACAGACATTACAGCCAATCAGAAGGCGCAAGTCCGTTTATTTTTTTTACCGGAAGAAGTGCTAGAGGCCTCATTAGTGTCGGGGAGCTCCTCAAGGGAGGAGCTCCGTTATTTTTTTTTTTTTTTGAGCGGTGGTTTTTCTCAAGGGCCCAGCCAGGGCAGAAGAGGACAAGGACGGGGACATCGCGCCAAGGTAAGTTTAATATTTAGAATGTTTACTTTATTATGTCTTGTGCATGTGTATTTGTGTATTAATGTGATGTTTTTTTTTCTTTCCAGGGGCCAAGTAGAAGGACGGGGACATGGTGGAAAGGTACATTTTATATTTAGAATGTGTATTTCTTTAGGTTGTGTTTATTTGTGACTAAATTCATGTTTCTTTTTTTCCTAGGGGGTGCAACCTGCTGAAGGGACCAAGGTAAGTGGTCTTATTTATTCTATTTTAGGTTAGATGTAGGCTTTTTAATGTATTGTAGTTAGGGTATAATGTTTTGCAGTTAGGGGTTAATGTTTGGTAGATAGGGGATAATGTTTCATAGATAGGGGGTAATGTTTTATATATGGGGTAATTTATTGTAGTTAGGGGTATATTTGTAATGTATTTATTGATGTACTATGATGTTATGTATATATGTGTATGTCTTTTCTTTGCAGGTGTGTAATTATTTTTTTTATTTTTTCAAGTGGGGGTTTGTGTTGTTCTTTTTTATTTTTTGTAGTGGGTGGGTTGTAATGTTCTTTTTTATTTTATGTCCTTTTATTTGTTTGGTAACATAGGGTTAAATAGGCCAAATTAGGGTTAAATAGGCCCAGTTAGAGTCACATATGCCCAGTCAGCGTTAAATGGGTCCAGATAGGATTAAATATGCCCTGTTAGGGTTAAATAGGCCCAGTTAGTGTTATTAGGTCCAGCTAGGGTTAAATAGGACCAGTTAGGGTTAAATATGCCCAGTTATTAGGTCCAGATGTGGTTATATAGGCCCAGTAAGGGTTAAATAGGCCCAGTTAGGGTTTAGGTTCAGATAGTGTTAAATAGGCCCAAATAGGGTTAAATAGGCCCAGTTAGGGTTACATATGCCAAGTTACGGTTAAATATGTCCAGTTATGTTTATTAGGTCCAGATAGGGTTAGATAGGCCCAGTTAGGGTTATTGGGTTCAGATAGTGTTAAATAGGCCCAGTTAGGCTTTAGGTTCAGATAGTGTTAAATAGGTCCAGATAGGGTTAAATAGGCCCAGTTAGGGTTATTAGGTCCAGATAGGGTTAGATAGGCCCACAAGGGAACACAGGGCGTTGGCCGCAAGCCGGTCGGATCTGTTGGCCGTAAGGGAATAGAATAGATAAGTAGCTTGCAGCCATCCCTTGCGGCCACCCAGCTCCTACGGCCATCATTAGAATTACAATTTATATTCTTAATGGAGCAAATCTAGGGGTATCAGATATTGAAAGGGATTTGGGTGTGCTTGTGGGCAACCACCTAGGTAACAGTGCTCGATGCCAAGCAGCAGCTGCTAAGGCAAAAAATATTAGCATGTAAAGAAGGGTATAGAAGCAAGGGAAGCAGATATAATTCTGCCACTATACAAATCGCTAGTACGCCCTCATTTGGAATATGGAGTACAATTTTGGGCACCAATTCATTAAAAGGACATTCAGAGAAGCGCAACAAAGCTAATAAAGGGAATGGAGGGGCTAAGTTATTAAGACTAACAAAATTAAACCTATTTTCTCTAGTAAAAAGGTAACTAAGAAGGGATATTCAGGGTCAATACAAGGCTTTGTCAAGTGAACTTTTTGTGCGAAGAGGTTTTCAACTGACAAGAGGAAATCGTTTGAGGTTAGAAGTAAAAAGACTCCACCTTAAAGAAAGAAAAGGGTTAGTCACAGTAAGGGTGGTTAATCTGTGAATTTTTCTACCAAAGGAGGTGGTGACAGTGGATTTGATAGTTAACTTTAAAAAGGGGTTGGATATATTATTGAGTATAAAGGGCAGTCAGGGTTATCCTTGATAATTAGAGAGGAAGAATTGATCCAGGGAAGAGTCCTATTGGCAGTGTCTGGTGTCAGGAAGGAGTTTTTTCCCCCTTTTGAGACAATTGCCAATGTTACAATGCTTTTTTTTTCTGTTTGCCTTCCTCTGGATCGGTTAACAACTAATCTGCATATTGCAGATCAGAAAATATCTAAAATGGTCGAACTTGATGGACTAAAGTATTTAACCTTAACCTTAATTACTATCAGCCTTATTAAATTGCGATTCAGTAAATTTAAAAGGGCTCTTTTTAAGCACACAGCATATTTTATTTACAGAAGTTTTTAGTTAGTGAAGACCTTGCTTTGGATAGAAGTTCACTAACTAAAAACTTCTCTAAAAAAAGATGCTCTGTGTTCATATTGAGCCCTATTCGATTCCCCAAAATGCAATTGAATGAGGCCCCGACAATATAACAAATGCAGCAACCAAAGGCCCTCATTCAATTGCTATTTTTCCAATTGAATAGCGGTCTAAATAAGCACATAGCATATTTTTTTTAAAGAAGTTTTTAGTTAGTGAAAACCTTGCTTTTGGATAGATGTTTACGAACTAAAAACTTCTTTAAAAAAAATATGTTATGTGCTTATTTAGACCCCTAAAGCCTCATTCAATTCCGAGTTGCCCAATTGAATAGGGCTCTATATAAGCACATACAAAAAAATGTAAACAAACTTTTTAGTTACTGAACCTCTATCCAAAACCAAGGTTTTCACTAACTAAAAACTTCTGTCAAAAAAATATGTTATTTGCTTATATAGTGCCCTATTCAGTTGACAAACTTCTAATTGAATGAGGACCCTATTGAATTGGCCAAAATGCAATTGAATGAGGGCCAAAGTATGCAACACAAAGTGGTACACACAAAACAGGATTGTAACAAACTCAGACAAACAAATAGCAAACTAAATTAACTTTCTTATTCAAGGTTTAACAACCTATAAGCATTAGAAAAAAGCCTAAATAAGCATAACAAAAGTGGTGCGCACCAAATAGGATTGTAGGAAAACTCACACAAACACATAGCAAAGTAAATTAATATTCTTATTTAATGTTTAACAACCTATAAGCCTTAGAAAAAAGCCTAAATAAGCATACCAAAAGTTGGGTGCACCAAATAGGATTGTAGAAAAACACAGAAATAATGTTATTTTTTCCTTAATACAAATACATACAAATAAAATAACATTTTCATTTTTATTTTACAACAGATACTGCGTGAAGACCATTGGACCGGGAGTTTCAACTGAGGACCAGACCAGCCGGCGAGGACTTTCAACAGAGGACTACACCATCGGACGAGGACTTTCAACAGAGGACTACACCATCGGACGAGGACTTTCAACAGAGGACCAGACGATTGGACGAGGACTTTCAACACAGGACCAGACCATCGGACGAAGGCTTTCAACACAGGACCAACAAAGATTCTGCTTGAAATCAAACTTCAACCAAGGTACAGTATAACAAGTAAAAAAATAGAAAAATAAATAAATATCTTAGGGCCTCATTCTATTACCGGCCGTAAATCGTCCGTAAGGCTGCAATTCCTTGCGGGGGTTCTGTTAACTGGCGATTCTATTATACGGCCCCGCAAGGATCTCCTCTTACGGCCGGCCGCATATCTTGAAACCGGCCGTAAGCTGTGAAATCTAAAAACGCAAAAATAAATTCAAGCCTGCACTGTACAGCTCTGTAAATGCTAGGGATCATATTGGGGGACATGAGGATTAAAAGTACCCCACTCTCAAGCTTGCACATCAGCCCAAACCCGAGTTCAAATTAACTGTTTATTTTCCTGCTGCGGTGTGGGCGGGTCTGAGGTGCTCCAAGCACTCTGGACTTTTTACATGGATATTTTACGGATATTAAAAATAAAATATTTTACGGATTTGAGTATAGGATAATTATGTGCTATTTTTTCTAACACCTAAAATCCCTTTATAGTCTTCTCAAAGTGCAGGATGGCTTTATTTGAGCTATTTTATGTGCTTAATTGGTGCTAGCGGGACCTCTTTCCTGCAAGTAAGCTGCGGCTCGCTTTTAGCCTTGCAGAGAGGTTTCCCGGAGCAATTGAATTGCAAATAGGAATTTCTTACGGCCGAAACTCTTGCGGCCGTTTTAGATCAAAGGCTTTCCTCTGGCGCGAGCGGCCGCAAGAGATAGCAAGGCACCGGCCGCAAGCCTGCCGGAGCCCCCAGCCGTAAGGGAATAGAATAGCCGAATAGCTTGCGGCCGGTCCTTGCGGCCCCGCAATGGCTGCGGCCGCTAATAGAATGAGGCCCTTAGCTTTGTATCGATGTCAACAGAAAATAAAATTAAAAAAAAAACACCAGTAACTATAACTTTGAAAAAAATATAACTAACACATTTTTCAGCTATCTCTTCTTTGTCTTTTAGGGCCAATAATCTTTAATAGTAAATACAAACTTCAATGTAGCCAGAAAAAAAAATGCATACTCCAAAAAAGGCTCTAAACACAGACTCTATACAATTTCGCATTGGACATTTCCAGTCCTATACCCTCATTGAATTGCCGTTTGACAAATTGAATAGTGCTGTAAATAAAACCATAACATTTTTTTTCAAATAACTTTTTGGGTAGTGAAAAACTTGCTTTTGGATACATGTTTACTAAATAAAAAAATATTAAAAAAATTATATGATGACCTTATTTAGACCTCTATTCAATTGACCAAATTGAAATTGATTAAGTATAAAATGTAAACACACTTAACATCTCAAAATAAACTAAAGATACATTATTTTATTTTTACAGATTAACATGGCTGATAACGAGAGTAAACAAGAAAAGAAAAGACTCCAAGCTAGAGAACGACGACAGAGAGCAGACAGCCAGCAGACACCGGAGAAGAAGGAAATTCGACGAGAAAAAGAACGTAAAAGAATTGCAAGCAAAAGACTGTCACCTGCAGAAATTAAACATATGACAAAAAAAAAACAACTAGCAAATAAAGCATTTACAACCTGTTGCTGAAACATCAGATGACATTTTACATGAAAAAATACAAGGGATACAAAAAAAAGCAACGAAAAAAACAAAGCATTTAGAACCGGTTCATGAAACATTACATGACATTTTACCTCAAACAATACAACATATACCAAGAAAAGCCACACAAAAAACAAAACATTTAGAACCTGTTGTTGAAACATTATATGACATTTCACCTGATGAATATGAAAGTCAAAATCCTATATGCTTTGCAAATTGTCCTTTACTCAAGTCTTTAGCAGTAGGGGTTCATAGTTGTGGGGACATGACTACTCAATGTCAGTTTTGTGAGGCTTATTATTTTAAACAAGAGAGACCCAGAGATGGCCAATTTATTAGTTGCTGTCAAAAAGGCAAGTTCAAACTTCCAGAAAGGAAAGAATTTCCTATCTATTTACAAAACATTATGACTGAACCTACTTTTCCAAACTACAAAATTTTTAAAACAAACATAAGATCCTACAATAGTGCCATATCCTTTGCATCTATGGGGGCAACATTAGCTGCTAATGTACCAGGACATGGTCCTTACTGTTTTAAAGTCCAAGGACAAATTTATCATCGCACTTCCCATTTACATCCAGAGGAAGGAGATCAAAGAAAATTCGCTCAACTATATGTCCTAGATACAATGGAAGCTGTTGACCAACGTATGCAGATGGAAGAAAATAAAAAATGCTTACACAGTGTTTTTATAGAGCTAAATAACATTATGGACAACAATCCCTACAGTAAAGCTTATAAAAAATTGGCCGAAGTAGAAAATGAACAACTACTTCATGCACAAAGACATCAATTACCAATGCCCAAGGTTAATATGGTGCTTAAAAGAGACAGACATACTGATAAACGTCGTTATAACTTGCCAACATCAAATGAGGTTGCAATGGTGTTTCAGAATGATGAAGGAGAACCACCATTTAAAAGAGACATTAGAATATATCCCAGAAATGAGGAGCAACTGTTCATTAATATGAGTATCTTAAGTCCAAATTTAGATCCAATGACATATCCCATCTTTTTCCCACACGGAGAAGCAGGTTGGCAACCAAAATTAACACTTCCCAGTTACCCAAATGCTAAAGCCAGAATCCGAAATAATGTTTCTATGCTTGAATTTAAAGTAGCTCAAATTGCCATTCGCAATGTATTTAATCCAATTTTATGTGGTGGAAAACTAACCCAACAATGGATTATTGATTCTTATTTGCAAGTTGAGGCAAATAATTTAAACTTTATCAAATATCAACAAGATAAACTCTGTGTAGAACAATATTCTGGACTCATGGACTATGTTGCTGACGTGGCTACAAGCAGAGACATGACAGCTGGCAAAGCCATCATTTTACCATCTTCCTTTCAAGGATCTCCTCGAAATATGAGAGAAAGATACAATGATGCTATGGCTATTGTCACCAAATTTGGCAAACACGATTTATTTCTGACATTTACATGTAATCCACAATGGCCAGAAATTGCACAAAATCTACTTCTTGGACAAAGTGCTTCAGATCGACCAGATTTAGTAGCCAGAGTTTTTAAGATTAAATTAAATGAATTAATACGTGACTTCACTATAAATCAGTTATTTGGCAAATGTCTTGCTTATGTATATACCATTGAATTTCAAAAAAGAGGCCTTCCACATGCACATCTTCTAATAATACTTCAAGAAAAAGATAAATTAGATACTTCGGACAAAGTGGATGCAGTTATTTTTGCTGAACTACCAGATCCAGAACTATATGGTAGACTATATGAGATTGTTACTCATCGCATGATTCATGGACCCTGTGGTGACCTTAATCCACAGTCACCATGTATGGAAAATAATAAATGTTCCAAAGAATTTCCAAAAGATTATAGAGACAAAACCTATGCCTATTGTGATGGATATCCACTTTATAAAAGAAGAGAAGGAGATAGTGCCATTATTCGTGGAAAAAAAGTGGACAATAGATATGTAGTACCCTACAATCCACATTTACTCATGAAGTACAATGCCCACATCAACGTAGAAGCCTGCACTTCCATCAAATCCATTAAATATGTCTACAAATATATTTACAAAGGCTACGATGCAGCTACTGTAGTCGTCAAAAGTGCAGACAACCCTGAATGTAGTGAGTTAGTACATGATGAACTTGCATCTCATGTAGATGCTCGCTATGTCAGTGCGCCAGAAGCTATGTGGCGGCTTTTAAAATTTGAAATGCATGATAGATCACATGCAGTATATAGGTTAGCAGTACATTTGCCACAACGACATTTAGTCTATTTCCATGCTGGAAATGAAATGAATGCATTGGCCCAAAGTGAAGATCGTCACACTACACTAACTGCATGGTTTGAATTAAATTCCACTGATTCTGAAGCAACACAATACTTATATATTGAAATTCCATATCACTATGTTTTTGTGAATGGATTATGGAGAACAAGAAAAAGCAGAGGCAATAAAATAATTCCAAGAATTTACACAGTCAGTCCAAGAGATGTTGAACGTTTTTGCTTACGGATATTACTTTTAAATGTTCCTGGAGCAAAAAGTTTTGAACACTTAAGAACTGTTAATGACATTGTATATGAATCCTTCCATTTAGCTTCAAGACATAGAAACTTACTATCGGATGATACAGAATGGGAAAGATGTTTAGAAGAAGCAGCACAATGTCAAATGCCACGACAGATGAGAGAACAATTTGCTTTTATTTGTATCTTCTCAAATGCTCCAAATGCATTAGCTTTGTGGTACACATTTAAAAGTAATATGGCTGAAGACTTTATGCGACGATACAATGAACCCATTGCACACTTAAAAGCGTTAATGGAAATCCAAGAAGTATTTTTAACTCATGGATTAAGTTGTGCAAGTTTTAATTTGCCTGATCCAGGTCTTATAGATGACATAAACTTTGAAGACTATGACATTCAACTACAAGCAGAAAGAACACAAGAAAGATTTGCAACTTTAAATACATTACAATTGGAAGCATTTAATGCCATTAAAAATGCAATAGATGATGACATGGTGACAGAGCGTTATTTCTATCTTGATGGACCTGGCGGATCAGGAAAAACCTATCTGTATAATTTATTAATGAGTTCAGTACGAGCACAAGGTCAAATAGCAATGGCGTTTGCCACTACTGGAATTGCTGCACTTTTGTTAGAAGGTGGAAGAACTGTTCATAGTGGATTTAAACTGCCAGTGCCTATTTTAGAAACTTCTGTGTCAGATATTCGCATGACTTCATTACAATCAAAGAAATTGAACAAATGTAAATTAATTATAATAGATGAGGCCACAATGATGTCCTGCTATGCCCTCCAATGTATTGACCGTTTGCTTCGTGAAGTCATGGATATTACTTTTCCATTTGGTGGAAAGGTAATGTTGTTAGGTGGCGATTTTAGACAAACATTACCTGTCGGTGTACATGGAAATCGAACTGACATTATTAAAACATGTATAAAGTCAAGTACACTATGGAAACATTTTACCCATCTTCAACTGAAACAAAATATGAGATCAGAAGGCCAAACTGATTTCAATGATTGGCTTATTAAAATTGGAGAAGGCAGAACAGAAAAAATACCACATTTACCTGACGACACTGTAGAGATCCCACCTCATATGATTTGTCAACAAGATATTATATTTGAAGGGAGCATAAATAACCAGGAATATTCCGAGCTTGCCAACCAAGTCATACTAACGTGTAAAAATAAGGATGCATTAATCCTCAATAATGAAATCTTTAAAAAAAATTAATGCACCACAAAGAAATTATCACAGTGCTGATTCTGTACTTGCTGATGACAATGAAAGTCAGGCCAAAGTCAGGCCTTCTGGAATGCCACCACATATTTTGCAGTTAAAGAAAGGTGCAATTATTATGTTACTGCGAAATATGAACCCCAAAAAAGGCCTATGTAATGGGACAAGATTAATTGTTCAACAATTAAAGGACCATTTTATAGATGCTGAAATTTTAACTGGGACCCATAAAGGAGAGAGAGTTTTCATACCAAGAATAGATTTAGCACCAAGTGAAAGTAGTCTCCCTTTTATACTTCAAAGAAGACAATTTCCCATTATTATGGCATTTGCCATGACCATCAATAAATCACAAGGTCAAACTTTCAAATCTGTGGTTATTTTCCTGGAAGAAACAGTATTTGCACATGGTCAATTGTACATTGCGTTGTCACAGTGCAAAAATCCACAGGCTATTAAAGTTTATATTGAAAAGAATGAAAGTCAAGGTGATTTATTAGAAGATGGACGTATTTTTACTAAAAACATTGTCTACTATGAAGTACTATAACTTTTCAGTAAAGAAAGAAAACACAAGGAAAACAAATTAAAAAACATTCAAAAATAATAAACAAGAAACAATTGCAGTCATAATTTATGGAAAGACTCTTTATGGATGATTCACCTCACAAAACACTTGCCTTGCAACTATATTTATGATAATTATGTTAAAATGTTAATTAACTATGTTACTGTTTCTAATGTTACAAGTTGGGAAAACAATATTTTAACAGTCTTTACTTCAACATATTACAAAGTTCATGTTAACAGCTCAACCACATTTTAAGACACAATGTAAATATTGTCTGTTATGTTAAGATTACTCCCTGTATTAATGTTTATCGACAGTTCATGTGGTCAGGAAGGAATTTATTTCATTGGGTACATTTTAAAGAGAGTTTTCACTGTTTGCCTTCCTCTGCATTCAATGTATATTGAAGTTAACAATTATTCGGATAGAAATTGCATGTTAAAAAACCATTGCCTCAAGTTTAAAATATTGATTACTTTAAAGTTAAACTGTTTTTACATTCAAATGTTAATACTTTTAATACAAAATTATGTTAAAAAATGTATTCACTATGTTACTGTTTATAATGTTCAAAGTTATACAAATGTTTTGTCAAGTTCCAAAGTTACACAAATAATAAAGTTAGCGTTTAAAGAAATATACTTTCAAGTTTCTTACTTACATATATTACAACGTTCAGGTTAAAATTGTGTACGTTTCAACAAGGGTTTTTACTGTTTGCTTTCCTCCGAATTTTCATGTATATTGAAGTTAACAATTCTTCACATACAAATTGCATGTTAACAAACCATTGCCTAAAGTTTACAATAATGATTAATTTCAAGTTCCACTATTATTACATTCAAATGTTAATACAAAATGCTTTACAAATTATTGTTCACCAAGAGAACATTTTACAAAACTAAACATCTTTTAATATCACAATACAACTGTCACATATATATATATTAATAACTAAACAACTTTCCTAACACACACATCTCATTGCCGTCATTTTTTGACGGGCAAGTCGCTAGTACTTAATAAGATTGAATAAACAGACTGCTGGAAAAGTCATATATACTAAAGAATTAATCCGATCATTACCTTAAGAAGTGAGCACCTTGGTTAAACTGAGAAATTGTGAAACATACTCCTATTGCAAGTCTCACAAGACCAAAGATTCTTAACTATCCCTTAACCCTTCCCTTCCTCTCTTCCCCACTCTCTCATATCTCCTCCTAGATATATGGAAGTATTGTATATGGCCTTTTTAGGAACTCAAAAATGACGGGATTAATGTTGTAAGGCTGGCAATGCTGTTTGCCACACAATGTGAGGCTTTTGGTCCTCTGAGCACCTTTGGCGCTCATTGCGAGCCTCTCCCCCTGTGTACTTCAAGTTTCCTGCTTTGCACTGATCTCCTTCGGCACTCTTCGCGAGCCTCTCCCGCTCGGTGAGCCCCAATATGAGCACCTTTGACGTTTATTGCGTAGCTTGCAATGAGCGCCCTCGGTGCTCATTGCGAGCCTTTCCTCTCGCCTACTGTATCGGCTGCTCAATGCAGGGTTTGTTAACCTGCAATTTTAGTGCTTGGGAATGCAATGTGTTTCTTTCCACCATCTCCCCCTGTCCCTTCTCTGTGTCTTTCTCTTCTGTGTGTGAGCTGATTGTTTGTGTGGCGCGCAGTGACTGCCGTTGGTTTTATTTTTAAAGTCCTGTGTGCCTGGCGTTGTTTGTGTAAGTGTTACTGTCTTAAGCGTTGTGTATTTTGTACGTTTTGCTAGGCTGGCGTGAGCCTAGTTTTCATGCTGTTTGTGAAATTTTGCGTTTTTTGTCCACCATTATTTTTTCTTCGCTTATGCGATTTTTGGATTGATGAAAAACACCAAATATGGGTGTAATTCGCTTGCAAACTCACTCCCAGGCTTCCTGTGACTCCCCCTGTGCTGTGAGTGAGTGTGTTATAATTTTTTGTATGCAATTTCTTATTTTTGGTGGGTTTTTAGAGTTACGAGCTTGAACAGTGCAGCCTAAAGCTGCTCCACGGCTGCTTCACGTCGCTTCACAAGGCTCGCATGTGTGACGGCGCCGCTGGCTGCAATGAGCGCCTTCGGCACTCATTGCAGCTTAAGTTCTGCACGGCTGCTTTGCCTTGCTTGCTTTATATATATATATATATATATATATATATATATATATATATATATATATATATATATAATTAATGAGCTTAGGGAGTAGAGAGAGGAAGGTTCTGTATAGATATTTTCTTCTTAAATAACTAACATTCAAGCTCAATTATCTAACACTTCCCTTCAAAAATATGTATAACACTCATTACAGTTGATTTTATTTTCTGGGTGTACTAGTGCAATCATTTGTCTATGAGACCCAGTATTTTAAATAAAGTTATTTGTGTTCATGTCATGACATCCAATTGCACAGTATCCCGTCCAGGTGCCTATTTGCAGCAATCTGATATTTAATCCCAGTCATTGGAAGAAATTGAAGATCATTACTTCCAAATTCCACCCACTGAAGTAAATTGATGTCTATTTTCTTTTCATTAGCCCCCCCCCCCAACTCCAGACAACAGCTATTTGATTTCCATTATAGTGAATATAGCCAATTAGTGTCTATTTGTGATCCATCACGGCCTGTGAGACAATTACATGTGGATTTGCTCTGCTCTGTATTCGCATAGCAAACTGACATCTTGTTAGTGCTGTGTGTATATTGCAGGTCACTATACAAGCTCCTGAGAGCTCAGTAGGGACACTATTATTGTGTTCAGATGCCATTAGTCAAGTCTGCAACTTTAAATGGAATCTCAAATAAACAATAACATATAATAACATAGGCAGAGTGTGATCACCTGGTTGAGTGCAATGTGAGAGTTTGAAAGGCTTTATATAGATAGATAGACAGAAGGCTGTGGGGGGGGTTGCTGAGCCTGGCGTTGCTGAGCCTCGTTTTCATGCTTTTTCTGAAAATTTGCGTTTTTCGTCCGCCATTTTTTCCCCTTGCTTAGGGGATTTTTGGACTGACGAAAAAAACAACAAATGTGGGTGTAATTCTTTTGCAACCTCACTACCAGGCTTCCTGTGTCTCCCCTGTGCTATGTGTGAGTGTGTTATAATTTTTGTACATGTTTTTTTTTTTAGTTTTTGTGGGTTTTTAGAGTTACGGACTTGAACAGTGCTGCGCCGCTGTGTGAAGGTGCCGCTTTGCGAGGTCCTGTCTGCGTTACCAACATTGCAAACGTTCAAGACCCACAACTATATATGTGATATAAAACCAACCTGATTGAATGACAATATGTAATGATCTGTGCAGCCAAATCTCTCTTCCATAATAAAGAGCATTTTAAAGAAAGAAAGCAATTATACATCTATGAAGTGTCATCTATGAAGAGATAATGAGTTATTTTCCAGATGTTAATGAACTAGACATACAAAAAGTTTATTATTTAGTCAGAAAAGGGTAAAAAAAATGTTGAACTTAAAGTAGCTGCTTCTTTTTGCATAGATGAAGTGGCAGTTTCCCACAGAAAATTCAGCTAGTGAGTAAATATAGCTGTACTGACATTAGTGACATTACTGACAAAGTATGGAAACTTATGTTTCAATAAGTTTTACAATACTTTGTTTTGGTTTTGTTGATGCTTACCTGGAATTTCATGCTTGTTAGATTATTTAATCCCATAATCACCACTAACAACATTATTATTTGTGTACCTGCCAACACTTAAATTCAGGGGGGGAAGGAAACAAAATAATTCTGGGGGGATACAGCTCACACGATGCACAGAACACTTAACAGCTTCTATACGCATACATACACACAATGAGACATCTGGGGGGGGGGTGATTTGTCGTCCCCCCCCCCCCCCCCCCCACCAGTTCCTACACCCATGCTTAATATAAATACAAACAGCATGCCGGCACAATCCCCAGACCAAAAAGATACAATGTATAATTTATGCTAATAATCCCTGAGAATTTCTCAGTGTCAACATTGAGAGAAAACTCTTTGCAAAAGCAAGACATTCAGCAAACTTCAGGCTAACGGTTTCACTGTTTACGTTGGATTTTTTTCATGCAAACAATTTTATTCAGACACTATAAATTCTCCTCTATCAGATGCATTAAATACCCAACTCACTGTCATAGACCTTTAATCTTATACACATTCATTTTTATTTCTGATGGCACACTAAGAGCCCGATTCAATTGAGCAATCGTAAGATCCTGGAGCCTGTAAGTGAGGCTGTAAGTTAATTTGCTATTCAATTAGCATCTTTGTATGGGCTTCAAATGGGTTAAAAAGCTTGAAAACTCTGCAATGGTTAAACCCGGAACTTACAGCCTCCCGAAGCCTTTGATCTTTCAATTCCGCAAGAGATATGATCGCTAAAATCGCAAATCGATATTCAATTGCTCCAATTCCCGTAAACGGCAAATGTAGGAGGAAATCCAACGAGTGCTAGAGAGGACCCGCAAGGGGGTTAAACACTAATTTGTAGCACTGTTAATGCAAATAAAAAATCAATACTGCACTGTAAATAACAGGGAAAGCTATGAAAGATATTAGAATCAATTGCACAACAGTCTCAAGATTGCAAATCAGCAGTATAAAGGGTTTCTTTTTAGGTTTAATTTCGGGGTTATATTGATCTCGGCTATCAATGAGTTAATACATATCAGGTCACCCACATGGACTAGAACAGTATTGGCATTAATTTTTATAATTCTGTGTTTTGAGTGTTTGCAAGTCCCATCGCATATCGAACCCCCAAACCTAATTGATTGACATGTAACCTCCATGTTTTACTACCCTAATAATGAGGGTGTAATTATTGCTTAATTGATCAGATTCCCGGCCTGACCTGCTACAAACCGGTGCATGGTTTACAGAGTTGGCTTTGGGCCTGTAACTTGCGGGCTCCTTTAATTAAATTGCTCCAGAATCAAAGTCGAACGGGAGCCCACAGCATGCCTGCAGACATATATCCTGGATCCCGTGAGATGCGGGCTTGCAATTGATTCAGGGCTCTAAGTTAATAAATATCTGGGGGTGAACATGGTGGAGGAATTATGGCCCACATTCAATTCCAAACCCATAACTCCCTTGCAGCCGACGCGTATGTCTGCGAGTGAGTTGCCCGCTCCCATTGAACTATGATTGCGATGCTATTCAATTGCTCGAGCCTGTAAGTTACTGTCCCAAAGCAGAAACTGTAAACCATGCAATCGTATGTAGCATTTCAGGTTGGGAACATGATCAATTAAGCAAGCCCCTAACCTCCCATTTCAAATCGGCCAATAGAAAATGAGACTGTCATTATTACAGCAGTAAAACATGGAGGTTACATGTCAATCAATTAGGTTTGGGGGTTCGATATGCGTTCAGACTCGCATAACCGCAAATTACAGAATTATGAAAATGAATACCAATACTGTTCTAGTTCTTATGGGTGGCCTGATATGTATTAACTCATTGAACCCCGAAATGACACATGAAAATATGTTTATTTTATTACTGATTTGCAAGCTTAAGATTGTTGTGCAATTTATTCTAATGTCTTTCATAGCTTTCCCCGCTATTTACAGTGCAGTAATGATTTTTTATTTGCATTTAAAGTGCTATGAATAGGTGCTTAACCCCCTTGCCGGTCCTCTCTAGCACTAGTAGGATTTTCTCCTTCTTTTGCCATTTGTGGGTATGAAAACATTTACGAGCTTGGGGAAATTGAGCAATTGAATAGCAATTTGTAATTTTAGCCATGCAAAAGTGAAAGATCAAAGGCTTCGGGAGGCTGTAAGTTACGGGTTTATCAACCGCAGGTTTTGCAAGGCCGTAACTCGTAACCCATTCAGAGCCCGCAAAAAGAAGCCAATTGAATAGCAAATTAGCTTGCGAGCTTACTTATGGGCTCCTGTAATGGCTGGTAGCTCAATTGAATGTGGGCCTATAACAGGTGAACTACCCTTTTAACATACGTAACTAGTTAACACTCTACACAGATAGCACCCGTATAATTTACCTCTGCTTGGGTTAATAGTCACAATTACATTGGACCTCCTCCCCAAAATACTGTACCTATTTTTGACCCTCTCAGATTAAAAAATTTAGGAGTACAAAAACATGTTTGTGCTTTTATATGGAGACATTCACAAACTAGGAAAATTAGGAAGATCATGTATACACATAAACATGAGGGAGGCTTCTCAGTATTAAACTTAAAAACAAACTTTGAGGCTGCCCAACTGAAATAAATATGGTCATGGCATTCCTCAACAGTTACTCCAGGCTGGATGTTAATTGAAAATCAAATTCTTGTTTAGAAAAACATCCAAGATAGATTTATGGTTAACTACCCTTTAAAGACTGAAATTAAACTCTTACTCATTTTTTTTCTGCTAAGGGTCATTTGGAAAATTTTAACATTTGTTGGCCATAAAAAAATATTATTTCTCTCTTTCTCTCTCTCTTTCTCTCTTTCTCTCCTCCTTCTTCTCCTCCTTCTTCTTCTTCCTCTTCCTCTTCTTCCTCCGTCTCTCGTCGTGCATGCCCTCCTCTTGGCTTGGAAAGGCCAGAGCAAATGATTTTTCTCCCCTGCCTTACACCATACACTCTATTACAATATGGAACAGACTAAAATATAAATGTAGGTAATCTACACCAAACTCCAAAAACCTAAGATCTATTGGGAAAAAGCTCCTCCTCTTCCTCTTCCCCTTCTTCCTCTTCCCCTTCTTCCTCCGTCTCTTGTCGTGCATGCCCTCTTGGCTTGGAAAGGCCAGAGCAAATGATTTTTCTCCCCTGCCTTACACCATACACTCTATTACAATATGGAACAGACTAAAATATAAATGTAGGTAATCTACACCAAACTCCAAAAACCTAAGATCTATTGGGAAAAAGCTTCTATCTTTGGCATTATCAAACTGTATATAGCTTCAAAATGAAAATCACCATGCCTGTGGTGGAACTACAGTAAATATTTAATAAAATTCAATGAACAGACTACTTAAAGTAGCTGCTTCTTTATGCATAGATGATGTGACAGTTTCCCACAGAAATTTCAGTTAGTGGGTAAATATCACTGTACTCACCTCAAAAACTAAGGGAACTTTTGTTACAGAAGTTTTACAGTATTTTGTTCTGGTTTTGATGATGCTTACCTGGAATTTCATGCTTAGTAGATACAAAATACAATATATAGATAGATAGATCTATAGACATAGATATATATCTACATATTCATAACACAACAACCATTTAATATATGGTGAGCAAAAGAGTAGGAGGCACTCCACTGTACAGAGTACAGAAACAAATAATACATTTGCAAGCCCATCTGCAAGTCTAAAAATAAGTTTAACAACTTATTAACCGCTCTGGATTCCCAGAAATACAGTTATTGTACTGCATTCTGAGCCACAGGGCGGGGACATGCAAATGAGCAGACAATGCATTCTTGCTCTTAAATCCAAAATGCTACAAAAGGCTCAGAATGCAGTACAGTAACTGTATTTCTGGGAATCCAGAGAGGTTAATAAGTTGTTAAACTTATTTTTAGACTTGCAGATGGGCTTACACATGTATTATTTATTTTTTATATACATTTGCATGTCCCAGCTCAGCTTCCCAGAATGCAGTGTAATAACTGTTTTTCTCTGAGCTGGAAGCAGGTTTTTTAACTTGCTTTAGACGTTCAAATGTGAACACAGATGTACTTTTTTACTTTTTATTTACTATATATATATATATATATATATATATATATATATATATATATATATATATGAACAATCAGAGTATTGCATTGTATAGTGATACCCTTTTTTATTGGACAAACTTTTTCATAATATACCAATGAGCTTCCGAGAGTAAATCTTTCATTATTATGTCAAAAGTGATAAAGAAAGGTTTGCTCTTGAACGCTCATCACTATATTATGAATAAGTTGAGCTAAATAGTGGAGGAGCTAATTCTAAACGCATATTGGTGGGAGTATGCTATAAACCCCCAAATATAGCTGAAAGTGAGGAAATACAATTATTGTTACAGATTGGAAATGCAGCTAAGCATGGGCAAGTTCTAATAATGGGAGACTTTAATTACCCTGAAATAAACTGGATAAATGAGACCAGCAGGTCAGCTAAGGGGAGCAGGTTCTTGAGTACACTCAGGGATCATTATCTGGCCCAGGTAATACAAGAACCTACTAGAAATGGGGCCATCTTGGATTTAGTCATCACAAGTAGTATTGATATAATATCAAATGTAAAAATAGGGGAACCCTTGGGGAACAGTGATCACAACACAGTCTCATTTGAAATTGAATACAAAAAACAGAGTTGTAAGGGGCCAACAAACTCAACATTTTAAAAGGGCTAACTTTAATGGGCTATGGGCAGCAATACAACATATAGACTGGGACAAAGAACTTACAGCGAAGAATATTGAAAATAAATGGACAACATTCAAATCCTTACTAAATAAACATACTCATCAGCATATACCATGTGGAAATAAAATGAATAGGAGTAAATCACATCCTATGTGGCTTAACAATGACTTAAAGATCATGATGAGAAAAAAGAAACATGCATTTAAATTATACAAGAAGGAGGGAACAGAGGCAGCTTTATGTGACTATAAGGAAATCAACAAGGCTTGCAAAAGGGCTATTAGACTGGCTAAAATAGAAAATGAGAAGTCAGTTGCAATAGAAAGTAAGACTAACCCTAAAATATTTTTTAAATATATTAATGGGAAGAAGGCCAGGAAGGAATCGATAGGACCATTACAATGTGACACAGGCCATCTGATAATTAGTGACCAGGAAAAGGCAGATGAGCTAAATAGGTTATTTTCTTTGGTATAAACAAGGGAGGTACCAGTGGTTGGGACACCGCAACATAATGGGGCTACACTACCTTTACTAAATAATTGGTTAACGCAGGAAGTAATACAAAAGAGGTTGGAGAAAATAAATGTTAATAAAGCCTTAGGTCCTGATGGAATACATCCAAGGGTACTGAGGGAGCTGGGATCTGTAATAGCCAAACCATTATATCTAATCTTTCAAGACTCACTCTCTACAGGGTCTCTACCAGATAACTGGAGAAAAGCAGAGGTGATACCTATATTTAAGAAGGGATCTAGAGCAAATCCGGGGAATTATAGACCAGTGATCCTCACTTCTGTAGTTGGCAAGCTTTTAGAAGGGTTAATAAGGGACAGAATACAAGAATATGTCTATTTGAACAGGATCATAGGTAGCAGTCAACACGGATTTATGAAGGATAGGTGGTGTCAGACCAATCTAATTAGTTTTTATGAGGAGGTTAGTAGGAACTTGGATCAGGGCAACTCAGTGGATGTAGTCTTTTTAGATTTTTCAAAGGCATTTGATACAGTGCCACATGGAAGACTAGTGAGCAAACTAAGGGATACAGGAATTGCAGTAAATATCTGCTCATGGATCGAGAGCTGGCTAAAAGACAGGAAGCAAAGGGCTGTTGTGAATGGAACATACTCCGATTGGTCTTATGTGATAAGTGGGGTTCCTCAAGGTTCAGTATTAGGTCCTCTCCTTTTTAACATATTTATTAATGACATTGAAGTAGGACTTTAATGTAGTGTCTCCATTTTTGCTGATGACACTAAGTTGTGCAAGGTAATAAAATCAGATAATGATGTACTTTCCCTACAAAAGGATTTGCATAAATTAGAGAAATGGGCGGCTAAATGGCAGATGAGATTTAATACAAATAAATGTAAGGTTATGCATTTGGGAAGGAACAATAGCCAAGCAATCTATAATCTTAATGGAACAAATCTAGGGGTATCAGATATTGAAAGGGATTTGGGAGTACTAGTGGACAACCACCTAGGTAACAGCGCTCAAAGCCAAGCAGCGGCTGCAAAGGCAAATAAAATATTAGCATGTAATAGGAAGGGTATAGAAGCCAGGGAAGAAGATATAATTCTGCCACTATACAAATCTCTAGTACGTCCTCATTTGGAATATAGAGTACAATTTTGGGCACCACCTCATAAAAAAGACATTTTAGAGCTGGAAAAAGTGCAGAGAAGGGCTACAAAACTAATAAGGAGAATGGAGGGGCTAAGTTATGAAGAAAGACTAACAAAATTAAACTTATTTTCGCTAGAAAAAAGGCGTCTACGAGGGGATATGATTACCTTATTTAAATACATCCAGGGTCGATATAAGGCTTTGTCAAGTGAACTTTTTGTAGCAAGAGATTTTCAACTGACAAGAGGACATCCCTTGAGGTTAGAGGAAAAAAGATTTCACCTTAAACAAAGAAATGGGTTCTTCACAGTTAGGGTTGTTAAACTGTGGAATTCTCTACCAAAGGAGGTGGTGACAGCGAATTCGATAGACAACTTCAAAAAGGGGTTAGATATATTTTTGAATAAAGAGGGCATTCAAGGCTATCCTAGATAACTAGCAAAGGAATATTGATCCAGGGAGAAATTGGATCGCCAGTTTCTGGGGTCAAGAAGGAATTTTGCTTTTTTTTCCCCCTTATGAGACAATTGGCAAAGTTTCAATGGGGTTTTTTTTTTCTGTTTGCCTTCCTATGGATCAAACAACAATTAACAAATAATAATAAATAGTCCACATTAAAAAGATCAGTAGAGATCTAAAAAGGTTGAACTTGATGGACTAACTCTTTATTCATCCTCCAATACTATACTATTAATAATTATTTAATCAATAATTTAATTAATAACTATTCCGTATATTGCAGATCAGAGGAGATCTTAACATGGACTGAGTCTTTTTTCAACCTTAATTACTATGGGCCTCATTCTATTATCGGCCGTAAAACGGCCGCAAGGCTGCGATCTCCTCTTACGGCCGGCCGTATATCTTGCAACCAGCCGTAAGCTCAGAAACCTTTAAAGTCAAAAATAAATTCAAGACAGCACTGTAAAGCTCTGTAAATGCTAGGGGTCATATTGGGGGACATGAGGATTAATAGTAACCCACTCTCAAGCTTGCACATCAGCTCAAATCCGAATTTACATTAACTGTTTATTTTCCGGCCGCAGCGTGGGCGGGTCTGAGGTGCTCAAAGCCCTCTGGACTTTTTACATGGATTTTTGACATAAATTAAAAAATATTTTTTTTACGGATTTGAGTATAGGGGAATGTTGTGCTATTTTTTCTAACACCTACAATCACTTTATAGTCTCCTCAGAGTGCAGGATGCCTTTATTTCTGCTTTATAATGTGCTTAATTGGTGCTAGCGGGACCTTTTTCCTGCAAGTAAGCTGCGGCTCGCTTTTAGCCTTGCAGAGAGGGTTCCCGGAGCAATAGAATAGCAACCGAGCTTTTCTTGCGGCCGAAACTCTTGCGGCCGTTTTAGATCAAAGGCTTTCCTCCGGCGCGTGCGGCCGCAAGGGATAGCAAGGCGCCGGCCGCAAGCCTGCCGGAATCCCTGGCCGGAGGGGAATAGAATAGCCGAATAGCTTGCGGCCGGTCCTTGCGACCCCGCATCCCCTACGGCCGATAATAGAATGAGGCCCTATGTAACTATGTAACTATGTAAGTTTTATCCAATAAAATAGGTATCACTATATACTGCAATACTCTGATTATTCATCTAGATTACTGGACAATCAGAACTACCTCAATCTTTTATATATATATATATATATATATATATATATGTGTGTGTGTGTATACATACATACATACATACATATAAAGAGTGAGGTAGCCGTGAATGTCCAGTAATCCAGTTGAATAATAAGAGTATTGCAGTGGATAGTGATACCTTTTTATTGGACAAACGTATTCATAATAAAGCGACGAGCTTTTGAGAGATAATGCCTCTCTTTATCAAGTCAAAAAGTGATACTGATACAAGTATGAGCTAAAAACAGCAAACAGAAAGAGATGGGAAAAAAAATTGGAAAGACAAGAAAGACGAAATTAATTGAAATTGTTGTGCCATGTTCTTTCCATTTGGTTATGATAGATTTGATGGTGCTCCTGGGGATCATCAAAGATTTGGATATTTTTTTATAACCTAACACTGACTTGTACTTCTCAACAACATTGTCCCTTACTTGTTTGGAAAGTTCCTTGGTCTTCATGGCAGTGTTTGGTTAGTGGTGCATTTTGCTTAGGTGTTGCAGCCTTTGGGGCCTTTCAAAAAAGGTGTGTATATGTAATGACAGATCATGTGACACTTAGATTGCACACAGGTGGACATAATTTCACTAATTATGTGACTTCGGAAGGTAATTGGTTGCACGAGAGCTTTTTATGGCCTTCATAACAAAGGGGGTGAATACATACGCACATGCCAATTTTCTGATTTCTCTTTCTAAAAAATAGTCTTATGTTTATATTTTTCTCATTTCACTTCACCAACTTAGACTATTGTGTTCTGATCCATCACATAAAACTCAGATTAACAAAACGTTGAACTTAAGGCTGTAATGTAACACAATAGGTAAAAAGTCAAGAGGGGGTTTATACTTTTGCAAGGCACTGTACATATACATATATACATATACATACATATGTATAGCAATTGTTGCACATATGGTGGGCTGAGTAATAGAAGCCCTCCACCATACAAAGTACAGTAGTACATACAATGAATAGTACACAATAGTGATCCTATTTGAATGTCTAAAAAATAAGTTAGTAAACCTGTTTCCTGCTCAAATTTCTCAGAAATTCAGTTTATGCACTGCACGCTGGAAAAACTGGACGGGGACATGCAAATGAGACCACAATGCACCCTCACTCTGTCAATCCATACCATTTTATACATGGCTCCTTTAAGGCATATGCTTACTGTATTTCACAGTTTTAAACAAAACAACTAAGTCAGAGGTGCTCATCAGAGAATTAACTTACCTTATATGTTTAATTCTATGGACAGGATAACCCACTCTTTGATCAACCTCTTTTAGCTCACTTGTGCCCTTCACAGGGAGAAATATCCTGTAGTATAACAGTCTGGTCCCACTCACTAGAGTGACCCATCCCCGAAATACCAGGCAACTCTACCCTGAACAGGAGAAACCGTAAACCCCAGATGTGTTTCGGCCTCTATGCAAGTAGGGAACTTGAGTCATGTCGTAGGTATAACAAACAAATGTTTTGCCTTGTTCTTGTAATGAGTCCCATCCAAGTATATTATTTACAGGGGTGAAGGAGTCAGAATAATGCTGAGGGGATACATTTCATTGTATGCACAGGCCATAAAATAGCCTAAATATACATACATACAAACATAGAAAAATCTCTCCCCCCCCCCCCCCCCCACCCAGTTCTTACACGCATGATTATTTACAAAACAAAAGTATTAATATTAAACTGGAAATCTGAGGACTGGAAATCGGAGGATAATATGAAGTTTGTGTAGGTGAGGTGCATGTGGATCCACCCATTACCTTATGCTGTAATCCCTGCAGAGATTGTATGGCGTTGTTCTGGTTTTAATAATTATCTTTTTGAATATAGTTCCGCATTTTCACACTGACAAATTTAAATCAAATACAAATACACTGACGTACACACAAACACAACCTACTCCCTTTTAGTATTCTGCTATGCATAAAGTGTACCTGATGCAGACTACCACATGTTATTATGCTTTATTTATAATGCTCCAACATATTTCATAGAGCTATAAGAGTTATGTACAAAGCAAAATACAATACTAATACATTTTAAAAGAGTGGAGGTTTCTGTCTTTAAGCTTAAAGGCTGACATACATATTGCTTTTTCCAAGAAAACTTGCACATTTACAATAAAGGGACTGGGAGAGGCAGAAACCTGGACAAGAATAACAGATTAGGAATATGCAAGATAGGAAAGAACTGAAATGTAAGAGTAATAGAGGATGACAGAGGACAATTAGAAAAGAGTATAATTAGACAATGTACAGAATTGGAGAATAATACAAAATTAAAGAACAAAATATAAAAACAGTAATGTTAGTTGTAGTACAGATGGATTAAGTTGGGAATGCTGCAAGAAATGTATTGCTGAGTTGGTGCAACAGGCAAGAGTTGTATAATGGTCTGGGTGGCGTAACACAAATGTGTAGAGGTAGCGAGAAGGGGTGGACAGTAGTTTAGGTTGCCATAATGTGTGGGCTGGTAACAATGTACAGGTATATCCCTCTTAACACTTACCCCTTTTAGCATTGATTCGCTATAGCCTTGTTTTCAATGTAATTCCTTGCTTTACTCTAAAATCTGCTATAGTGTTGTTTTTTTTTAACATTGTGCCCAGCTGTAATTATGTTTTTTCCTTGTGGGACCCATTTTTATGATTAGAACAGCATCAGAGCATTAAGAGAGAGAGAGAGCAAAGTGCCATTCTGGAGAGAGAAAGAGTCCTAATACCTACCTCCACCATTCAGAAAGAAGGTACGGAAAATCTTCCTTGTTCTCTTGTTTGTCATAATGTGGTTGATAAATGTTAATTGACTAATTGTTAATTGTCTTATAAAATCTACATTAAATGTATTTTCTTTGTACTGTTTTACAGACAATGAGTGAGTGCAAGGAAGATCAGGGCAAATTGAAGCACCAGAACATTCCTTTAGATGTGAAGATGTAGGTGGGGGATTGCGTGGAGAAAGGACAACGCCAAGTGGACATTTGAGTGGATTTAAAGTTGCCAACCTCCACAATCTGCATCATCCTTAAGAACAAGGATATGATCAAGTCAGCAACCACCAGCATTGCATCTTCTATGAAGAAGATTACCAGGTCCACATGTTACGCCCTGGAGGGAATGGAGAAGTGTTTGTCTATCTGGATCTATGACAAATTAGAGAAAAATATGCCTCTCAGCCAGGCCATCATAATGGATAAGTCTAGAAGCAACTAAGGTCATATACAGAGCCAAACCACATGTAACTGAAAGGTTCTCATTCTGCAGAGGTTTGTTTGACCGGTTCAAGAAGATGAACAACCTCTACACCATAAAAATCATGGGGGAAGTTTTGAAGATGCTGCCGCCTTTCAAGCCACGTTGAAGGACATTGTGGAAAGAGGCAATTATCCACCTGAACTGGTCATCAACATTGACGAGACAGGACTGTTCTGGAAATGAATGCCAAAGTGCACCTTCATATCCCATGAGCAGAAGCGTGCACCAAGGTTCAAAGTGGCCAAAGACCAGCTAACCCATCTACCTGGTGGGAATTCCAGTGGTTCTTCAAGCTCAAGCCATTGCTAGTGTACCACTCAAAAACACAATGCTCTAAGCCACCCTACCAACTTGACTGAACTCCATTGCTGCATCCCAGTGGAAGTAGTGTTTTCGCCACCCAACATTACTTCACTCATCCAGCCAATGGATCAGTGGGTTGTTGCGACCATCCATGACCTTCACTGCACATTTCCCCAGCTTATTGACCAGACAGAGAGCAAGGACAAACAATCCTTGATGGATTTTTCGAAAAAGTACACCATCATGCCGACCTTCACTAACATTTGTAATGGACTTAGGTGACACAGCAATGTCTCAAAGTAGTATGGAGGAAGATATGGCCAGATCTGTGTGCGAATGTGCAACCAGAAAAGACCATCATAATAGAGATAGTAGACTGGGAGATGCAGACACCCAGGAAATTGGGAACCTGGTACAAGCTTCAGGTGAGAACTTGATGAACAAGGACCTCCAAAAACGTATGGAAAAGGGCATTGAGGAAGCCCAGGAAAGCAGTGACTCTGACACTGAGGAATAAACAGAGCTTTCCAGCAACTTCCTCACTAAGATTTTGCATTCCATCCATGACCTTATGGATGATTTAGTGGCAAATGATCGGGACACTGTGAGGAGCATAAATGTGAGACACAGCGTTATTGGAACAGTGTCTTGCTGCTGGATGGGCTGAGAAAAAAAGACAGAAGTCCTTGGATGAGTTTGTGCCCCAAAAAAGTCAGAATGGAGGATGAGCCTTATGTTTCCACATCTGCCATTTAAAGTGAACTGTTTAGTTTTTGTGTGCTGTTTCTATAATTTTTATTTTAAAAAAAGGGTTCCTTTTTTGTGTTGTTATATTTGCATTTTTTTCTATGAGTTCCACAATCCCTATCATCCCTATGTTAAAATGACCTGTATTTTTGTTAGAATGTGATTTTTTTTGTTAGAATGCTTACTAATCAAGTGCAGTGCATAAAGTAAGATTAATCAGGTGCGGGTGAGAGACAGACAGGGCGGGAAGGGGAGTGTTATCAGTTTCCCAGAAGAGCTAGGGCAGGCATTGAAAAAATGGCTTCTGTAGGAGGAAAATGATTGGTTTTAGAGGGAGAGGAATCACATATAATAGTTGTTGTAATTGCAAGTTGTCATCACGCAATGTTAAAAATTACAGGCTAGCGAGGCCCGCAGGACTTTGAAGCAATGTGCTCCTAAGGTGCTCATTGCATGCCTTGAGATGAGCGCCTTTGGCGCTCAGCGCAAGGCCCACACGACTTTGCTGCAATGAGCACTGAAGCTGCTCATTGCAGACCTCGCGAGGAACGCTTTCGGCGTTCATCACGAGGCACACAAGACATTGACATTTTAAAATGAAGGGGGCTGCAATGAGCACCCAAGGCACTCATTGCAGGGCTCACAATGAGCACCTTTGGTGCTCATTGCAAGGCCCACCAAACTTTGAAAAAGCCTTTCATTGTGTGGCAAACAGCATTGCCAGCCTTCACATTTTATTGCCGTAATTTTTGACGGGTAAGTCGCTAGTAATATTAATAATGATGATTAGAATATTAATGGCTGTAATGAGTGTGTCTTTAAATACTCTAGTTGGTGTGGAGTGAACAAGGGCAAGGTATAGATATGTTTCAGAGTCTTCTCCCTCAAGTTATCAGTAGACCTTTTTTTTCTGCATGGGCTTATTTGCATGACTGCCAAAGAGAGCAATTTGTGCGGAAATCATTGTGAACCATAGAAAAACAAGGCCTATGCACTGAGCGGACAATGTACTGGATACCTGATACCTTTAGTGTTGCCTGTGGTGAGCCTCCGTATTCATAGGTAAATTTTTTCTAGTGCTGTCTCAACTTCTGGTCTCTCCTGTGGGTATTAAAGTATTTTTAGTAAAGCGTCTCAGAGGATTGTGTTGGAGCAGAGGCCCACAGGCAGCTTGAACATGACAAACCCTCTCTCAATCGTGCCTCAATAGCATGCTGTATTTCACCTATCAAATCTATGAGGCTATCACAGCTTGTGGTTAGCTGGTATAAGTTATGACACACATTGCTGGTGGGATAGAGCACATCAGTTGGATTTGCAGAGACAGTGTAACCTGGGAGAATCGGGTTGTTATCCTGAATAAGGGTGAGCACTGAGGTAGGTAGCCACCCAGGACCACTCTAGATTTCACCTTATCTGATAGTCTTCCATGACTTTAAATTCAAGAAATAAGAAGTCTTCTTGCATGCTTAGTGAGAATTACTCTATGCTGGCCACCCGCCAGAGGCCCAGCAATTTTTATTTTTGGCCTTTCACCTTTTTTTTGTTTCTAGCCTAAAAAGTATTTTAACCAGAAAATGATTAAGTCCTTGATGAGAAACACAAGCATTGAATACATGGAATTAGTCTTCTTTATTTGTTTTATCCATATAGACACCTCATAATGGACTGAAAAAATATGTGAGCTAGAGAAAGTTCCTTAAATATTTGTGTGACTAACCATTAGTCCACTGTTAGCCTATCAAACCATAAATGTGGGGTCATAGCCAACACAGATCCTATCTGAATATCAGACTGTACTTCATGTATAAGAGGTGCTTAAGTTAGAGACATTTGTAAACAGACATGAAACTTTTTGCATTAAAATAGAGAGGCTTAGATTTGCATAATCATATGTGTTATCTTGTGCTACCAGCATTACTCCATGCCTCACAAAACTCACAGTTTCTTTCTATACTGGGTTGAATACCACTGTTTAGGTCCTGATTGGCTGATAAAAACGGAACCAATTAATAATGTTGATTAAATTAGAAGTTATTTCATGTGTGAGCTTTTGATTTATACCAAATAAGATTAAATGTTAGCCATTCACCAGTCATATTTTTCTAAACTAAACAATTCCTGAAAAACAAAAAAATCTTTCAAAGTTGCATTGTATGGTAATTGGTGACATAACAGACTAATTAGTGGCATAGTTCATGAACAAAAATGATCTTGCCCTGTGTTATTGTTTAGCCCATCCTACACATTAATAAATCACTAGGCAGAGCAAGAGAGAGATTTCAGTGCTTGGGGAGTCTATTATTAGGAAGGTAGATAGGGTGATTTATCACCCAGATCCCAGCAATCGAAAAGTTTGAGGTCCCGGGTGCTCGCGTTTGGCATGTTGTAGATCGGGTAGATAAATTATTGTGAGGGGCTGTAAATGAACCGGCGGTCTTGGTGAATATTTCATACCAATGACAAAGTTAGCGGAAGCTGGAGTGTCCTAAAGAATGATTTTATAGAACTATGTAATAAGCTAAAGGAAAAGACCTCCAAGGTAGTATTTTCTGAGATACTACCTGTGCCACATGCTAGCCCAGGGAGACAGTAGGAGCTTAGGGAGGTTAATGCGTGGCTAAAAATGTGGTGCATTAAGGAGGGGTTTGGGTTTTTAGAGCACTGGGTTGACTTCTCACTTGAGTACAATCTCTATAGCAGGGATGGATTGCACCTTAATGATGAGGGAGCTTTTGTGCTATGGGATAGGATGGTAGAAAGGCTGAGGGAGTTTTTAAACTAGTAGGTTTGGGGGAGGGATGAGATAGTAATGGGGTAGAAGTGTAGAGTGGGTAAGGAACAAATTAACTAGTCAAGAGAGAGGAGATGAGGGGAGGGTTAGTTTAGTCAATAGGGAGGTATTGCTAGGTAACTCAAGTACAGTCACAGGCACTTCAGAACTACAGACTCATAACATAAGGTGTATGCTCACTAATGCCAGAAGCTTGCCAGGAAAAATGGGAGAGTTAGAATTATTAGCAGTTAATGAAAAATGGGATTTAATAGGCATTACCGAAACGTGGTGGGATGAATTTCATGACTGGACTGTTAATCTGGATGGTTATAACCTATTTATTAAAGACAGGGGCAATGGTAAAAGAGGAGGAGGGATTTGTCTGTATGTTAAGACTGAATTTAAGCCTATAGTCAGAGAAGATATTTATGGTGGAACTAGAGGTAATGTTGAATATTTGTGGGTTGAGTTACATAGTGGATCAGCAAATTCTAAAATAATATTAGTAGAAGTATGCTATAACCCCCCAAATATAATTGAAAGTGAGGAAATACAATTATTGTTACAGATTGGAAATGCAGCTAAGCATGGTCAAGTTTTAATAATGGGAGATTTTAATTACCCTGAAATAAACTGGATGAATGAGACCAGCAGTTCAGCTAAGGGGAGCAGGCTCTTGAGTACAATCAGAAATCATTATGGCCCAGGTTATACAAGAACCTACTAGATATGAAGTTATCTTGGATTTAGTTATCACAGATAATATTAATATAGTATCAAATGTTGAAATAGGGCAACCTTTGAATTGAATGAAAAAAAAACAGAACTGTAAGGGGCAAGAAAAACTCTTAATTTTAAAAGGGCAGATTTTAACGGTTTAAGGGCAGCAATATAAAGTATAGACTGGGACAGAGAATTGGCAGGTAAAAATACTGAACATAAATGGACAATGTTCAAATACTAAATAAACATACTTATTACCATTTACCATGTGGAAATCAAAGGAGAAGGAGTAAATCACTTCCAATGTGGCTTAACAATGACTTAAAGATGCTGATGAGGAGTAAAAAAACAGGCATTTCAATTATACAAACAAGAGGGTACAGAGACTGCCTTACATAAGTACAAGGAAGTCAACAACGCTTGCAAAAGGGCTATTAGACTGGCTAAGATTGAAAATGAAAAGTTAGTTGCAAAGGAGAGTAAGACTAACCCTAAAATATTTTTTAAATATATTAATGGGAATGAAGACCCGGAAGGAAGCTATAGGAACATTACAATGTAAATCTGACAATCAGTGACCAGGAAAAGGCAGATGCGCTAAATTGGTTCTTTTCTTCCGTATAGAAAAGGGAGGTACCAGTGGTTGGGTCACTGCAACAAAATGGGCTACACTACCTTCACCAAATAATTGGTTAATGCAGGAAGAAATCCAAAAGAGGTTGGAAAATATAAATGTTAGTAAAGCCCCAGGTCCTGATGGAATACATGCAAGGGTACTGAGGGAACTGGTCTCTGTAAGCACAAATCGATTATATCTAATTTTTCAAGATTCACTCAACACAAATCGATTATATCTAATTTTTCAAGATTCACTCAACACCAGATGACTGGAGAAAGGCAAAGATGATACCTATATTTAAGAATGGAGAAAGAACAAATCCAGGAAATTATAGACCTGTAAGCCTCAATTCTGTAGTGGGAAAGCTTTTAGAAGGTCTAATAAGGATAATATACAAGAATATGTCTATTCAAACAGGATTATAAGTAGGAGCCAATAATGGATTTATGACGGATAGGTCATGTCAAACAAACCTAATTAGTTTCTATGAAGAGATTATTAGGAACTTGGATCAAGGCCACTCAGTGGATGTAGTCTTTTTGATTTTTCCAAATGCTTTTGATGCAGTGAAACATAGGAGACTATTCAGCAAACTAACGGATACAGGAATTGCAGTAAATATTTGCTCATGGATCGAGAGCTGGCTAAAAGACAGGAAGCAAAGGGTTGTTGTAAATGGAACATACTCGGATTGCACTAATGTGGTAAGTGGGGTTCCACAGGGTTCGGTATTAGGTCCCCTCCTTTTTAACATATTTATTAATGACTTGGAAGTGGGATTGGAGTGTGGTTGTACAAGGCACAAAGTTGTACAAGGTAATTAAATCAGAAAATGATGTACTTTCCCACCAAAGGGATTTGCATAAATTAGAGGAATGGGCATCTAAGTGGCAGATGAGATTTAATATGAATAAATGTAAAATTATGCATCTGGGAAGGAAAAATAGGCATGCAATTTATAAACTTAATGGAGCAAATCTAAGAGTATCAGATATTGAAAGGTATTTGGGAGTTCTTGTGGACAAGAAGGGTATAGAAGCAAGGGAAGCAAATATAATTCTGCCACTTCCCTGGTACGCCCTAATTTGGAATATGGAGTACAATTTTGGGCGCAATTAAATAAAAAGGACATTTTAGAGCCGGAAAAAGTACAGAGAAGGGCAACAAAACTAATAAGGGGAATGGAGGGGGCTAAGTTATGAAGAAATACTAACCAAATTAAGCTTTTTTTCTCTAAGAGGGGATATGATTACCTTATATAAATATATCCAGGGTCAATACAATACAAGGCTTTGTCAAGTCATCTTTTTGTGTCAAGAGGTTTTCAACTGACAAGGGGACATCCTTTGAGATTATAAGTAAAAGATTTCACCTTAAAGAAAGAAAAGGGATGGTTAATCTGTGGAATTCGCCTACCAAAGGAGGTGGTGACAGCGGATTCGATAGATAACTTCTGTGACGAAGTGTCCTTCGCCACTTTGTCTTGGAGAGGACTGTTTGCCAGCCTCCTGCCCTGCGACTATGGCCCTGGTACATATTGCCCTTCAAACACAGTATTCGGCCATACCAGAGTGTATGTCACTCATTCTGGCCCTTTACATACAGGGGGGTCATTCGGTACTTGCCCTGTGTGAACCATGATACCACAGATACCTATGCCATGGAGCCCATTCATATAATGAAAGACTATGGGAAAGACTTTAGCTACATGGCAATTGAACTGTGTGAAGATGATCTGAGCGCTATTCGGTAGCTTTGTGCGCTCAGATCCCAGCTGTAACGGAACCCATCACTGTTTTACCCTGTTTATGGTTATTTAATTCTTGGTTAAAATATGATCCTAGTAATATACTGTATGTATGTTGGTTTATGCTCTGCAGAATATTGTCCCCAGGCTAGTGCAGACCTTGGTAGGAGAGATAATCCTGTTACAGATAAGAACGTCTATTTATTCTCAAACATAAGAACAAAGACGGCTGATTGAATCATTGTCTGATTATATCAAGGAGCCTCAGGGAGGGGTGACCACACCTATTGTTCTCTTTATGTGTATTGTGTGGCCAACTATGGTGGATGTGGATTGCCATGCTGCCAGTAAGATACTTTTACTAACTTTTGACCCCCTGGTCTGATTCATGCCATTTTTTAATATGTTGTTCCCCTGGGTGAGAGCTATTGAATGGTACTGGACTTAAAGGTTTACCCCCTGTTTTTGGGGTATATCCAGAATGTGGTTAAAATTGTGTCTGTTTTAATTGTGTTACCTGTTATCTGAGGGGAGGAGACGTGGGGGTTGAATCATGTATATAATTGGCTGTGATAATTATGTGGGTGTAGCCCTTCAGAGGCCACCATTGCATAAAAGGAGATCCCCTGTCATTAAAAATATAGTTCTTCTTGACCCTTCAAAACGTAGCCTTGTCTCGTTATTGGAGGGGATGGCTCTATCATACTAGGGATTGCTATGCTTTTGCATACTCCCTTGAGCTGTAACTACTGAACGCTTGTTCCTGATGTGTTCTCCTTGGAGGAGAGGTCTTCCCCACACGGTCCTGGATGCTGGAGATTCATACAGGGTGGAAGGAAGACGGCGCGGCTCCAGCTAAACTACGGCGGTTGTGGAGTCTGTGGTGGTTGAGGTGTCCGGTGCGGTGCTTGTAAGCCTCGGCGCAAACTAGGACGCGTCCATCAACGGAGGTACCCGGTCGGGGTTCCAGTAGATCCGTTACATTGGCTGGCAGTGGTGGGATGGTGTCCTAGTAAGAGGAAAAGCAGCACAGAGACACCGGTAACGTTTGGAGTTACAAATTGAGGGTAACGCTAGTATCCGTACAGCGAACCGGCTAGTTTTCGGACAGCGTTCCATGATGAAGATGAGGAGGAGGCCGCGGACTACAGGGATGCAGACAGAAAGGAACTCTGGTATGATGCCCTGGAAGATGCCCAATGGCGGCGAGGTGAGAGTCTCCCCAGTGATGAGCAGCGGCTACAGAAGTGTGTGGCGATGCGGATGTATCTATTGAGAGAGCAGCCCCTGGATGAGTGGGTGACAAGACTAGAGACCCTGGTACGGCGAGAGATCTGGCTAGACAACGCATACCAGGCCCTCTGGTGGCATACCGTTCGACTTACCCCCTGGACGCCTGAACACGACTTACCGGAGGGGGATGATTATGATGGCCCGGGTTTATTATGGGATGCCTTGGAGGACGACATTGATCTTGGCAGCACGGAGGGTTATAGGTTTTGGGACATCTACGACTACCGGATGGGCATGTATGTCTGGGATGACGAAGGCGAGGTGAGCAAAGACATGACCCACCTGGTAAGAAGAGAGTGGGAGCTGGAGCAGGACTACCAACACCTGCTCAGCTTCGTGCAGCCCCAACCTACTCGACAAGCGGAACCAAACTTTATTGACTGGTCCTGGGATGACCTCCATATGGCAGGTAGAGATGGGACCGAGGTCTCTCTACCGGCCCTACAGGGGGCAGAAGGTGTCGTCCCTACCCCCCAGCAGCAGTGTGAACCCCAGGGGGCAGAAGGTGTCGTCCTTCCCCCCCAGCGGCAGTGTGAACCCCAGGGGGCAGAAGGTGTCATACTTCCCCCCCAGCGGCAGTGTGAACCCCAGGGGGCAGAAGGTGTCGTCCTTCCCCCCCAGCGGCAGTGTGAACCCCAGGGGGCAGAAGGTGTCGTCCTTCCCCCCCCAGCGGCAGTGTGAACCCCAGGGGGCAGAAGGTGTTGTCCTTCCCCCCAGCGGCAGTGTGAACCCCAGGGGGCAGAAGGTGTCGTCCTTCCCCCCCAGCGGCAGTGTGAACCACAGGGGGCAGAAGGTGTCGTCCTTCCCCCCCAGCGGCAGTGTGAACCACAGGGGGCAGCAGGTGTCGTCCTTCCTCCCCAGCGACAGTTTACCCTAACCAGGGGAGACACCAATCTCCCAGACGGCGCAGATGGGACTGTGGTCTCTGCGCCCACAGCCTGTCCAGATCCCCAACTACCGTCACTGGGACAACCAGAGGAGGGGGTAAGTACAAATTCCCCTCCCCAGCTAACTTCTAATGTGGCCCCAGGGTTAACAGAGGAAATGTTAACCCTCACTGACCCCCACCTTTCCCTGGCTACTGAGCCGGAATATGTCCCAAGTACCCCAGCAGAAGAGCTGACAGCGGGGCAGAGTGCAGTCGGCCTCTGCCCTCCCTTTGTCCCTTGTACAGAGCAGGATGTCCTGCAGGTTATACCAGCAGAAGAGCTGGCATCAGGGCAGAGTGCCGCTGGCCTCTGCCCCTCAAGTCCCCTCATTGTGTTGCCCCATCACCACAGCAAAATATCCAGGTGCCGTAACTGTTTGTTGTGGGTGGGCTGCTCTTGCACTTTGTTGTTGTCGGGGGGCTGCTCTAGCACTGGTTTATTGTGGGTTGGTGGATCGTCTAACGGAGGCACTGACCGGCAGAAGGTCAGGTGCCTGGTTAGACTTCCCCCCAAAGGGGAGATGTGTGACGAAGTGCCCTTCGCCACTTTGTCTTGGAGAGGACTGTTTGCCAGCCTCCTGCCCTGCGACTATGGCCCTGGTACATATTGCCCTTCAAACACAGTATTCGGCCATACCAGAGTGTATGTCACTCATTCTGGCCCTTTACATACAGGGGGGTCATTCGGTACTTGCCCTGTGTGAACCATGATACCACAGATAGCTATGCCATGGAGCCCATTCATATAATGAAAGACTATGGGAAAGACTTTAGCTACATGGCAATTGAACTGTGTGAAGATGATCTGAGCGCTATTCGGTAGTTTTGTGCGCTCAGATCCCAGCTGTAACGGAACCCATCACTGTTTTACCCTGTTTATGGTTATTTAATTCTTGGTTAAAATATGATCCTAGTAATATACTGTATGTATGTTGGTTTATGCTCTGCAGAATATTGTCCCCAGGCTAGTGCAGACCTTGGTAGGAGAGATAATCCTGTTACAGATAAGAACGTCTATTCATTCTCAAACATAAGAACAAAGACGGCTGATTAAATCATTGTCTGATTATATCAAGGAGCCTCAGGGAGGGGTGACCACACCTATTGTTCTCTTTATGTGTATTGTGTGGCCAACTATGGGGGATGTGGATTGCCATGCTGCCAGTAAGATACTTTTACTAACTTTTGAACCCCTGGTCTGATTCATGCCATTTTTTAATATATTGTTCCCCTGGGTGAGAGCTATTGAACGGTGCTGGACTTAAAGGTGTACCCCCTGTTTTTGGGGTACATCCAGAATGTGGTTAAAATTGTGTCTGTTTTAATTGTGTTACCTGTTATCTGAGTGGAGGAGACGTGGGGGTTGAACCATGTATATAATTGGCTGTGATAATTATGTGGGTGTAGCCCTTCAGAGGGCACCATTGCATAAAAGGAGATCCTCTGTCATTAAAGATATAGTTCTTCTTGACCCTTCAAAACGTAGCCTTGTCTCGTTATTGGAGGGGATGGCTCTGTCATACTGGGGATTGCTATGCTTTTGCATACTCCCTTGAGCTGTAACTACTGAACGCTTGTTCCTGATGTGTGCTCCTTGGAGGAGAGGTCTTCCCCACACGGTCCTGGATGCTGGAGATTCATACAGGGTGGGAGGAAGACGGCGCGGCTCCAGCTAAACTACGGTGGTTGTGGAGTCTGTGGTGGTTGAGGTGTCCGGTGCTGTGCTTGTAAGCCTCGGCGCAAACTAGGACGCGTCCATCAATGGAGGTACCTGGTCGGGGTGCCAGTAGATCCGTTACAACTTCAAAAAAGGATTGAATATATTTTTCAATAAAAAGGGCATTCAGGGCTATCCTGGATAATTAGAGAGAAAGTATTCATCCAGGGATTAATCTGTTCGCCAGTATCTGGGGTCATGAAGGATTTATGCTCCCTTTTGAGACAATTGGTAGATCTATCCCTTTATGTGCAAGCACAGCACAGGAAGCCTCCTGGTTCTGGGCGGACTCGCATCCCACGTCCTGTTGGACTCTTTAAGCCCCCAACCCTCTAACCCTAACCCCCAACATCCCCCTTGCTGGCCCTAACCCCCTAACCCTAAGCCCCTAACCCCCTACACCCATTGCCGGCCCTAACCCTGAGCCCCTAACCTCCTACACCCCTTGCCGGCCCTAACCCTAACCTCCTAACCCTCTTAGCCTAACCCTTACCCCCTAAATGTACCTCCCTAACCCTAACCCCCTACACCACTTACCGGCCCTAACCCTAACCATCTAACCCCTAATCACTTACCGGGGACTTACAGACAGCTACATCGGGACGTGTAACACATTTTAAGAGGCAGTGTCTAAAGGCAAACAGTTTTTCTTCATTGTGTTTTATATTATCTGACATATTCTACACAGTGTGTGGAAAGGTAAAATCACCACTTTAATTTGTGTATAAAAGGCATCTAAAAAACAGGTATGGTGCGACAAGACAAAAAAACTTTTTAAGCTTTGATTGTGCATTTAAAATCATGCCCCAGGATGTATAAACTTCAAATATCTCCACCCTCTGAAGGATGTATTCACTTTAGTGTGGCAGCTGCCTGGGGTAAGTACCAAGGTGAAAACCATTGGAGATCACTCTGTAAAACACACAGTAGGCAGTAGTGTAATATGAGCTGCTAGCATTGTATGCAAATATACTTTTTAGTCATCTGCCACTATAACACTGTACCTCTTTGGAGAGCATACCCGTGGGCATCTCTCACTCCAGAAGCAATACATAATTCAGAGGGTGGATAGATGATTTAAAAAATAGTAAATAATTGATTAAATACAAAGCAACATATTAATAAAGGGCTTTTTATTATCAGGTAATATCTAACTATTCTTTAAAGAGTTCTTTATAAGAACTCTAACTTGGGCCTTCAAAAGAAGAAAAGCAATAGGCCTAACAGGCTTTATTTTGCATAAATGCTAAATGCACATAAGTATTGGGTGTGTTAGAATTCTTAAATACCATGTACAAATTTAGTAAAATAATGAAAAAATGAATAATGCATTGACTAGTGGATGTTAATGATGTGTAGTTCCTAAAAAAATGGTGGCAACGTTGAATCTAAAATTGATAATGAAATTTAAAAATATCAATGCTATATTTGAACTTAGCATTCTGAATTCTGTTTTAATTTTTTTAATGGGTGTGGAATTGCCTGCAATAGCCACTGTAGTGAAATAGTTAAATAAGCAAAGTTTTTATGATGGCCAATTGGGCACTTTATATTGGGTGGAGAAAAGCAGATCTATTTAAATCCAATTATATGAGTGGTCACTGTGCTACTATACAGTATATGTTTTGAACTATGCTTGATTCAGATCCATTCCATTGGCTTCTAAGCTCACTAATACATTCACCTTATATTCAACTTACCTTATATTTTGCACCTAGGATTACAAAATGGTTACACATATAATGAAATAAAAAAGGTAAGGTTGCTGTCTCAGTCTAACTTCCCAATCTGGCATAAAAAAACAAAAACAAAGATAGGGGCGCAACCAATATATACAATGTAAATATACTTTGTTTGTCTTTACAATATTTCTTCTTACAGTAAAGCCTCAAACTCAAAATTTGAGAAAAAGTGTACGTATCCACCTTTGTGTGCATATGTTTAAAAATAATAATTTATCATTCATTCATCAATTATATCTTTGGATAGTCGTACTTAGGGTTGAGAATTGGTAACACTCACATATTCTATAGAAGAAAATAATATACATTGTAAGAACAAATATTGAAGGGCTTCTCTTTAATATTGATATTTTTGATTGGTAATTACATAAAAATATCTGCCATGACACAGGAGTCTCAAATTAAATCGATGAGCTTTTGCTTGGCTATTTTTAATAATGACAATATTAATGTGGCTGACATACAAAAAATTGTATTTTGGTATATCCAATAACTCAAGGGAATATATTTATAAAAATGGGTAAACAAACTGGTTACATGTTTTTGAGAGTGCAGCACCTTTGTTTATTGCAAGCTGTTGGCTTGAACATATCCACTTACGCAGGAGATGGATGGAGCACTTGAGAAAGAAAGTATGCAAATAATGCTCTTCAATAAATGTAGTACTGGAAATATATTAAGGTTATTTGCTTAGTTTTAGTTAAGGGAGTTGCCCATGTGTTCTGTTAAGCCAAACTCATATATATCTATTATTGTCATCAGGGGACTTTACAGCAATGTATCAATCTCCTGAAGAAACAGCCAGAGAACTCTGACTGAACATTACTCAAAAAAAGTCCTATAACAGCCTCATTAAATTGGGGCTACATTTTAAAAAGTAGCCTGTAACGGGTTACGGCTATTAAATTAGTCCTGTAACGTTGCTCGCAGCGGACTTGCGCAGGCCGGCCGAGAATAGGCTACGTGGAGAGCAACGTTAAACATCTTCCCCTTAAATCTTTTGATCAGTCGAGCCCATAACATCTGCGTTTTCAAATCAGCTGTTAAATTTCAACGTGTTTGAAAAGACACCATGGCTTGCAAGCTCGTAACCCGCAAATGGAGGCAGAATTTATACAGGCACAAAATAGGACCCGCAAAGGGTTTACTTACTACTTAGAAATACTGTAAAGGGCAATATAAACACACCAGCGCAGTTTAAAATATAGTAGGGAAAGCATGGAAGGGCATTACAATTAATTGTACAATACCCCCCCCCCCCCCAAAAGGCATTATTAAAATATATATTTTTTTATCATATGTTGGAATGGCCATGCACATGCCAATATGAAGCCATACTGCAACATACATAAAGCAATTAAAGACACACTACCTGATTAAATAGCAAGACAAAAACATAAAACTCATGCCATATTAACCCTTTCTCACTGACAGAGGCTCTATTGTGGATCCTAATATATCAGTATAATTCCATATACATCTTGCTCATAACATCTACATGTGGTAACACAAATAGTGGCCATATTTCACCTCCACATAAAATATATCAAGCACCCAGGGAACAATTGATTATTTCTTGTTGAGTCTTTCAGTCGTGTCCTACTCTTTGTGACACTATGGACTGCAGCTCAATTAGCTAGGTCTCTGCTTGTGCTGATCTACAAGGTTTGCATGCCAAAGATCCTAGAGTGGGTTGCCGGTTCCTTCTCTACTGGATTGTGATTTATCTGACCTCTCTGTTATCACTTGCCCACCTACACTGGCCCTACATGGTATAGCTCACAGCTTCATTCACGTACACAAACCCCTTCACCATCACGACCACTTAGCAATCCACACTCCTGGAAATTAATGAATAGCAGAACATAATGGGAGGTCACCAAATGGGAATGGCTAGACATCTTGACAAATGGAAACAAGCAATGGCGTGGGACTTTTCACGATGGGCATAGTGGAGATTACCGCTGATGGAGAGGAGTTGGCTGTTGATCCACAAGCCTATGCACAGCCTCAATGTGTTTTTGCGGACCCTCCTGATGGGTTAGAGTAAATTAGTGTGGTGTATGTCCCCCTGGTCCCCCTCAGTATTGCTAAGTGGTGGTGGTGAAGGGGCTTGTGTACTGCAATGAAGCTGTGAGCTATACCATGTAGGATTACTCTAGGTGGGCAGGTCATAGCAGAGAGGTCAGACAATTCCCAATCCACTAGAGAAAGAACTGGCAACCCACCCCAGTATCATTGGCATGCAAACCTTGTGGAACAGCACAGGCAGAGACCTAGCTAACTTTGCTGCAGTCGTCAGGGTCACAGAGAGTCAGACTCAACTGAAGGACTGAACAACAAATAATCTAATGTTCCCCGGGTACTTGATCTATGAGATGTTGGCCATTATTTGTGTTCCCAAATGTAGATATGATGAGCGAGATGTATATGCAATAATATTGATATTTTGGGGGCTACAATAGAGCCTCTGTGGGTGAGAAAGGGTTATTATGGGCTTAGTGTCTTGTTTTGGTGTTTCAATTGAATCAAGTAGTTTGTCTTTAATTGATTTATGGCTTTTCATATTGGCAGCTGCATGACCATTCCAAGATATGATAAAACAAATATATTTATTAAATGCATTCTTATTATTGAGGGATTATTTTGCAAGTAATTGCAGTCACACATATGCTAAGTGGTGATGGGGCTTGTGTACCTAAATGAAGCTGTGAGCTTTACCATGTAGGGCTAGTGTAGGTGGGTATGTCATAGCAGAGAGGTCAGACAAATCACAGTCCTCTAGAGAAGGAGCTGGCAACCCACTCCAGTGTCACCTGTCATAATCCTGTTAGACCGTCAGGGGAATGTTCCTACTCCACAGTATCACTAATTGGACTTTGCCCGTGTATTAATACTTTATTATGATTAGATTGCAGATTTAGTATTATATAATATCTAATGCTATTATGACTATTATTCCTCTTAATATGTATGGATATATTGCATGTTAATTAGTGTTCATTAGTTTACATCTAGAGGAATGTGACACTAATGTGATGCATGTGGTCCCAGGACCCCAGCCATTGAAAACACACTGACACGGTTACAATGGTATTACAATGCTTTATTATTTACACAGACCACAATCAGCAGTGGTCAAGACTGTGCAACAATATCATGGGTGTGGTGTCGGCGGGCCCAGAGAGAGCAAGAGGCTAGGATTGAAAAAAAGGGGATACCTACAGGGGGTAATGTCATAGTCTAGAATAAGCATGATGCATAGCACCTACCAGGGTCACATGTGGTCACTACACCCCTGCAAACAGAATCTGATAAAAAAAAAGGATCATCAGAAATCACTCCATTTAATTGAAGAATTATAACTTAGCACTTAAAACGTCTATATATGCTCAATGAAACAGATGATTCAACCTCTGGACTGTGTAATCCAATCCAATTTCACACATACAGTGTAGTGACAGAAAAATTTAAAGAAATTAAAAAGTGGTCAACTAAAAAAAACGGAGGAGGATAAAAAAAAAAACTAATCACAATGCATGTACTGTACAGTACAGTGCTAAATACTGTAACTGTAACAATATACCAACTCACCTGATTCCAATCTGCAAGCATTGCTATTAGCTAGGTATCTGTATAATCAGCAATATGGGACACAAAGGTCAGCAGCCAGATTCACTGTTACTTACATCAGACCCAAGGATCTGTTCTCAGACCAATATTGAGGTCAGGAACACATGCTTCACTAGTGCATATATTAATGCTGGCTGTCATTAACATGCCATTGTGAGACTTTGCAAGTTCACCGCCATAGCGGTAATAGTCTACATTGAAGCTAACAACAATCATGTCTTAGATATCTGGCTATATGATAGCTTTAAGATTGTGAGAGCTACATGTTAAAGGGGCTGTCATTGAAGGAATTTCTACCTGAGAGGTACTGGGAAAACAGTACACCTCATACAATGCTTGCAGATGCAGGAAATGCCTCATGGATCTGAAATGAACCTAAAACAATACAAATGGAAAAAAAAAAAAAAAGAAAAAACCCTAAAACATAAGGCCTTAAAAAAGGGACTGCAGCATCTCTTCTCAACAGCATTCCTCAGTGATCATCAATTGGTGACATGTTAAACAGAACGCTACGTGTCCACAGGGAAGAGGATCATGGACCACGTGATCGGAGGTAGCCATCTGCATACAAAATATCACCATCACATAGGCCAAAATCCTATCTCCTCCTCCACCTGGGCACAGGGTCCACATTGACCGCGGCCGGATGCTGTCTCCTCGCTGTTGGTGGTTGTGGTGGCGCTCACTGTGCTGGTAGAGATGAGCGCCATACAATTGAGTGTATTCACTTAGGCTTCCCTGACATCACTTTCACTCCTGTCTTGCTGGTCTCCTGTTGTTGTCCTCCTCCTCATGTTTTCTGTTCTGCTGTCCCTTTTCTAATGCTTTCTTGTTCTTGAATAGGGGCAGTTTTAAATAGTCAGTTCTTATCTAAGTTTTTTTTTTTATTCCAGATTGAGATCACTAGCTACCTTGGGAAACACACAAAATTATTTTTCCTAGTCTCTACCAAATTTTGAATACAATGTGGACACAGCTGTACTCAGAAGGATCTTAAGATACCTGAGAGTATTTTTTGAAAAATATCCTATATTTGGGGGAAAGGAAATAAGATACTTGTCTCGTCATTTTGTCCTCAAACACTTATGTTTACCAATCATTGTTCATTCTGACCTAAGCCCACCTTGGTATACAGAACAGTTTCTCCATGATTAAATGAAACTCATGAGATTTTAGATTTAATGCTCTGATTCTAAGAAAGTATATATATATATATAAACACTTCAAAACAAGCATCCGGCTAAAATATTCAGTGTCCATGCCCCAATTCTTTAAGCGGATCTTGCAGAAAAGGACAAGTTTTACACAGACCTGTGCAATCTCTTACAAAACGTCCCTGCAGAGGACAAGGTCGTCATCCTCTGCGACTTCAATGCCAGAGTAGGCAAGGATTCAGAAGTTTGGAAAGGGGTATTTGGCTATCATGGTGTTGGAAATTACAATGACAACGGGCGCCTTCTGCTAGAGTTTTGCACTGAGCAGAAACTCACCATCACCAATTCAGTTTTCCAGCAGAAAAAGACAGACTAAAGACAACCTGGATGTTGAGGATGGACTCTACATCCGATTCCGCACAGACATCAGTTTGTTCATCCTGAGGTGACTAAAGACCCACACCAAGACAGTGGAATGACTCGCCGACGATGCTGCCCTTGTTTCCCATACGGCGACAGCTCTGCAGCAAATGACATCTTGCTTTGCCGAAGCTGCCGAGCTCTTTGGTCTAGAAGTCAATTTAAAGAAGACTGAAGATCTCCACCGGCCCGCACCTAAGGAAAATTACTGTCCTTGCATCACTATTGGCGAGTCTAAGCTGAAAACAGTCCAAAAGTTTACCTACCTGGGTTGCATCATCTCCTCGGACGCAAATGTTGACAAGAAAATTGACAACAGACTGGCAAAGGTAATTGGTACATTTGGCAAGTTATATAAAAGGGTTTGAAACAACAAGCATCTGAACAAGTGCACAAAGGTCAAAGTGTACAGAACTGTTGTGCTGACCACCCTACTGTATGGTTCCGAGTCGTGTGCTACCTACCGCCACCACCTACAATTTCTTGAGCGCTTTCATCAACTCTGTCTCCGCACCATCCTCAACATTCACTAAGATGACTACATACATATAAATCTTAATAATTATATGTCTTATCCTGTACCACAAACATTACTTCATGCCTCACTAGATTCAGTTATTTCTATACTTGGTTGAATAACACTGTCCAGTTCCTGGGGCCATATTAAATTCCAGCCAGTGTACCTCGTAAGGGCTGCATGCTCAAAATTTGGCCATTTTATGTTGCTATTAAATTAGAAGTGTTGCAAGTTACGGGCAAGAGATGCAAAATCGTAAACCAGTTCTTGGCCGTCGTAAATGCGGGCTGGAATGCAAACAATTAAGCAAGCGCGTAGTTACGGGTTTAGATTTAGCCATTGGCAACAGAGATCGTCATCACTGCGTCACAAGAAAATGGAGGATGGATTTAAAAGTCTTACTGAGTTCCATTACGAACAGCGAGCAAACGCACATTCAAGTCATAATGCAATATTAATAAAGCCGCAAATATGATATTCTATCATATGCGAGTTACAGTATATGTATTAACACATTGATTGCTGGGATCGATACAACACATATGTTCTTTGATTACTCCTGAACAGTAAGTGTGTGTGTACTTGTTCAGTGATTAGTGGCAGCTGAGAGGGGGGGTGGTTTTGCCTGTGTAAAGCTATATCAGTGTGTGACTTTTTGTGGTCTGCTTGTATCGGTGCTGTGATTACTACTGAACAGTAAGTGTGTTGTGTACTTGTGCAATGATTAGTGGGCAGGTGAGTAGTAAGAACCTAATATAAAAAGGGTAAGGTACAAACACTTCTAGCATAAGGGCAGTTCTAGTATAAGTGTAGGAGTTTAAATAAAAGGAGGGAGTGCAAGAGGGGAGCACATTGTAGTGCTTTATAAAAAAAAAAAAAACACTGTAATTATGACAACCTCACTCAGTGTAGATCCTGTCATATGTATGCACTACTGGAGCAGACGATCCAGGGTCCATACCTCTGTGACAGATGTGAGCATGTAGTCTATCTTGAAACTCAAACTGGAGAACTGGAGAGGAGAATTGCAGCACTTAGTGATATTGCTCCACTGGAAAGGGGGTTGGTGCTCACAGAGCACAGTTTAGCTGGGCCTAGCATGGAGGGTGGAGCTGGGGCTAGTGAGGATGTCCAGGGAGGTAGCTGGGTTACAGTTACAAGGGGAAGTAGGGGGAACAGGAGCAGGAGGCAGGCCAGTTTTGAGTTGGCAAGCATTAACAGATTTGCTAGATTGAGTGAAACTATTGGGGATGTCCATTCAGGAATGGGAATGCCAGATAGAGCTGTTCCCTCTAGCAGCGGTAGAACAGTTATACTGGAGGAGTGGGATGGCAGAATAGGCAGAGCAACAGGTAGGTTTTGGTGATTGGGGACTCTATTATTAGGAAGGTAGACAGGGTGATTTGTCATCCAGATTCCAGCAATCAAACAGTTTGCTGTCTCCCGGGTGCTTGGGTTCGGCATGTTGTGGATCGGGTAGATATATTATTGGGAGGGGCTGGAAATGAACCAGCGGTCTTGGTACACATTGGTACCAATGACAAAGTTAGTGGAGTGTCCTAAAGAATGATTTTAATGGTCTAACGGCAGCTATACAACGTATGGACTGGGACAGAGAACTGCCAGGTAAAATTACTGAACATAAATGGACAACGTTCAAATCCTTACTAACTAAACATACTTATCACCATATATCATGCAGAAATAAAAGTAGAAGGAGTAAATCACAACCCATGTGGCTTAACAATGAATTAAAGACGAAGATGAGGGGTAAAAAACAAGCATTTAAATTATACAAACTAGAAGGGACAGAGACTGCTTTACATAAGTATAAGGAAATCAACAAGGCTTGAAAAAGGGCTATTAGACAGGCTAAAATCGAAAATGAAAATTTAGTTGCAAAGGAGAGTAAGACTAACCCTAAAATATTTTGTATATATATTAGAGGGAAGAAGGCCAGGAAGGAAGCTATAGGAACATTACAATGTGACACAGGCCGTCTGATAATTAGTGACCACGAAAAGGCAGATGAGCAGTGGTTGGGTCACTGCAACATAATGGGGCTACACTACTTTCACCAAATAACTAGTTAACGCAGGAAGTAATCCAAAAGAGGTTGGAAAAAATAAATGTTAATAAAGCCCCTGGTCCTGATGGAATACATCCAAGGGTACTGAGGGAACTGGGCTCTGTAATAGCAAAGCCATTATATTGTATGTAATTTTTCAAGATTCACTCAACACAGGGTCTCTACCAAATGACTGGAGAAAGGCAGAGGTGATACCTATATTTAAGAAGGGAGCAAGAGCAAACCCGGGGAATTATAGACCAGTGAGTTTCACTTCGGTAGTAGGAAAGCTTTTAGAAGGGTTAATAAGGTATAATATACAAGAATATATCTATTCAAACAGGATTATAAGTAGGAGCCAACATGGATTAATGAAGGATAGGTCATGTCAAACAAACCTAATTAGTTTCTATGATGAGGTTAGTAGGAACTTGGATCAAGGCAACTCAGTGGATGTAGTCTATTTGGATTTTGTAAAGGCTTTTGATACAGTGCCATATGGGAGACTATTGAACAAACTAAGGGATACAGGAATTGCCATAAATATTTGCTCGTGGATTTAGAGCTAGCTAAAAGATAGGAAGCAAAGGGCTGTGGTAAATGAAACATACTCAGATTGGACTAATGTGGGGTTCCTCAGGGTACAGTATTCGGTCCCCTTCTTTTTAACATATTTTTTTAAAGACTTGAAAGTGGGATTGGAGCGTGGTGGCTCCATTTTTGCTGATGACACAAAGTTGTACAAGGTAATTAAATCAGAAAATTATGTACTTTCCCTCCAAAGGCATTTGCATAAATTAGAGGAATGGGCATCTAAGTGGCAGATGAGATTTAATATGAATAAATGTAAAGTTGAGTAGAAAGGAAAAATAGCAATGCAATTTATAATCTTAATGGAGCAAATCTAGGGGTATCAGATATTGAAAGGGATTTGGGAGTACTTGTGGACAACTGCCTAGGTAACAGTGCTCAAAGCCAAGCAGCAGCTGCAAAGGCAAATAAAATATTAGTGTAAAGGATCCTTTCATTAGTGCAGCGATGATCCTTGCAGCTTCTCCCGAACTCCAGCTGAAACGAAGTGATTATAGTTCCCGGTCCCCCAAACATGAGTCGAGACTTCATGAAGGGGTAAAACGAACTCATGTGCTGGCACACCCAGGCTGGTTTTTATTACAGTCAGGTACAAACAGAACACACCCAGGGGAAGGTATAAACAACCAATAACACAATAGTAACACCCACAGTTTCCCTCCCCTCTACTTGAGAGATAATTGAGTTTATTACTGGATCTACTCAATTATCTCCCAGCTAAAACTTACACATTTTTATAATTTTATGATTTTACATAGTACATAAATAAAACTTAAATTTTTATTAACAACATAAATTGTGGAACAACTTATTAAAAAATGGCATGAATCAGACCAGGGGTTCAAAAGTTAGTAAAAGTATCTTTTACACATAACACAGACATTTCACATATCCCCCATAGTTGGCCACACAATACACATATAGGGACAATAGGTGGGTCACACCTCCCTGAGGCTACCTGGCAACTTTGATACAATCAGACATGGATTAGATCATCCTTCTTTGTTCTTATGTCTGAGAATGAAAACACTTTATACAATAGACTTCCTTATCTTATGAGAGTCTCTGTAACAGGATTATCTCCCATGCCAAGGTCTGCACTAGTCTGGGCCAATATTCTGCAGAGCATAAACCCACATACATACAGTATAATAGTAGGATCATATTTTAACCATAATAATCATAAAACAGGGTAAAACAGTGATGGGTTCCGTTACACACCTCCCCCGTGACCATAAGCCGGCATACACGGTCTGATCCCAACGGATCAGCCTGGGGATGTCCGGACAAAAAGTATTTGTTGGTCAATTCTCTAGTTTGACAACCCATCAGCATTACTGCAATTCACATATCCCCAGATACCTGGGATCTGAGCGCACAAAACTACCGAATAGCGCTCAGATCCTATTCACACAGTTCAATTGCCATGTAGCTAAAGTCTTTCCCATAGTCTTTCATTGTATGAATGGGCTCCATGGCATAGCTATCTGGGGTATCACAGCTCCCACAGGGCAAGTACCGAATGACCCCCCTGTATGTAAAGGGCCAGAATGAGTGACATACACTCTGGTATGGCCGAATACTGTGTTTGAAGGGCAATATGTCCCAGGGCCATAGTCGCAGGTCCTACAGTAATCTTGCAAATCTCCCGTGACCCCTGGCCAGAAAAAGGACTGGGTGAGTCTGTCCCTCGTCTTTTTAATGCCTAAGTGACCTGCTAGGGGATACTTACGGGGCATTATCAACTGTCTTTTTTCTACCTGGTCATGAGTCGAGGGAGAGGCTTCCATAGCTCTGGATTGCTGCCGAGTGGTAACAGCTAGGGCTCCTTCAGTACTGCAGGCTGCCAATTGTGACGTCAGGCATCCTAGATCATTTCCCAGCAGTATTTCCTCGGGCAAATCTGGCATGATGCCCACTTCCACCGCTTTGTCCCCGGTACCCCAATCGATGTGGACTCGGGCCGTTGGTAACTTGTGAATTGCCCCTCCGGCTACCCTTACAGCAATGGTGCGTCATGTGTGCTGGGTCGGGGCAACTCGGTGTGGCTGGATCAAAGTAATAGTAGCCCCGCTGTCCCTCAGTCCTCAAGCCTCTTGCCCATTGAGTTTTACTGATTGGCGGTGATGTGCCCTGTTATCCCCAGCCGCTTGTACAGGGTTTACCTCATGTAAGGTGGCCCAATTTTCACCATTGCCACTAGGTGTCTCTTGCGGCAGATAATTGTAATCCTCATGCACACAGTGTGTGGCATCGGTGCCCGCCCCCAACAGTCTGTAGTGCGTTGTGGGCAGTTAGGTTTGATGTGCCCCACTTATTTGCACCCATGACACATCGGAGCAGTCCTTTGGTATCCTCTGTTTGTGGTATTGCCCCCTGGTGGTGGTACCCTCTGTGGCATAGTTGGCGGGCCAGAGGACAACATAATAAAAAATGGCATGAATCAGACCAGGGGTTCAAAAGTTAGTAAAAGTATCTTTTACACATAACACAGACATTTCACATATCCCCCATAGTTGGCCACACAATACACATATAGGGACAATAGGTGGGTCACACCTCCCTGAGGCTACCTGGCAACTTTGATACAATCAGACATGGATTAGATCATCCTTCTTTGTTCTTATTTCTGAGAATGAAAACACTTTATACAATAGACTTCCTTATCTTATGAGAGTCTCTGTAACAGGATTATCTCCCATGCCAAGGTCTGCACTAGTCTGGGCCAATATTCTGCAGAGCATAAACCCACATACATACAGTATAATAGTAGGATCATATTTTAACCATAATAATCATAAAACAGGGTAAAACAGTGATTGGTTCCGTTACAATTAGCATGTATTAAGAAGGGTATAGAAGCAAGGGAAGCAATAATAATACTCCCACTATACAAAACCCTAGTACACCCTTGTTTGTAATATGGAGTAAAATATTGGGCACCACTACATAAAAAGGACATTTTAGAGCTGAAAAAAGTACAGAGAAGGGCAACAAAGCTAATAAGAGGAATGGCGGGGCTAAGTTATGAAGAAAGACTAACGAAATTAAACTTATTTACTCTAGAAAAAAGGCGTCTAAGAGGGGATATGATTAACTTAACGAACCTGCAAAGCGAGGGACGCAGTTGCTGGCAAGGAGCGCCTTTGGCGCTCCTTGCCAGCAACTGCGGAGTTTAGGCCCGCAAATGCGGACCCTTGTGAAGTAAGGGGCCTCATTTGCGGAGGTGGAGGCTCCCAAGTCGACCGCAAAATTTACGGACTTAGCATACACAAATACGAGCCGCGGGTCTTAGAAAAATAAACATTACGAGCTCACAAAAATACGACCTTAGCGCCAGAAACACTCCCATGAAAACATTAAAAACACAATATATACATACAACAAACACATAAAATGCTTACCCACAGCAAGGGGGGCCACCCAGGACCTCTGAAAGTGAAGTTACACCTCAATTTAAGTCCAAATACAAGAGTTTAGACACTCGAAAATCCCCTAAGCAAGAGAAAAAATAGCCGCCGAAAAAAAAACGAAAACGAGGCTACAGGACCCTAAACACGCAAAACACCACATACGAATTTTCCGAAAAAGACGGACGAGGTCCAAGAACAAGGACGCAAAATCTGCCACAGCCGCGTACCACACACATTAGGCGCCATTTTACAACACTAACTTACACAATGCGGAAGTACACAGCTACCCTAACGGATTTGCCTCGCTCACGCACACTATTTACACTACACACTGCACACATTACTGACACTTACACAGCAGCTCCACAGCAGTGAACACACACATTGTATGCTGCAGCAACATGAAAACAGATTGCCAGCTCTTCAACACAATGCTTCCTGCATATATTACTTGAAAATAGGTAACGTATATTCATTTCCTATTTTATTCATTATTTCATTAGCATACAAAAAATAACGGCAACGCTGCTCATAACACACAAACCACTTCTATTTCTGGAGCTTGAGGAATTGATAAAAATTGGAATCCATCTGATATTGTAGGGATGTTCTCTAGAAGAAAAGATTGAGGATAGCTGACAGGAGTAATAATGTAAGAGAACAGATGAAATTGGTTAAAAGTTGAAAGTTAAGGATAACAAAGCTAGATCCCTTAGGACAGTGTTTCTCAAATGCAGTCCTCAGGGCCCACCAACAGTTCACAGTTTATGTATGTCCCTGCTTCAGCACAGGTGAGCTAATTAGAGGCTCAGTAGGTGGTTAAACAGAAGTACTGAGCCTCTGATTAGCTCACCTGTGCTCCAACAGGGATATACCTAAAATGTGAACGGTTGGTGGTCCCTGAGGACTGAAGTTGAGAAGCACTGCCTAAGGAGGACCATAGTGGGAAGATCAGTTGTCCTTATAATGAGGAGAAGGTAGATTCTATGAGTAGGCACCGTGATAGTTTGTCCTGTCCAGACATTATGTGAGCTGCAGCAAGAATACACAATACTGTTTAAGAGTATATGAATGGAATATCGATCTCACACCAGGTGGCAATGATTATTTTGTATTGGTGGAGCAGTCTGTACCGAGTTGAGGAGGTATAATGTGTCACAAGCCACATTTTGATGCAAGGAACCCCAAAAGCAAGGGCCTTTATGGCCCAAAGCCGTACTGTCACATCCCCTGAACTCATGGACAGTTTTTGGGACCCTAGCCCATAAAATTAGCAACTCCACCGTGGCGATGAGAATTGTTTTAAGGACTGTGACAATTTGTTTTTCATCTATGTGTAATGTAGTGTTGGACATCAGGTCCTGATTGTGTACCCTGGACTTCCAAGAAGTCATGCCTGTGAGTATTCAATCCTACTAGACTCTGATTTTATTTTTAATGTTTAAGGTATTCAGGCTGTGGTCAAAATATGCTAGGATATGATATAATTTTACCAAGTCTCTTTAGATAGTATCAACCAATCTAGTGCAGTAGCATGACCCTGCTGGGTGTAATTGTATAGAAAGCAATTACTCTTAAGCATTGGATAATAGTGACTTATCCAGTAATATATTAATATGTTATAATGTTTATAATAGTGACTTTATTTAGTAGTGCTGATTGTAGGGCCTTATTTCATGAGTGAGTTAGTAATAATAGTAAGGAATAAACGCTTTAGAGGCAGGAGTTTAGGATGAAGGAAGGGACACTCATATTTTCATGTGGTTGCCATTTTTGTATTAGGAGGCCATGACACTTGCATTTGGTATTTCTCACTGCAATTTTACTATTTACTACTCAGATGCTCTGGCATCTCAGCAGTTTCTTATCCCTACCATGAACGGAGCAGATGAAATAAACCAAGCATTGTAAACAGGACACTGGCTCATTAATTACCACCCAAAATGTTTGTCTGGTCAGAGAGGGTCAGTAAGGGGGAGATATGGGTATTAAGAAGGAGAATTAGAGTGGGATAAATACAGAATTGGGAAAAACTCTTAAGATTTATTATGTGTGTTTTATTAATTCTGTTTAATCAATGTACTCCCTATCTAATTATCCAGGATAACCCTGAATGCCCTTTTAATTCAAAAATATATACAACTATTTTTAAAGTTATCCATCTGCTGTCACCACTTTCTTTGGTGGAGAATTCCACAGTTTAACCACATTTACTGTGAACTACCCTTTTCTTTCTTTAAGGTGGATTTTTTTTTCTTCTACCTTCAGAGGGTGTCCTCTTGTTGAAAAACCCTTGGCACAAAAAGCTCCCTTGACAAATCTTTATATTGACCCTGGATGCATTTACAATATCTCACAAAAATGAGTACACCCCTCATATTTGTGTAAATATTTTATTATATCTTTTCATGTGACAACACTGAAGAAATGACACTCTGCTACAATGTAAAGTAGTCAATGTACAGCCTGTATAACTGTAAATTTGCTGTCCACTCAAAATAACTCAACACAGAGCCTTTAATGTCTAAACCGTTGACAACAAAAATGAGTACACCCCTAAGTGGAAATGTCCAAATTGGGCCCAATTAGCCATTTCCCTGTCATGTGACTCGTTAGTGTAACAAGGTCTCAGGTGTAAATGGGGAGCAGGTGTGTTAAATTTGGTGTTATCACTCTCACACTCTCTCATACTGGTCACTGGAAGTTCAACATGACACCTCATGGCAAAGAACTCTCTGAGGATCTGAAAAAAAAGAACTATTGCTCTACATAAAGATGGCCTAGGCTATAAGAAGATTGCCAAGACCCTGAAACTGACCTGCAGCACGGTGGGCAAGACCATACAGCGGTTTCACAGGACAGGTTCCACTCAGAACAGGCCTCGTCTTGGTCGACCAAAGAAATTGAGTGCACGTGCTCACCGACATATCCAGGAGTTGTCTTTGGGAAATAGACATAGGAGTGCTGCCAGTAATGCTTCAGAGCTTGAAGGGGTGGGGGGTCAGCCTGTCAGTGCTCAGACCATACACTGCATCAAATTGGTCTCATCTAAAGATGATGCACAAGAAAGCCCGCAAACAGTTTGCTGAAGACAAGCAGACTAAGGACATGGATTACTGGAACCATGTCCTGTGGTCCGATGAGACCAAGATAAACTGATTTGGGTCAAATGGTGTCAAGCGTGTGTGGCGGCAACCAGGTGAGGACTACAAAGACAAGCGGGTCTTGCCTACAGTCAAGCATGGTGGTGGGAGTGTCATGGTCTGGGCCTGCATGAGTGCTGCCAACACTGGGGAGCTACAGTTCATTGAGGGAACCATGAATGCCAACATGACTGGGCCGCAGGGCAGTATTCCAACATGATAACGACCCCAAACAAACCTCCAAGATGACCACTGCTTTGCTAAAGAATTTGAAGGTGAAGGTGATGGACTGGCCAAGCATGTCTCCAGACCTAAACCCTATTGAGTATCTGTGGGGCATCCTCAAAAGGTGGGGTAGCGCAAGGTCCACCAGCTCCGTGATGTTATCATGGAGGAGTGTAAGAGGACTCCAGTGGCAACCTGCGAAGCTCTGGTGAACTCCATGCCCATGAGAGTTAAGGCAGTGCTGGAAAAGTGCACACAAAATATTGACACTTTGAGCCCAATTTGGACATTTCCACTTAGGGGTGTACTCACTTTTGTTGCCACCGGTTTAGACATTAATTGCCGTGTGTTGAGTTATTTTGAGGGGACAGCAAATTTACACTGTTGTAAAGTAGTAAGTGTACAGCCTGTATATTGTAGCAGAGTGTCATTTCTTCAGTGTTGTCACATGAAAATATATAATAAAATGTTTACAAAAATTTTAGGAATTTAGTCACTTTTGTGAAATACTGCTTTAAGGTAATCATATGCCCTTTTAGGTGCCATTTTTTTGAGTAAATACGTTTAGTTTGGTTAGTCTTTCTTCATAGCTTAGTCCCTCCATTTCCCTTATTAGTTTTGTTTCCCTGCTCTGTACTTTTTTCAGCTCTAAAATGTCCTTTTATGAAGTGGTGCCCAAACTTGTACTCCATATTTCAAATGAGGGCATACTGTTTGAATAGTGTCAAAATTATATTTGCTTCCCTGGCATCTTTACCTTTCTTAATACAAGCTAATATTTTATTAGCCTTTGCAGATGCCACTTGGCATTGAGCACTGTTACCTAGGTGGTTGTCCACAAGTACTTACAAATTCCTTTCAAGATTCGATAGCCCTAGAATGGCTCCATTAAGATTATAAATTGAATGCCTATTTTTCCTTGCCAAATGCATAAGTCTACATTTATTTGTATTACATTTCATCTGCCATTTAGTTGCCCATTCCTCTAATGTATGCAAATCCCTTTGGGGGGAAAGAACATCATTTGCTGATTGAATTACCTTGTACAACTTAGTGCCAGCAAAAATTGAGACAATACTTTCTAGTTCTATTTCTAAGTCATTAATAAATATGTTAAAAAGGAGAGGACCTAATACTGAACAGTTAACAGTGAGCTACACATACAGTGGATATAAAAAGTCTACACACCCCTGTTAATGTCAGGTTTCTGTGCTGTAAAAAAATGAGACAAAGATAAATCATTTCAGAACTTTTTCCACCTTTTAATGTGACCTATAATCTGTACAAGTCAATTGAAAAACAAACTGAAATCTTTTAGGTGGAGGGAAGAAAAAAAGAAAAGAAATATAATGTGGTTGCATAAGTCTGCACACCCTCTTATAACTGGGGATGTAGCTGTGTTCAGAATTAAGCAATCACATTCCAAATTGTGTTAAATAGGAGTCAGCATACACCTGCCATCATTTAAAGTGCCTCTGATTAACCCCGAATAAAGTTCAGCTGCTTTAGTTGGTCTTTCCTGACATTTTCTTAGTTGCATCCCACAGCAAAAGCCATGGTCCACAGAGAGCTTCCAAAGCATCAGAGGGATCTCATTCTTAAAAGGTATCAGTCAGGAGAAAGGTACAAAAGAATTTCCAAGGCATTAGATATACCATGGAACACAGTGAAGACAGTCATCATCAAGTGGAGAAAATGTGGCACAACAGTGACATTACCAACAACTGGAGCTCCCTCCAAAATTGATGAAAAGACGAGAAGAAAACTGGTCTGGGAGGCTACCAAGAGGCCTACAGCAACATTAAAGGAGCTGCAGGAATATCTGGCAAGTACTGGCTGGGTGGTACATGTGACAACAATCTCCCGTATTCTTCATATGTCTGGGCTATGGGGTAGAGTGGCAAGACGAAAGCCTTTTCTTACAAAGAAAAACATCCAAGCCAGGCTACATTTTGCAAAAACACATCTGAAGTCTCCCAAAAGCATGTGGGAAAAGGTGTTTTTAGGTTCTGATGAAACCAAGGTTGAACTTTTTGGCCATAATTCCAAAAGATATGTTTGGCGCAAAAACAACACTGCACATCACCAAAAGAACACCATACCCACAGTGAAGCATGGTGGTGGCAGCATCATGCTTTGGGGCTGTTTTTCTTCAGCTGGAACTGGGGCCTTAGTTAAGATAGAGGGAATTATGAACAGTTCCAAATACCAATTGGCACAAAACCTTCAGGCTTCTGCTAGAAAGCTAAACATGAAGAGGAACTTCATCTGTGGGGTGATCTGGGTGATCTGAAGAGGGCTGTGCTCAGGAGATGCCCTCGCAATCTGACAGATTTGGAGTGTTTTTGCAAAGAAGAGTGGGCAAATCTTGCCAAGTCAAAATGTGCCATGCTGAAAGACTCATACCCAAAAAGATTGAGTGCTGTAATAAAATCAAAAGGGGCTTCAACCAAGTATTAGTTTCAGTATGTGCATACTTATGCAACCATATTATTTTATTTTTATATTTTTTCTTCCCTCTATCTAAAAGATTTCAGTTTGTTTTTCAATTGAGTTGTACAGTTTATAGGTCACATTAAAGGTGGAAAAAGTTCTGAAATGATTTATCTTGGTCTCATTTTTTTACATTACAGAAACCTGAAATTTTAAAAGGGGTGTGTAGACTTTTTATATCCCCTCCACCCGAAAACATATACAGTGGGGGAAAAAAGTATTTAATCCCCTGCTGATTTTGAACGTTTGTCCACTGACAAAGAAATGATCAGTCTATAATTTTAATGGTACGTGTATTTTAACAGTGAGAGACAGAATAACAACAACAACAAAAAACAAACAAGATAGACGCATGTCAAAAAAGTTATACATTGATTTGCAGGTCAATAAGGGAAATAAGTATTTGACCCCTTTGACTTAGTACATGGTGGCAAAACCGCTGTTGGCAATCACAGAGGTCAGACATTTCTTGTAGTTGGCCACCAGCTTTGTACACATCTTAGGAGGGATTTTGTCCGACTCCTCTTTGTAGATCCTCTCTGAGTCATTAAGGTTTTGAGGCTGATGTTTGGGAATTCGAACCTTCAGTTCCCTTACACAGATTTTATATGCGATTAAGGTCTGGAGACTGTCTAGGCCACTGCAGGACCTTAATGTGCTTCTTATTGAGCCACTCCTTTGTTGCCTTGGCTGTGTGTTTTGGGTCATTGTCTTGCTGGAGTACCCATCCATGACCCATTTTCAATGCCATGGCTGAGGGAAGGAGGTTCTCACCCAAGATTTGATGGTACATGGCCCTGTCCATCATTCCTCTGATGCAATGCAGTTGTCCTGTCCCCTTAGCAGAAAAACACCCCCAAAACATAATATTTCCACCTCCATGTTTGATGGTGGGTATGGTGTTCTTGGGGTTATAGGCAGCATTCCTCCTCTTCCCAACACGGCGAGTTGAGCTGATGCAAAAGAGCTTGATTTTAGTCTCATCTGACCACAACACTTTCACAGTTCTCCTCTGAATCATTCAGATGTTCAATGGCAAACTTCAGACAGGCCTGTACATGCGCTTCCTTGAGCAGGGGGACCTTGCTGGCGCTACAGGATTTCAGTCCTTCACGGCATAGTGTGTTACCAATTGTTTTCTTGGTGACTATGATCCCAGCTGCCTTGAAATCATTAACAAGATCCTCCTGAGTAGTTCTGGGCTGATTCCACACCGTTCTCATGATCATTGAAACTCCACAAGGTGAGATCTTTCATAGAGCACCAGACCAAGGGAGACTGACCATTATTTTGTGTTTCTTCCATTTGCGAATAATCGCACAAACTGTTGTCGCCTTCTCACCAAGCTGCTTGGTGGTGGTCTTGTAGCCCATTCTAGCCTTGTGTAGGTCTACAATCTTGTCCCTGACATCCTTGGACTGCTCTTTGGTCTTGGCCATGGTGGGGAGTTTGGAATCTGATTGATTGATTGCTTCTGTGGACAGCTGTATTTTATACAGGTAACATGCTGAGATTAGGAGCACTCCCTTTAAGAGAGTGCTCCTAATCTCAGCTCTTTACCTGTTGTGACAGTCTGGCTGCCACTTCCGGGGTCAATGCCCTGTTGACCGTCTCTGTAATGAAGTAACTCAGGAGGCGTGGTAGCTTTAAGGAGCTTTACTGAAAACTTTGCCAGCAGGTACAAACAAAAAGAATACAAAACAAAGCCTAGCTTTCCTTGAAGCACCAATTAAACAGAAATAGCAGTTTTCCTCACTACCATCAACTAATGCAAAAATAAAGCGTTCATGTATACAGGCCTGTTAGTTTTCTGCTCCAAAAGTCTGTGGGTTTGCTTCAGCATGCAGAGCTGTCTCTCCTGGCTCTCAGTCCAGACTGAACCCACCCTGCTGAGTGCTCAGTAGTCCTTTTAAAGGCAGAATGCAGCTGGGCTTGATTAGTCTGTTGCAGGAGGCTTAACTCTGTCACTTCCATGGAGAAAAAGGGCTCTGGTAAGTCTGCTACTTACACCCCTTGTATGATTATATTACACTGTATAAAAACACCTGGGAGCCAGAAATCTTGCTGATTGATCAATGTATAACTTTTTTGACTTGCGTTTTTCTTGTTTTTTTGATTTTTATTCTGTTCCGCACTGTTAAAAAACACCTACTATTAAAATTATAAACTGATAATTTCTTTGTCAGTGGACAAGCGTTCAAAATCAGCAAGGGATCAAATACTTTTTTCCCCCACTGTAGGAAGGAGGGATGATCTTTTTATAGCTGAAAATATGAGTACATGTTAAACCTTATTTAGTATTTCTTGTGACTTCATAATGAGAGGTACAACTCTCAAAAGATTGTCGCTATAATTATAATGTTTGTCCAATAAAAAGTTATCACTGTATATTGCAATACTCATCTAAATTACTAGGCACTCACGGCTACATCACGCTTAATATCAGGAAGATATTGCTTGCTGTGTGATTTATCATCAAATAAATACAATAAACACTACTCTACACTGTACATCTGACAACAATATCCAGAAACTTGCATTCTCAGTCTGGATGCTAAAAAGGAAATCAAGGCTTACAGTTCACCATATACAATGATGACCTCTAATTCATGTCAAGCTTACATATCCCTTTGCCTTGCAGAATTTCAATGTTTTTCAGAATACAAAGTGAACCTTGACAGATCTAAGAGGCTTTGGCCTGGTCATCAATTTCAATTTCACTTTCCCATCACGTTTATCGCTAAAGGAAACATTTAGGAATCACCATTCTTAGGGCCTCATTCTATTGCTACGTTTTTGAGATCCGGGCTCGCAACTGCTGATCGCTAGCTACGTTGCTATTCTATTGGCTTACATTTGGTCCTCCGATCGGGTTACGTTCTCCTAGCAATGTTTCCTTTGTGATTCCGTCAATTGCAGCTTACTTCCCTCAAAGCCTTTAAACTTCGCGGCGGCAAGAGTTGCGGCCGCAAAAAATACCTAATCGCTATTCAATTGCTCTGATTACATTTTGGTCAAGGAGGTGTCGTAAAGGTCTTACTGTACGTGTCCTGTACTTTTACTTAAAGTGAAAGTGATTTTAGGTCTTAGAATTAATAGTACAACATTCCCCAACACTCAAATCGCCATAAAAAAATAGTTTATTCTATGTTAAATTTCCATCCTAAAGTCCTACAGGACTCAACCTCCAAGTCCGCAGGTCTTTGATATCCTATCTCCATTTATTTTCAAAGTCCTACGGGCTTGAATAACGAGTTACAGGCTTTTATTGCTAATGTCACATATTGTGATCCCCATCATTTACAGTACTTGACAGGGCTGTATTGAATTTATATTTGCATTTACAGTGCTCCGAGTTTGCGTGCTTGAAACACGAGTTATGGCCTTGCGGCCGGGATTATATTCAAGCCCGTGAATACTTACTGCCGATAGCATGGCTTGCGATCAGCGGGAAGGAGGTGATAACTTGCGCACTCGGCCAATTGAATAGTAGTGTAATCAGGGAATCGCGAAGACGTAACCGGATTGCAGCAAATTACGTCTTCGAATAGAACGAGGCCCTTAGAGTCCTAACAGGTCTACACTGATTAAACATTGTCCTAGTTATAAACTACAGAATAATACAATGAAAAAATACTAGTTTCTTTTCATCCTTTTATCAATGAGATAGATTCCATACAATACGTATTGATAAGACACAAACTCAGAATGGTATTACCTAAAACACAATTTCCTAAATTCAAAGAGTTAAAAGGTTTGCCATCTGTCATTTACTTTAACAAAGTCTATCTATTTAGCTTAATCAAAAAAAGGGTTGCACACCATTTCCTTTATCGACACAGCTTTTAATAGATGAACAGATGGAGGCCCCAATGATTGAAGCCAACATACCTCACCAAAACATTACCCTTGCAACATACTAAGTTTACAGCCAGGGCCTAGTGTCTATTATGAAGACATTTTGATATATCCTTAGATACATCCTTGTATCCATAGATAACAGTTAACCCACAAATTACAAATATGTAGGATACTCATAAATTATGCTGAGGCTGAATTAATATAGTGACAATTTTTCGAGAGTTGCACTTCTCTTTATCAAGTCAGAAGCAATACTGAATAAGGTTTAACATGAACTCATATTTTCATCTATAGAATGATCATCCCTCCTTCCTACATGTGCTCCGGTGGAGGGTTGGGCTGCACTATGGGTCCACACAGTGTAATCTGAGCTGCCGGTCAGCAGCTAGCTGTTAACTCCCACACTCCTGTTTGCTTTCAGAGGAAGCAGGCATTGTACACAGAAGCACATGTGAGAAAGGGATTTGGACAGTGGCGGCCCGTCCATAGGGGGCGTCGGGGCAAGCGCCCCCCCTAAATATTTTCATGACCCTGCAATAAAAAAACACAATAATTTATTAGTAATAAACAAAAAACAATTAAATATAATGTGTACATCAGCATTCAAGTGTTATTACAGTAATAAATGAAGCAAACTATTCCCTGGGACACTGTCACTTTAAGATAACCCCTTGCCCTTGTGTGTATATACATTAACTGCTGTGTATCCATTGTAGCTTTCCCTGCATCACTGTGTAATCATATTACACCACTACACTAGTAACCTTTAGACTCTATGAATGAGCAATGCATCCTGCCCAATCCGCCCACCAACCACAATGACGCTATGAATGGGCAGTGATAAATGTATCCATTTCAATGACTGACAGTCTTCCATCATTGACCAATCAATGATGGAAGGCTGTACAGTTGTCAGGAGAACCACCTAAACCCACCCAGACTGTTATCTCAGAGCGCCCACCAGCTAATAGAGCCTCGAGTTTAATTTTTCATTGACAGCCCCTGTTAATAAAACCACCATAAGCCAGTCCCATCCCTCTTTTCTTTCCTGCTCCAGCTGAGACTGAGACCTCCCTGGCTGAAACTGCTCACTCAGACTGACCCAACCTAACAGTAAGTCCTAACTGCCCTGGCCAAACCCCTAGTCCACCTAATAAAACGAAGGGTCCCCCAGTTACCCCACTATGCCTGCCTGCCACCCACCCACCAACTTACCTACCTAGGCCCGCAATGCCTGGGCAACCCCCAATCACCCCCGCAGTAGGCCCAAAAGACCTGTGCCACCCCCGATCACCCACATGGGACCTGTGCCACCCCATGATCACCCCGATCACCCCCATGGGGCCTATGCCACCGCCCGATTATCACCCCCATGTGGACTATGCCACCACCCGATTACCCCGATCACCCATGGGGCCTGTGCCACCCCCGATCACCGGGTGATCGGGGGTGGCACAGGCCCCATGGGGGAGATCGGGGTAATCGGCGGTGGCATAGGCCACATGGGGGTGATGATCACCCCCATGTGGCCTATGACACCGCCCGATTACCCCAATCACCCCCATGGGGCCTGTGCCCCCCCCGATCACCCCCATGGGGCCTATGCCCACCCCCGATCACTCCCCTGTAGGCCCATCGGGGCCTGGCCAACCCCCACCCCAACCTACCTAACTACCAACCCACCTACCTACCCCCCTGACCCAGTGACCACACCCTGACCCAACTACCAACCCACCTGCCTATGCTAACAGTTAAACACACAACACAACCCCCCCCCCATATTTTTATTCCATTTTTAGGAGTAACAGGCAATGTATCTTTAACATTGCAGTTAAAATAAAAATAATAAATTGCCTGTCACTTTTAAAGATAAAATAGAAATAAGGGAAGGGGAAAAAAAAAAAAAACAATAATAAAGTAAACAACAGCACATACTTACCTGTCAAATTGACCTCTCCAGCGGTGGCCTTCTGCCCTGGATAGTCGGGCATTCCAATAAATTTTGATTGAAGCCCATGTCCTTCCATCTTGATAGAAGCCCTTGTCTTCTCATCTTGATTGAAGCCATTGTCCATCCATTCTGGCCCATTGCAAGAGGACTCCACCTAAAAAAAAAACACTCTCTAAAAAAAAAAAACACAACAATCTAACGGAGCTCTTCCTACAAGGAGCTCCCCGCGCGACTAATTGATTTTTTCCCTCCGCCTTTTATACTATTTTTGAAGGACTCTGATTGGCTGAAATTTTTTGATTGACATTGATTTCAACCAATCAGAGTCTTTAAAAAAATTAGCAAAGCAGGTATGGAAGCCTGTAAGGGCAATAAAGGTTAGTGTGAACTTGTATGTATTATACATATTACAGGGCTATTTATGTGATATACATGTTACAGGATAATATCCTGTCCCATGTATAGCAAATAAATAGCACTGTAATATGTATAATAAATAATGTCTAATACAAATACATGAGCAATAATCAAATAATTAATAAAGTACATCAATTAATCAATTAATAAATATCAATTAATATATTTTTTTGTTTTATGTATATTGCTTTATGTGTGTGTGTGTGTATATTTATATATATATATATATATATATATATATATATATATTTTGATTGATTGATATATATATTTATTGATAGATATATTGATTGATATATATATATATATATTATAGATATATATATATATATATATATATATATATATATATATATATATATATATATATATATATATATAGTTGTGAGCGTACGGGTTGTTGCTCACGCTTGCGGGCTCGCACAGCGAGCCCGCAAGAACTGCGTCCCTCGCGAAGCGAGGGACGCAGTTCCCCGCAAATGCGGGTCCTGCGAAGCGAGGGCCCACATTTGCGGTGATGGAGCATCCCAACGTCCCCACAAATGCGGATCCTCGCGAAGCGAGGGTCCGCATTTGCGGAGGTGGAGGCTCAACGTCGGCTGTGTTAACACACACATACACACACACGACTTTTTAACAAAATAAACCCAACCTCCCAGCCAACAAAAACCCAACAACGTCCCCGCAAATGCGGATCCTCGCGAAGCGAGGGTCCGCATTTGCGGTGGTGGGAGCATCCCAACATCGGCTGTGTTCACACACATACACACAACTTTTTAACAAAAAAAAACTCAAAATCGCCTCACACCCGCTTACACCCAGACACACACAAGCAAGACTTAACAAAAAAAACAGTAAAAAAGACCCCTCACACGCTCTTAACACACATACGCACGACTTAGAAACAAAGACACTGCGTCGTACACGTAAAAGCTAACCGCGTCTATCGCAAAAAAATACATCAGCATCGCAACAAAATACGGCCACATCTGAAAAAAATATGGCCGTGAAAGACCCATTCCAACCGCCGCGCATCAAAACATCACAAACACAAGAAATAAACACAACGAACACATAAAAAGCTTACTTACAGCAAGGGGGGCATCAGGCACCTCCAAAAGTTCATTTACACGTCCATTTAAGTAAAAAAAATGAGTTTAAACAGCCAAAAATCGCCTAAGCGAGAGAAAAAATGGCCGCCGAACAAAACGAAAACGAGGCTTCAGACGTAACTACACTGCAGTAACCCGCAAGAATGAAACACATACTATGCGGAACGTACCACAGTCACACTTAGACACCATTTTGAACACTACTACGCACAAAATGGCGGATGGAACGCAAATTGTTAGCTGGAACGCAAATAGCGCATGCGTATTGCGTGCTAACGTTCTGAGGCACTTGAAAGTTTCAAAAAAATACTGCCCACTTTCCAGAAATTTCTACAAGGTTATAAATACTGCCTAATTTCCAGAAACTTATACATTTCTACTCAGGTGATGAACAGAGTGACTTCATAGATAACTGCTGCTTTTACTTGAGAAGACAATTCTTTCATAACTTACTACTTTACACTGTGCAAATTACAACTGAGAGGTAAGCTATAATATATTACATTTTATTATCAAGACAGCACAAAAAAAAATTCTTATATTCTTAAAAAATATTCTTATTTAATGTTGAACAACCTATAAGCCTTAGAAAAAAGCCAAAATAAGCATACCAAGAGTGGTGCGCAAAAACTGGATTGTACAAAAACTCACACAAACACATAGAAAAGTTAATTAATATTCTTTTTCAATGTTTAACAACCTATAAGACGTACAAAAAAGCCTACATAAGCATACCAAAAGTGGTGTGCATCAAACAGGATTGTACAAAAACTCACACAAACACATAGCAAACTACATTTACATTCTTAGTTAATGTTTACCAACCTATAACCATAAGCATAAACTAAATTGGTGCGCACTAAACAGGACTGTAGGACAACTCACACAAACACATAGCTAACTAAATTCATATTCTTCTTTAATGTTTAACAACCTATAAGCCTTAGAAAAAAGCCTAAATAAGCATACCAAAAGTTGGGCGCACCAAATAGGATTGTAGAAAAACACAGAAATAATGTCATTTTTTCCTTAATACAAATACATACAAATAAAATAACATTTTTATTTTTATTTTACAACAGATACTGCGTCAACAACATCGGAGCAGGAGTTTCAACTGAGGACTACACCATCGGACGAGGACTTTCCACAGAGGACCAGACCATTGGACGAGGAGTTTCAACAGAGGACTACACCATCGGACGAGGACTTTCAACACAGGAGCAGACCATCGGACGAAGGCTTTCAACACAGGAGCAGACCATCGGACGAAGGCTTTCAACACAGGACCAACAAAGATTCTGCTTTAAATCAAACTTCAACCAAGGTACAGTATAACAAGTAAAAAAAGAGAAAAATAAATAAATATTCTTCTTTAATGTTTAACATCCTATAAGCCTTAGAAAAAAGCCTAAATAAGCAGAACAAAAGTGGGGCGAACCAAACAGGATTGTACGAAAACTCACACAAACACATAGCAAACTACATTTATATTCTTATTTAATGTTTAACAACATATAAGCCTTTGAAAAAACCCTAAATAAGCATACCAAAAATGGGGCGCACCAATAGGATTGTAGAAAAACACAGAAATAATGTCATTTTTTCCTTAATACAAAGACATTCAAATATAATAACATTTTCATTTTTATTTTATAACAGATACTGCGTAAAGAACATCGGACCAGGAGTTTCAACTGAGGACCAGACCAGCGGACAAAGGCTTTCAACACAGGACCAACAAAGATTCTGCTTGAAATCAAACTTCAACCAAGGTACAGTATAACAAGTAAAAAAAGAGAAAAATAAATAAATATCTTAGCTTTGCATCTATGTCAACAGAAAATACAATTTAAAATAAAGCAACAGTAACTATAACTGTTAAAAAAATATAACTAACACATTTTTCATCTATCTCTTATTTCTCTTTTAGAGCCAATAATCTTTAACAGTAAATAAAAACTTTAATGTAGCCTGAAAAAAAAATTGCATAGTCCAAAAAAGGCTCAAAACACAGACTCTATACAATTTGTCATTCTAAAATTCCAGTCATAGACCCTCATTTAATTGCCATTTGACAAATTGAATAGTGCTGTACATAAGGACATAACATATTTTTTAAAATACCTTTTTACTTAGTGAAACACTTGCTTTTGGATACATGTTTACTAAATAAAAACTTCTTTAAATAATTCTCTGATGGCCTTATTTAGACCTCTATTCAATTGACCGCATTGAAATTGATTAAGTATAAAATGTAAACACACTGTTGATAAAAAAATTTCATCAAAACAAACTTAACATCTCAAAATAAACTAATGATACATTCTTTTATTTTTACAGATTAACATGGCTGACAATGAGAGTAAACAAGAAAAGAAAAGACGCCAAGCTAGAGAACGACGACAGAGAGCAGACAGCCAGCAGACACCGGAGAAGAAGGAAATTAGACGAGAAAAAGAACGCAAAAGAATGTCACCTGCAGAAAATAAAGATATGTCAAAAAAAGCAACAAAGCAAATAAAACATTTACAACCTGTTGCTCAAACATCAGATGACATTTTACCAGAAAAAATACAACAGATACCAAAAAAAGCAACAAAAAAAACAAAGCATTTGGAACCGGTTCATGAAACATTACATGACATTTTACCTCAAACAATACAACATATACCAAGAAAAGCCACGAAAAAAACAAAGCATTTAGAACCTGTTGTTGAAACATTATATGACATTTCACCTGATGAATATGAAAGTCAAAATCCAATATGCTTTGCAAATTGTCCTTTACTCAAGTCTTTAGCAGTAGAGGTTCATAGTTGTGGGGACATGACTACTCAATGTCAGTTTTGTGAGGCTTATTATTTTAAACAGGAGAGACCCAGAGATGGCCAATTTATTAGTTGCTGTCAAAAAGGCAAGTTCAAACTTCCAGAAAGGAAAGAATTTCCTATCTATTTACAAAATATTATGACTCAACCTACTTTTCCAAACTACAAAAAAATTTAAAACAAACATAAGATCCTACAATAGTGCCATATCCTTTGCATCCATGGGGGCAACATTAGCTGCTAATGTACCAGGACATGGTCCTTACTGTTTTAAAGTACAAGGACAAATTTATCATCGCACTTCCCATTTACATCCAGAAGAAGGAGATCAAAGAAAATTTGCTCAACTATATGTCCTAGATACAATGGAAGCTGTTGACCAACGTATGCAGATGGAAGAAAATAAAAAATGCTTACACAGTGTTTTTATAGAGCTAAATAACATTATGGACAACAATCCCTACAGTAAAGCTTATAAAAAAATTGGCAGAAGTAGAAAATGAACAACTACTTCATGCACAAAGACATCAATTACCAATGCCCAAGGTTAATATGGTGCTTAAAAGAGACAGACATACTGATAAACGTCGTTATAACTTGCCAACATCAAATGAGGTTGCAATGGTGTTTCAGAATGATGAAGGAGAACCACCATTTAAAAGAGATATTAGAATATATCCTAGAAATGAGAAGCAACCGTTCATTAATATGAGTATCTTAAGTCCAAATTTAGATCCAATGACATATCCCATCTTTTTCCCACACGGAGAAGCAGGTTGGCAACCAAAATTAACTCTTCCCAGTTACCCAAATGCTAAAGCCAGAATCCGAAATAATGTTTCTATGCTTGAATTTAAAGTAGCTCAAATTGCCATTCGCAATGTATTTAATCCAATTTTATGTGGTGGAAAACTAACACAACAATGGATTATTGATTCTTATTTGCAAGTTGAGGCAAATAATTTAAACTTTATCAAATATCAACAAGATAAACTCTATGTAGAACAATATTCTGGATTAATGGACTATGTTGCTGACGTGGCTACAAGCAGAGACATGACAGCTGGCAAAGCCATCCTTTTACCATCTTCCTTTCAAGGATCTCCTCGAAATATGAGAGAAAGATACAATGATGCTATGGCTATTGTCACTAAATTTGGCAAACCCGATTTATTTCTGACATTTACATGTAATCCACAATGGCCAGAAATTGCACAAAATCTACTTATTGGACAAAGTGCTTCAGATCGACCAGATTTAGTAGCCAGAGTTTTTAAGATTAAATTAAATGAATTAATACGTAAATCAGTTATTTGGCAAATGTCTTGCTTATGTATATACCATTGAATTTCAAAAAAGAGGCCTTCCACATGCACATCTTCTAATAATACTTCAAGAAAAAGATAAATTAGATACTTCGGACAAAGTGGATGCAGTCATTGTTGCTGAACTACCAGATCCAGAACTATATGGTAGACTATATGAGATTGTTACTCATCGCATGATTCATGGACCCTGTGGTGACCTTAATCCACAATCACCATGTATGGAAAATAATAAATGTTCAAAAGAATTTCCAAAAGATTATAGAGACAAAATCTATGTCAATTGTGATGGATATCCACTTTATAAAAGAAGAGAAGGAGATAGTGCCATTATTCGTGGAAAAAAAGTGGACAATAGATATGTAGTACCCTACAAATCACATTTACTCATGAAGTACAACGTCCCACATCAACGTAGAAGCCTGCACTTCCATCAAATCCATTAAATATGTCTACAAATATATTTACAAAGGTTACGATGCAGCTACTGTAGTCGTCACAAGTGCAGACAACCCTGAATGTAGTGAGTTAGTACATGATGAACTTGCATCTCATGTAGATGCTCGCTATGTCAGTGCGCCAGAAGCTATGTGGCGGCTTCTAAAATTTGAAATGCATGATAGATCACATGCAGTATATAGGTTAGCAGTACATTTGCCACAACGACATTTAGTCTATTTCCATGCTGGAAATGAAATGAATGCATTGGCCCAAAGTGAAGATCGTCACACTACACTAACTGCATGGTTTGAATTAAATTCCACTGATTCTGAAGCAACACAATACTTATATATTGAAATTCCATATCACTATGTTTTTGTGAATGGATTATGGAGAACAAGAAAAAGCAGAGGCAATAAAATAGATAGAGATGTTGAACGTTTTTGCTTACGGATATTACTTTTAAATGTTCCTGGAGCACAAAGTTTTGAACACTTAAGAACTGTTAATGACATTGTATATGAATCCTTCCATTTAGCTGCAAGACATAGAAACTTACTATCGGATGATACAGAATGGGAAAGATGTTTAGAAGAAGCAGCACAATGTCAAATGCCACGACAGATGAGAGAACAATTTGCTTTTATTTGTATCTTCTCAAATGCATTTGCTTTGTAGGAGACTTTTAAAAAGTAATATGGCTGAAGACTTTATGCGATGATACAATGAACCCATTGCACAGTTAAAAGCGTTAATGGAAATCCAAGAAATCTTTTTAACTCATGGATTAAGTTGTGCAAGTTTTAATTTGCCTGATCCAGGTCTTATAGATGACATAAACTTTGAAGACTATGACATTCAACTACAAGCAGAAAGAACACAAGAAAGACTTTGTAATGATATAGAAATCACAAAGTTGTGGAGACCAGTAGCCAAGGTCAGCAATAATCCAGTTCCGCACTTGTAGGTGAAACAGGAACAAGGTTTATTGAAGTGATCAGGAACCACACAATAATCTGGCAAGGATACAGAGACAGGAAGTGCCTTATATAGGCCAAGAAACAGACAGCTGACCAGACACAGCTAAAGAGAGTTGTCACTGATTGCATTGCTTTTAGAGTCAAGGTATCAGATCTCAGGCAAATCTGCAAGAGGCAGGCTGGTGCAGTGGTAGGGAAGAGGTATAGCAGCCTGGGGACCAGGGTTCAAAACCCAGCAGAGTCAATTCCTCACATTACCCCCGCCTCTATAGGTGCAGCCTCTGGATGCCCTATTACCTGGTTTAGCAGGGTACTGCACATGAAAAGATCGAAGGAGATCAGGAGCGTGAATATTGTCCACTGGTTCCCACGAACTCTCCTCCTCACCATAGCCTTTCCAGCGAACCAGATACTGAAGCTTGCTACGGAAGATCCTGGAGTCAAGAATTTTTTCCACTTCGTACTCATCCTCACCATCCACGAGGACTGGAGGTGGGGCAGGCTGGGCTCGGCCAGAGAAAGTGTTTTCATGAAAAGGTTTAAGCAGTGCAACGTGAAACACTGGATGTATTTTCATGGAATTCGGGAGTTGTAAACGGAAAGTGACAGCATTGATCTGAGCAATGATCTCAAAAGGTCCCATGAACCTTTGACACAATTTATGAGAAGGAATCCGAAGCTTGAGATTCCTTGTTGACAGCCACACCTTGTCACCAACGTGATAGACTGGGGCCTCCTTTCTATGCCTATCAGCAGCTCTTTTGTAACATTCCTGAGCCTCCAAAAGATTCTCTTTCAACAGTGCTTGGGAATCACGTAAGGCCGTTAGCCGGTCAGTGACAGCAGGAATGGAAGTAGTAATTGGGAGACTGACTAGAAAGGTCGGATGGTAACCATAGTTGGCAAAAAATGGTCTCAAAGAAGTGGAGCAGTGTTGGGCATTGTTATAGGCAAACTCCGCCGTGGGTAGAAAATCCAGCCAGTCATCCTGCAGGTAACTAATATAGCACCGCAAATATTGCTCCAAAGTCTGGTTGGTTCGCTCAGTCTGTCCATTACTTTGCGGATGAAAAGCGGACGACAAATTTACATTAATACCTAGATTAGAACAAAAATGTTTCCAAAAACGAGACGTAAACTGCACTCCCCTGTCAGAAACTACTTCATCAGGCACTCCATGCAAGCGAAATATTTCCCGAATAACCAGGTCAGCCGTCTGTTTAGCTGAAGGAAGACCACGAGCTGGTATGAAATGACCCATCTTAGTTAACCTGTCCACAACAACAAGAATGGTAGTGTGTTCCTTAGAGGAAGGTAGTTCCACAATAAAGTCCATGGATATAGATCCCCAGGGACGATGAGGAATCGGAAGAGGCTGAAGCAAGCCAACAGGGGATGAGCAAGGAGTCTTATGTCTGGCACACACGTCACAAGAGGACACATACTTCTTAACATCCTCATGATACTTCGGCCACCAAAAGGATCGGGCAAGTAGCTCTTGTGTCTTTCGGATTCCTGGATGACCTGCTGGTTTTGAGTCATGGTAGAAACGTAAAAGGTCCAGTCGCACTGACTCCGGAGCAAACAGACGTTGTTGAAAAATCCAAAACCCATTAAGCATCGTCATATGGAGGTCACGAGGAGGATCACGAAGAACTGGGTCTTCAGCGTAGCCCTTTTTAATGCGAGACATCAGATCAGAAGGAAATGTAACTCCTATAAATATATCCTCTGGCAAGATGGTGGTCTTGGTTACGGTAGTATGGAGGGGGTCAGCTATTCTAGACAAGGCATCCGCCTTACCATTCTTGGAGCCAGGACGGTATGTAACCAAAAATTAAACCTTGAGAAGAATAGGGACCAGCGTGCTTGTCTGGCTGACAGTCTCTTAGCTGATCGAATACATTCCAGATTTTTGTGATCTGTGAGGACAGTAATTGGATGGGTAGCTCCCTCCAAGAGATGTCTCCATTCGGTGAAGGCAGCTTTTATAGCCAATAGTTCTTTATTCCCTATGTCATAGTTTCTCTCTGCTGGCACTATCTGGCGGGGATAGAAGGCACACGGATGTAACAGCATCTTAGGTCCAGTCCTTTGAGACCGTATAGCACCAACAGCTGAATCAGAAGCATCAACTTCCACAATAAATGGTAATTCCGGCTGAGGATGTACCAGGACAGGGGCAGAGGTAAACAGAATCTTCAATCGGGAAAATGCGGTATCCGCCTTATCGGACCACTGAAAAGGAGTCCCTTTACGTGTGAGTTCAGTGATCGGTGTAATAACGGCAGAGAAATTCTTAATGAAACGCCTGTAAAAATTGGCAAACCCCACAAAGCTCTGAACATCCTTTTCATTCTTGGGGATGGGCCAGTCCAGCAAAGCTTTAATTTTACTTGCGTCCATACTTAAACCTTTGGGAGTTATTACATACCCCAGGAATTGAATGTCTGTTTGTTCAAACTCACATTTTTCTAGTTTAATGTATAGGCGGTGGGTACGAAGGCGCTCTAGAACTATACGGACCTGTTTTCTGTGGTTTTCAAGATTATCCGAGAATATTAGGATATCATCCAAATATGCCACAACAAACTGATCCAGGAGATCTCGTAGTACATCATTGATAAGATGCTGGAAAGTTGCAGGGGCATTACACAGCCCAAAAGGCATTACTAGATATTCGTAATGCCCGTACCTGGTTCTGAAAGCTGTTTTCCATTCATCATTGGGTCTTATGCGAACCAGATTATATGCCCCCCGAAGATCAAGCTTCGTAAATATTTTAGCTGAGCGAAGTCTCTCCAAAAGTTCAGGAATCAGAGGCAAGGGGTAGCGGTTTTTAACAGTGATGTTATTAATGTCCCTGTAATCAACGCATGGCCGTAGGCTGCCTTTTTTCTTTTCTACAAAGAAAATAGGAGCTCCTGCTGGAGAAGTAGATGGTCGAATAAAGCCTTTGGCAAGATTTTCTTGTAGGTATTCACGAAGAGCTTTCAATTCAGGTTCAGAAATGAAAAATATACGGCCAAATGGGATAGCAGCCCCAGGCAACAGCTCTATTGGGCAATCATAAGGCCTGTGGGGTGGAAGCTGATCAGCATTCTTCTTATCACAGACATCTGCAAAATCCCGATATTGTAGAGGAAGCTTAGTCAAGTTTGTAGCAACCATTTCATTAATTGTTGTGGCAACAGGTGTTACCTTAGAGGGTTGACAATTCATTAAGCAGTGTTCTGAAGGAAAGGACAAAGTTCTGATCTTCCAATCAATCTGTGGGTTATGCAGAGCAAGCCAAGGTACCCCCAAAATCACTGGAAACTGTGTTGAGGAAATTAGGTGGAAAGAGATAGCCTCATGGTGATTCACTTCCAGAGTCAATTTTGAGGGCACAGTCTCATGTGTAACCGGGCCTGACGTAAGTGGAGAACCGTCTACTGTCTCCATTAACACAGGTGAAGAATTAGGGATAGACTGAATTCTATTTCCTGCTGCAAATTTAATGTCCATAAAGTTTCTGCCTGCTCCAGAATCTATCATAGCGGTAGTTTAAATTTTACGATCACTACATTGCAACGTGATAGGCACCACAAAATGAGGATGTTGAGTCAACATACCCTCTTCACCATGAGCCAGAGAAAACAAGGGTTGTGTGACAGAATCCAGTTGATCCGAAATCTGGGATTGGTGTCGAATCTGTGCACCCTCAGCAGCCATAGCTGTTGTTCTTTTGGATTTGCTAGGGCAATTGGTGGCATAGTGCCCTGCACTAACACAATACAGGCATAAATTGTGAGTGCGTCGCCACTGTTTTTCTTCATTGATAATGGCCCTCTTATTAGATTTACCTGCATAGCCTCTGGCTCAGAGTCTGTAGGTGTTTGTGGGATCGGAGTAGAAATTCTTGAATAGGAAATTGGAGTAGTATTTGGTCTAAAAGAGCCCTGTCTTTCCAATCTTCTTTCAGAAAGTCTCCGATCAATACGGATAGCCAAACGCACGAATGCATCAAAGCCAGCAGGAAGATCAACACGAGCTAGCTCATCTTTTATAGCTTCTGAGAGACCTTTTCTGAAGTGGAACCTATGGGCTGATTGGTTCCAGGTAGTATCAGCAACCCACTGTCTGAATTCAGCAGCATATTCAGCCACAGAGCGCCTCCCTTGATGCAAATGAAGGAGAGTGGCTTCTGCTGTAGCACATCGATTGGGGTCATCAAAAACTAGGCACATGGCCTCAAGAAAGTCATTTAGATTACCCAAGACTGGACTGTCTTGTTCCAGAAGAGGGGAGCCCCAAGCCAGGGCTTCATCTTTGAATAAGGAAAAAATAAATCCCACCTTCTCTCTTTCAGATGGAAATTGGTGAGGTAACATCATGAAGTGCAAATGGCATTGATTTAGGAAACCCCTACATTTTTTGCGATCTCCTCCAAACTTTTCTGGCAGGGGCAAGCGGGCCTCTTGTGCAGGTGTAACAGTAGCAGCTGAAACATCACGTGCCCTGTAGCTGGTGTACTCACTGTGCATTGACTGAAATTTATTTTGCAGTTCAGCTACCTGGTCCTGCAGCACTTGAATGGTCTGTGCCTGGGTCTGCACAGTTCTTGCAGTAAAAGCAACCTGTTGGGCCTGCAGTTCAGCTACCTGGTCCTGCAGCACTTGGATGGTCTGTGCCTGGGTCTGCACAGTTCTTGCAAATACAGCAACCTGCTGGGCCAATGCAGAATCTGTCCCGGCGGTCTCCATGAAAGGGACAGATTATTCTGTAATGATATAGAAATCACAAAGTTGTGGAGACCAGTAGCCAAGGTCAGCAATAATCCAGTTCCGCAAACTTGTAGGTGAAACAGGAACAAGATTTATTGAAGTGATCAGGAACCACACAATAATCTGGCAAGGATACAGAGACAGGAAGTGCCTTATATAGGCCAAGAACCAGACAGCTGACCAGACACAGCTAAAGAGAGTTGTCACTGATTGCATTGCTTTTAGAGTCAAGGTATCAGATCTCAGGCAAATCTGCAAGAGGCAGGCTGGCGCAGTGGTAGGGAAGAGGTATAGCAGCCTGGGGAGCAGGGTTCAAAACCCAGCAGAGTCAATTCCTCACAGACTTGCAACTTTAAATACATTACAATTGCAAGCATTTAATGCCAATAAAAATGCAATAGATGATGACATGTTGACAGAGCGTTATTTCTATCTTGATGGACCTGACGGATCAGGAAAAACCTATCTGTATAATTTATTAATGAGTTCAGTACGAGCACAAGGTCAAATAACAATGGCGTTTGCCACTACTGGAATTGCTGTACTTTTGTTAGAAGGTGGAAGAACTGTTCATAGTGGATTTAAACTGCCAGTGCCTATTTTAGAAACTTCTGTGTCAGATATTCGCATGACATCATTACAAGCAAAGAAATTCAACATATGTAAATTAATTATAATAGATGAGGCCACAATGATGTCATGCTATGCCCTCCAATGTATTGACTGTTTGCTTCGTGAAGTCATGGATAATACTTTTCCATTTGGTGGAAAGGTAATGATGTTAGGTGGCGATTTCAGACAAACATTACCTGTCGTTGTACAGGGAAATCGAAATGACATTATTGAAACATGTATAAAGTCAAGCACACTATGGAAACATTTTACCCATCTTCAACTGAAACAAAATATGAGATCAGAAGGCCAAACTGATTTCAATGATTGGCTTATTAAAATTGGAGAATGCAGAACAGAAAAAATACCACATTTACCTGACGACACTGTAGAGATCCCACGTCATATGATTTGTCAACAAGATATTATATCCGCTATATTTGAAGGGAGTATAAATAACGAGGAATATTCCGAGCTTGCCAACCAAGTCATACTAACGTGTAAAAATAAGGATGCATTAATACTCAATAATGAAATCTTAAAAAAAATTAATGCACCACAAAGAAATTATCACAGTGCTGATTCTGTACTTGCTGATGACAATGAAAGTCAGTCCAACTTTTTGACTGAATTCATAAACTCACTAACTCCTTCTGGAATGCCACCACATATTTTGCAGCTAAAGAAAGGTGCAATTATTATGTTACTGCGAAATATGAACCCCAAAAAAGGACTATGCAATGGGACAAGATTAATTGTTCAACAATTAAAGGACCATTTTATAGATGCGGAAATTTTAACTGGGACCCATAAAGGAGAAAGAGTTTTCATACCAAGAATAGATTTAGCACCAAGTGAAAGTAGTCTCCCTTTTATACTTCAAAAAAGACAATTTCCCATTATTATGGCATTTGCCATGACCATCAATAAATCACAAGGTCAAACATTCAAATCTGTGGGTATTTTCCTGGAAGAAACAGTATTTGCACATGGTCAATTGTACGTTGCATTGTCACGGTGCAAAAATCCACAGGCTATTAAACTTTACATTGAAAAGAATGAAAGTCAAGGTGATTTATTAGAAGATGGACGTATTTTTACTAAAAACATTGTCTACTATGAAGTACTATAACTTTGCAGTAAAGAAACAAAACAAGCAAAACACATTTAAAAACATTCAAAAATAATAAACAAGAAACAATTTCAGTCATAATTGATGGAACGACTCTTTATGGATGATTCAACTCACAAAACACTTGCCTTAAAACTATATATATGTGATACTTATGTTAAAATGTTAATTAACTATGTTACTGTTTGTAATGTTACAAGTTGGAAAACAAGATTTTAACTTTCTTTACTTCAACATATTACAAAGTTCATGTTAACAGCTCCACCACGTTTTAAGACACAATGTAAATATTGTATGTTATGTTAATATTACTCCCTGTATTAAGGTTTATCGACAGTTCATGTGGTCATGAAGGAATTTATTTCATTGAGTACATTTTACAGAGAGTTTTTACTGTTTGCCTTCCTTTGCATTCAATTCTGATACAAATTGCATGTTAAAAAACCATTGCCTTAAGTTTTAAATATTGAGTACTTTGAAGTTAAACTGTTTTTACATTCAAATGTTAATACTTTCAATACAAAATTATTTTACAATCTTTATTCACTATGTTACTGTTTATACTGTTTCAATTTGTACAAATCTATTTTACTGTTGGAAATGTACATATATAAGAAACTTGAAGTTTAAAAATATATTATGTCAAGTTTCTTACTTAAATATATTACAAAATTCATGTTACAATTGGGTACCTTTCAAGCTGGGTTTCTACTGTTTGTTTTCATCGGGATTAAATGTAAAATATTGAAGTTAATAATTCTTCTGATACAAATTGATTAGTTTAAATAATGATTAGTTTAAAGTTAAACTGTTTTTAAATTCAAATGTTATTAATTTTTATACCAAATTATGTTACAAAATGTGTTCACTATCTTATTGTTTATAATGTTCAAAGTTATATAAAGGTTTTGTCAAGTTCCAAAGTTACACAAATAATAAAGTTAAACTTTCACAAAATACAATTTCAAGTTTATTATTTACATATATTACAAAGTTATTTTTTGGTTTTATTGGGATTTCATGTATATTGAAATTAACAATTCTTCACATACAAATTGAATCTTAACAAACCATTGCCTAAAGTTTACAATAATGATTAATTTCATTTTCAACTGTTCTTACATTAAAAGGTTAATACTTTTAATAGAAAATGTTTCAACACCTATTGTTCACTAAGAGAACATTTTACTAAACTAAACATGTTTTAATATCACAATATTAAAACTGTCACATAGATATATTTATAACTAAACAACTTTCCAAACATACACATCTCATTGCCGTCATTTTTTGACGGGCAAGTCGCTAGTATTTATATATTGATTGATTTATATATTGATTGATGGATATATTGATTGATATATATATATATATATATATATATATTGATTGATTGATTGATGGATATATTGATTGATGGATATATTGATTGATTGATATATATATATATATATTGAGATATATATATATATATATATATATATATATATTGATATTGATATATATATATATATTGAAATATATATATATATATATATATTGATATATATATATATATATATTTATATATATATATATATATATATATATATATATTGAGATATATATATATATATATTGATTGATTGATTGATTGATGGATATATTGATTGATGGATATATTGATTGATATATATATATATTAAAATATATATATATATATATATATATATTGATATATATATATATTGATATATATATTGATATATATATATATATATATATATATTGATATATATATATTGATATATATATATATATCAATATATATACATATATCTATATATATATATATATATATTTATATAATTATATCTATATAATTAATTATATATCTCAATATAAATATATATAATATATATATATATATATATATATATATATATATATATATATATCTCAATATATATATATATTTTTGTTGTATTTTTATTTCAGTTTTTTTAATGTACAGTTTGGGCCTATATGGTTTTGATTGGTTATTTAAGGTTTTTAAGGTGCGGTTGAGGCCTATATGGTCACACTTGGTTATTTAATGTTTTTAAGGTGCGGTTGGGGCCTATATGGTCACACTTGATCTTTTAATTGTTTTTAAGGTGCGGTTGGGGCCTATATGGTCACACTTGGTCTTTTAATGTTTTTAAGGTGCGGTTGGGGCCTATATGGTCACACTTGGTCTTTTAATGTTATAAAGGTGCGGTTGGGGCCTATATGGTCACACTTGGTCTTTTAATGTTTTTAAGGTGCGGTTGGGGCCTATATGGTCACACTTGGTCTTTTAATTTTTTTTAAGGTGCGGTTGGGGCCTATATGGTCACACTTGGTCTTTTAATATTTTTAAGGTGCGGTTGGGGCCTATATGGTCACACTTGGTCTTTTAATGTTTTTAAGGTGCGGTTGGGGCCTATATGGTCACACTTGGTCTTTTAATGTTTTTAAGGTGCGGTTGGGGCCTATATGGTCACACTTGGTCTTTTAATGTTTTTAAGGTGCGGTTGGGGCCTATATGGTCACACTTGGTCTTTTAATGTTTTTTGAAGGTGCGGTTGGGGCTCATATGGTCACACTTGGTCTTTTAAGTTTTTAAGGGGCGGTTGAAGGTGGAAGTAAAACGGTTAGGACCTGACCAACCAGAGATAAATCTGCAGCAAATCGCAAGAGATAGAGGGAAGCAATATATCCGTACTTTCAATACTGAATGGTACAAGAAGAACAACTGGCTTTGTGAAGGCGTTTCTAGGAAGTCCTTATATTGTTTTCCATGCATCCTATTTGGTGGTGACGCTGCTTGGACCAAAACTGGAGTGACTGACGTCAAACATCTAGCAGATAAATTGGCGAAACACAAAACTTCTAAATCTCACTTGGATAACAGGATCAAGTTTGAGATGCTTGGACAGGCGAAACTTGCAGTTCAACTGGACCAAGGATACCAAGTCAGTATTCAAAAACACAATGAAGAAGTGGCTAAGAACCGGTACATCCTTTCGAAGATAATTGATTGTGTTCGCTTTTGTGGCGCTTGTGAACTGGCATTAAGAGGACACGACGAAAGTGAAACATTGCTAAATCCAGGAGTGTTTCGAGGCCTGGTGGATTTGGTTGGCAGTATCGATAGTGCAATGGAACAGCATTTGAAGACTGCAACTGTGTTTAAGGGCACGTCCAAAACCATGCAGAATGAGCTACTGGACTGCATGCTGGAAGTTATTAAGGAAGTGATTCACCAGCAGCTTAAAGAAGCCCAGTTTGTGGCAATCCAAGCGGATGAAACAACCGATATTTCCGCTAGGACACAGTGCGTTGTAGTCTATCGCTACATTGACAAGAAGCATCAAGTGGTGGAAAGATTTGATGGCTTCACAGAACTGAAAGCAACGGATGCAGACTCGATTGCCGCTGTTGTGCTGGAATGTCTGAATACTGTTCTCCCAGAGCCAGAAGACAAGATGAAACTCATAGCTCAAAGCTACGATGGTGCCAGTGTGATGCGTGGAGATCAAGGAGGAGTTCAAAGAAAAATAAAAGACGTGTACCCGAAAGCATACTATGTCCATTGCTATGCTCACCAACTGAACCTAATAATGGAGCAAGCAGTTTCAAGGATTGGAAGAGTTCGAGTTTTTTTTTTCCAACATAGGCGGCATACCGTCTTTTTTTTCACGTTCTACAAAAAGGACTGGAGTTCTGGATGAGGTAGTTGGTAGAAGACTTCCAAGAGGTGCACCGACACGATGGAACTTCACCGTTAGGACCGTGAACGTCCTCTACGAGAACAGAGATGCGCTACTTGAGTGTTTCCAGACAATTGAAGCATGTCTAAACTTTGATCAAACATCTATACGTGAAGCCGCAGGTTTCGTTGGATTGCTGGAAGACAGGGAGTTCCTTTACTTCCTTAAATTATTTCATTTAATAATGCCACATGTTGACATCCTCTATAGTCAGCTTCAGAAGCGAGACACGGATACTGTTTATATCCACAAAGTCACAGAAGACTTTGTCAGCAGCATCCAAAAAATCTGTAATTCTGTTGACGAGATAGAAGCAAATTTGCCTTGCGATGTAACATTCCGCAGACTGAGTACGGAGATCTCAACTTTGAGACAACTTTCAAGAGAGGTATGTGACATAGTGGTGGTTCATGCAAAAGAACGTTTTTCATTTTCAAATCACCTAGTCAGTGCCAAACTTGTTCAAAGTGACTTGTATACAACCCATGACACTTGCTTTCCAACCCAAGCTCTGGAAGACAATGTGCAAACATATCCAATACTGAAGAAGGAACAATTACGCACTGAGCTTTCACTTCTGTATGGAAAGACAGATTTTCATGCTTCTACAAGTGCTGTTGCTCTGCACAAACTTTTACATCAATTGAATCTGCAGAATGATTTCACAGAGACAGTGAAATTATTAAGAATCCTGATTACAACACCGATGACCACTGCAGAATCAGAAAGATGCTTCTCCACATTGAAGAGGATCAAAACCTTTTTAAGAAGCACCATGTCCCTGGAGCGGTTGAATGCATTGGCGATGCTCTCAATGGTAAAGCAACTGATTTCCGAGATCCCAGACTTCAATGAAAAAAACATTGATAAGTTTTGCTCTTTGAAAGATCGCCGTACAAAATTTAAATACAAGTGATTGAAGCAAAGACGAATGCATACCCCCAGGGTGTGCAAAGATAAACTGCGTTAAGCAGCACCACCTCACTACCAAACATAACTAGTGGTAAGTAAAGTATGAACGGTGTGTGGGTGTGCATATGGAAAGAGCTATGAAAGGTGTGTGCACCAACTTTACCATCAATTTAATCTACATAATGATTTCACAGAGACAGTGAAGCTATAAGGAATCCTGTTTACAACACCGAAGACTACTGCAGAATCAGAAAGATGCTTCTCCACATTGAAGAGGATAAAAAGGTATTTATGAAGCACCATGGCCCTGGAGCGGTTGAATGCATTGGCTTGAAGGAATTGGAGGCACCTTAAAGGGTAAGTAAAGTTCTCAGAAATGGCACCACCGAACTACCAAAAATAACTAGTGGTAAGTAAAGTATGAATGGTGTGTGGGTGTGCATATGGAAGGAGCTATGAAAGGTGTGTGAATGGTCAGTAACAATTGTTGAAGCCTTGGCGTGGGGTTACTGCTCATATGGTTATCCATATGCTAATTCAACGTGTTTGTTTGACATTGATTATTGTGTTGTCTAAACAGAAGTAAAATGTTGTTGTTTTCTTGAATCCCAAGATCCACTGGTTGGTCTTTTAAGGTATGTTTGGGGCCTATGGTCACACTTGGTCTTCTAAGGTATGTTCGGGGCCTATATGGTCACACTTGGTCTTCTAAGGTATGTTTGGGGCCTATGGTCACACTTGGTCTTCTAATGTATGTTTGGGGCCTATATGGTCACACTTGGTCTTCTAAGGTATGTTTGGGGCCTATATGGTTCCACTTGGTCTTTTAAGGTTTTTAAGGTATGGTTTTGTTCTTGAATGGTCTGATTGATTTGCTTGTTTTCTTTCAACCCCAGGTGCAAACCCTATGTGGCAGCAGATTTGTTTGTACTCGTTGGTCAACTTACTGAACGTGAATACCCCGAGAAGAAGAGCCGACTAATGGTAAGTGTCACTGCTTTAATTTTTCTGTTAATGCGTATAGGTGCAATTATGATATTGCTGTAGTCTTGTCACATGAGTTTTTTCAATCTATATTGTATACCAATGAATTTAACACATTGTTACTTTACTTCTTGACATTGCTGCATTGCTGATCATGTATTTCAATGGGCTTTACAAGTATAAGGTCATTGAGCGGGGCTTATAAAGGTCATTATGACATCAGGGGAGGAGTTATGAAAATGGGTGTGGTTTAAAAAGGGGTATGGGCTACGTTTCACCCTGGCGCCCCTCCAACTTTAAAGTTCACCAGCCGCCACTGGATTTGGATAGGGTGAAAGAACAGAGACTGGGCTATACCACAATGGAGATGTAGGCACTCTGAAGTTATTATTAATTTGTTTTATTTATTCAAAGAAAGCTTTTTTGAGCTGATAATGATGCACTTCTCTTAGAGCAGCACACCTAGGCAGGTGCCTATCCCGCCTGGTGGATAATCCGTCAATGACATTTCTGTACATCAAATCTTTGTATAGGTTGTGTGTAACAAAAAAGTTCAGATGTTTTTGGCAAGATTACATGTCTAGTGCTGACTTTCTTGGCATCTCTAGTGTTCAAGAGTTTTTTTTAAGCCAACGATTCAACAGATTCCTAAGATGTCACATACACATGAGGTGTAGGTGTGATCCTGATGACAGCAGCTTAATTTTTTTCAAGGTGTAAATTGGTAGCAGGGAATGTAGGAGTCCTTTCTGACAACTAGACATATTTTAAAAAAAAATTAAACATTTTTTACCTACATAGAACACATTTTATTTAATTTTATTTAAATAGCAACATTAAAAACTGTATTTGACAATTCATAATATTGTTATATAGTAAATGAACAATTGCTTACCAACTTATTAAAAATCCCCATTGTGTTTATGAATTTCCTTTTCTTTAGCAAGTATTGTATTACATTTGTAAAAGTGTGACGATTTAAATAAAAAATATTCAAGTTGGTTGCTTTACAAAATGATTATTTTTTTTTCTATTTACCAAAGCATTTTTAAGTCTAGTATTAAACATGCAGTTTATTGCATTGTATCCTATTCTTGAATTTCAATATACCAGTAGTATAAAAAATATAAACCGACATTTAAAAAATTAAATAGATCAAGCATTTATGTATAAAGCATTTAGCATTTATGTATATGTACAAATATATAAACAAATAATTACTGTAAGGATTTCATTGTAAAATAATGCATCACTATTCATACATTATTCAACTTGATACACATAGTTTTATAAACATTATGGTATGTGTTATAATTAATATGGTACTTTTCATAATACTATAATATTCTGAAATAAGATTTTTTATTTGTACTCAACTTTTGATTTTTTTTATAGAAGCACTGTAAATGAGCACATGACATGTACATGTACCTATTCCCACTATATGGGGATCCAACATGGTGACTAATGTACAGTACAATACATTGCATGTCAAGAAAATGTTAAATCTTTGGGTTCAGACAAACCAACACTCCTACTGGATGTGAAAATCTTAGTGTAGGTTTGTGATAGAAGAAGGAGGCATACTCCATTAAAAACAGACAGAAACAAATTACACCTCACAGCAAGAGACTGTGGCCAGGTACAGGGCCCTTAACTACTCCCATGATGAGATGATGGTCCTCCTTGAGGATATCCATGCCAACTACCATATCGGTGGTGTTAGGGATGTAAGGCCTGGGGAAAGGTCCCAGGCTTGGAGATGGGTGGCAGCAAGGATGTCTCCTCTGTGCTTTGCCAATAGGGATGTCAAGTCAGTGAGGCATAGGTATGTTGACAGCCAGGCAAACATGAAGAAGAAGATGGCCAAGAAGGCCAGGGTAGCCAGAGCCACCGGTGGTGGTCACCCAGTCAACATCCAATACAACCAGTGGGAGAGGATGCTAAGGGACTGGATCTCACCTGCTGTTGTCGTGGGACAACTAGGCTTTTTTGGATTTGCAGGATCGCAGCACCCATGAGGGTGGATGTCTCATATACCATTATACAATAACATACACATACATCTACAAAACAAACCCATAGATAACACACAACACATGTACATTTTGTACAACTATGAAAGGGATATATAAGTTCCATGGATATTAATATGAATAGATGTTAAATGTATCCACAGTGCAATCCAGGAAGCTCAATCATCAATATTATAAGTGGCCAAATACAAATGTGTTTCAAATAATTATAGATTACACTAAACACTGATTATGAATTCAAATGAAAAGAAAACATCCAATCCAGTTCATGTATGGGAGTGCCCTCTATAGCATATGCAGATCCTGGGTCTCTAGCGCTGCATGTGCACTGTACTGTACTTGCCCATCAGGGACAATTACTTAGCAGCATTTTAACAACTGTTGCTGAGAGATGTTCACTGAATGATCAGTCTCATACACTGCACCACCAGTGCACATGAGGAGCAGATGGCAGACCACAGCAGGATCCATTACGTTGATATGAGACACAACAGATCTGGCTCATCAAATAGCACAGTGATCATCTGGGTAATACAATAGCAACTGCCAATCACTATATGTGAATCAACCTTCTCACATTCCCCAATTGTTGAAAATACAGGATCACACAGCGTTCACATGATCAAACAAGATCATTAACTCACACATCATTCTCTCATTTCAGGTCCCAGGGAGTCAACATCACACATCCTTATACAGGCCATAGCATTGACCTCTGGGGTGGGGAGGAAGAGCATGATGAACCAGATTACACTGCCACCGCTGATGAACCCTGGGAAGAGATGGAAAAGGAGGCAGCAACCACACCTGAGTGCATGGCTTCAGAATCAAGATTTACAATCCTCTGCGAAAACTTGGAGGAGGAGGGCTTAGCCAGAGAGCCCATCCTCTTCTTGGATGATTCTCCCCCTGGGCCCTCATACAGGACCAGACATAAGTCCCTGCCACCACCTTCAACAACCTCTGTGACACACCATCCAGCAAGCCCACCACCACCAGCAGTCACCACACTGGATCCTCAGAACCTCCCCCTTCAGGCACCGCCACCACCAACAATGCTTCTGCCTCATGTTTCTATGGGTCTGCCTGGCACATCACAGGACATTATGAGTCTGAATAATGAAGTAGTAATTACAGAAGCCATGGAAAATTTGGATCCCTCACTAGAACAAACTTGAATATATGAAGCCATGCCTGGCCCCTCCTCATCTCCCTATACTGTATGTCCCCAACACCTGCTGTTACCCAGCCACCATCAGATGATAGACCACCCTTCCAACCCCACTTCGTTGTGGCAGAGGGAGAAGGCGTGGTGGTATGAAGGCGGTTGGAGGGGATGAGAGTTTCCTGCTGAGTATGAGAGACTTCCTGTTTGTGTTTTGGTGTGTAACTGCCTGTATGTGAATGAGCCTCCTGATGAGTGTGAAACCCTTTCTGTGTGTGTATGTTTGTGTGCCTGTAAGTATGAGAATCTCCTGGTGAGTGCGAGAGTCTCCTGGAGAGTGTGAGAGACATCCTATGTGAGAAAGTCTCCAGGTGAGTGTGAGAGAGTTCCTGTGTGCATATGTCTGTGTGTGTGTGACTGCCTATGTGTGTGAGAGTCTCCTATTGAGTGTGAGAGACTTCCTTTTTGTATATCTGTTTGTGTAACTGCCTGTGTGTGTGAGAGTCTCCTTAAGAGTGTGAGAGACTTCCTGTGTATGCATGTTTGTGTGTGTGACTGCCTGCATGTGTGAGAGTCTCTTAGTGTGTGTGTGAGAGACTTTCTGTGTGTGTATGTTTGTTTTTGTGTGTATGTGACTGTGTGTGTGAGAGTCTCCTGGTCAGCATGAGAAACTTCCTGTGTTGGAGTGTGAGAGTCTTGTGTGAGTGTGAGAGACGTCCTGTGTGTGTGACTGCCTATGTGAGAGAGAGTATCTTGGTGAGTGTGCAAGACTTCATGTGTGTGTGTATGTTTGTTTATGTGTGACTATCTGTGCGTATGAGAGTCTCCTGGTGAGTGTGAGAGACTTCCTATGCACATGTATGGTTGTGACTGCCAGTGTATGAGAGTGTCCTGGTGAGTGTGAGAGATGTCCTGTGTGTGTATGTCTGTGTGTGCACAACTGCCTGTGTGTGTGAGAGTCCCCTAGTCGGTGTGGGAGAGACGTCCTGTGTGTTTATGCTTGTGCGTAACTGTCTGTGAGTGTGAGAGTCTCCTGGTGAGTGTGAGAGACTTCCTGTGAAGGTATGTATGTGTATGTGTGACTGCCTATGTGTGTATTTTTTTGTTCATGACTGCCTGCATGTGTGAGAGTCTCTTGGTGTGTGGGAGACTTCCAGAGTGTTTTTATGTGTGCTTGACTGCCTGTGTGTGAGAGCCTTCTGGTGAGTGTGAGAGACTTCATGTTTGTGTGTGTTACTGCCTGTGTGTGTGAATCTCCGGATAAGTGTGAGAGAGTTCTTGTTTGTATTTGGGTATGTCACTCCCAGTGGGTGTGAGTCTCCTGGTGAGTGTGAGAGACTTACTGTGTATGTGTGTTTGTTTGTTTGTGACTACTTGTGTGTAAGAATTTCCTGGGGAGTGTGAGATACTTCCTGTGTGTGTTTTGTGTGTGTGTGTGACTGCCTGCATGTGGGAAAGTCTCCTGGTGTGAGAGACTTCCTGTGTTTGTGTGACTGCCTTTTTATGTGAGAGTCTCCTGGTGTTTGTGACAGAATTCCTGTTTATGTATGTGTGAATGCCTGTGTGTGTGTGGGGGAGTCTCCTGGTGCATGTGAAAGACTTCCTGAGGGTAAATGTTTGTGCCTGTGACTATCTGCATATGTGAGAGTCTCCTGGTGAGTGTGAGAGAGCTCCTGTGTGTGTGTATGTCTGTGTGTTCATGACTGCCTGTTTGTGAGAGAGTCTCCTGGTGAGTGTAAGAGACTTTCTGTGTGTATATGTTTGTGTGTATGACTGCTTGTGTGCATGAGAGTCTCCTGGTGAGCGTGGTAGACTTCCTGTGTGTGTTTATGCATATGTGATTGCCTGTGTATGTGAAAGTCTCCTGGTGAGTATGAGAGACTTCTTGTGTTTAGGTTTCTTGGTGTATGACTGCCTTTGTTTGTGAGAGTCTCCCGGTGAGTATGGAAGACATTCTGTGGTTATATGTTTATGTCTGTGACTGTCTGCTTGTGTGAGAGACTCCTGGTGAGTGTAAGATACTTCATGTGTGTATGTTTGTGTGTGTGTAACTGCCTGTGTGTGTGATAGTCTTCTGGTGAGTAGGAGAGGCTTCCTGTGTGTGTGTATGTTTGTGTGTGTGATGGCATGAATGTGTGAGAGTCTCCTGCTGTGTGAGAGACTTCTAGTGTGTTTTTATGTGTATGTGTATGTGTGACTGCCTTTGTATGTGAGAGTCTCCTGGTGTGTGCAAGATACTTCCTGTTTATGTTTATTTGTGTGTTACTGCCTGTGTGTGTGAGAGTCTCCTGTTGAATGTACGAGACGTCCTGTGTATTTATGTTTGTGTGTGTGACTGCCTGAGTGTGCAAGAGTCTCCGGATGAGTGTGAGAGACTTTCTGTGAGGGTATGTGACTGTGTGAGATTATCCTGGTGAGTATGGGAGATACCCTGTGTGTGTATATCTGTGTATGTGTGACTGCCTGTATGTGTGAGAGACTTCCTGTGAGTTTGTGTGCATGTGTGTGACTGCCTTCAGAGAGACTTCCTGTGTGTTTTAATGTTTGGGTTTGGGTTACTGCCTGTTTATGAGATTTTTATAAGTCTCCGGGTGAGTTTAAGAGGCTTCCAGTGTGTGCATGTTTGTGTGAGAATCTCCGGATAAGTGTGACATACTACCTGTGTGTATGTCTCCTGGTAAGTGTGAGAGACTTCCTGTGTGGGCTTGGGTATGTGTCACTGCCTGTGTGTGAGAGAGTCGATGAGTTTCAGAGACTTCCAGTGTGTGTATCTTTGTGTGACTGACTGTGTGTGTGAGAATCTCCTGATGAGTGTGAGAGATACCTGTGTGTGTAGGTTTGTTGGTGTGTGACTGCCTGTGTGTGAGTCTCCTGGTGAGTATGAAATACTTTTTGTGTATAGATGTTTGCGTCTGTGACTGCCTGCATTTACAAGTCTCCTAGTGAGTGTGAGAGACTTCCTCTGTGTGTATGATTGTGTGTGTGACTGCCTGTTTGTGTGAGAGTTTCCTGGGGAGTGTGTGAGATGTCCTATGTGTATTTTATTTTGTGTGAGACTGCCTGTGTGCGTGAAAGTCTCCTAGTGAGTGTGAGATACTTCCTTTGTGTGTATGTTCGTGTGTGACTGTCTGCGTGTTTGAGAGTCACTTAGTGAGTGTTAGAGACTTTCTGTATGTACTGAATGTGTGTGTGTGTGTGACTGCCTATGTGTGAGAGTCTTCTTTGGAGTGTGAGAGACTTTCTATATGTGTATGTTTGTTTGTGTGTGTGGCTGCCTGTGTGTATGAGGTATATTGGTGAGTGTAAGAGCCTCCTGATGAGTGTGAGAGACTTCTTTGTTTGTGTGATTGCCTTTGTTTGTGAGAGTCTCTTGGTGTGTGTGTGAGAGACTTCCTGTTTATGTTTATGTGTCTGTCACTGCCTGTGTGTGTGTGAGTCTCCTGCGTGTCTATGTCTGTGTGTGTGAATGCCTGCGTGTTTGAGAATCCCCTGATGAGTGTGAGATATTTCCTGTGTGCTTATGTCTGTGTGTGAGAGTTTCCTGGTGAGTTTCAGAGAATTCCACAGTGTGCATGTTTGTGTGACTGCTTTTGTGTATGAAAATCTCCTGATGAGCGTGAGAGACTACCTGTGTGTGTGTGTATGTTTTTTGGTGTGTTACTGTCCGTGTGTGTGTGAGTCTCCTGGTGAGTGTGAAAGACTTCCTGTGGGTGTTTGTGTATGTTCCATTGCCTGTGTGTGTGAGAGTCTCCTGGTGAGTGTGAGAGACTTTGTGTGTGTGTGTGACTATGTGTATGTGTGAGAGTCTCCCCTATTGACTGTGAGAGACTTGCTGTATGTGTGTGTGTGTGCATGCCTTCATGTGTGAGAATCCCCTGATGAGTGTGAGAAGATTTCCTGTGTGTGTATGTGTTGCTGCCTGTTTGTGATAGAGTCTCCTGGTGAGTGTGAGAGGCGTCCTTTGTCCTTTGTGTGTAACTGTCTGTGCGTATGAGAGTCTCCTGGTGAGTGTAAGAGACTTTCTGTGTATATGTTTCTTTGTGTGACTGCTTGTGTATGCGGGAATCTCCTGATGAGTTTGAGAGACTACCTGTGTGTGTATGTTTGTGGATGTGTGACTGCCTATTTGTGTGAAAGTCTCCTGGTGAGTATGAAAGACTTTCTGTGGGTATATGTTTGTGTCTGTTACTGTGCATGTGTGAGAGTCCATGGTGATTGTGAGAAAGATCCTGTGTGTCTCCTGGTGAGTGTGAGAGACTTCCTGTTTGTGTTTTATGTGTGTGTGACTGCCTGTGTATGTGAGAGTCTCCTGGTGAGTGTTAGAGACTTCCTGTGTGTGTGTGTGTTTGTGTGTATGTTACTACCTGTGTGTATGAGAGTCTCCCAGTGAGTGTGATAGACACCCTGTGTGTGTATATCAGTGTGTGTGTGCCTGCCTGTGTGTGTGTGAGAGTCACCTGTTGAGTGTGAGAGGTTTTCTTTGTGTGTGTGTTTGTATGTGAAAGTCTCCTGGTGAGTGTGAGAGACATCCTGTGTGTGTATGTCTGTGTATGTGTGACTGCTTGTGTGTGTGAGTCACTTAGTAAGCGTGAGAGACTTCCTGTGTGTTTGTGTGTGACTTCCTGCATGTATGAGAATCCCCTGAGGCGTGTGAGAGACTTCTTGTGTGTGTTACTGCCTTTTTATGAGAGAGTCTCCTAATGAGGTTGAGAGGCTTCCAGTGTATGTATGTTTGTGTAACTTACTGTGTGTGTTAGTCTCCTGGTGAGTGTGAATGACTTCCTGTATGTGACTGCCTGTGTGGTGAGTCTCCTGGTGAGTGTGTAAGAGTTTTTCTGTGTGTGAGAGTCTCCTGGTGAGTGTGAGAAACTTCCGGTGTGTTTGTATGTGACTGTCTGAGTGTTTGAGAATCCCCTGATGAGTGTGAGAGACTTCCTGTGTGTGTTTGTGTCTTTGACTGCTTGTCTGTGGGAGAGTCTCCTGGTGAGTGTGAGAGAGAGAGATCCTGTGTGTATGTCTGTGTGAGTGACTGCCTGTGTGTGTTAGACTCCTGGTATGTGTGAGAGACTTCCTGTGTGTGTTTGTGTATGTGCCACTGGCTGCATGTGAGAGTGTCCTGGTGAGTTTCAGAGACTACCTGTGTGTGTATGTTTCTTGGTGTTTGACTGCCTTTGTGTGTGAAAGTCTCCTAGTAAGTATGAAAGACTTTCTGTGGGTATATGTTTGTGTCTGTAACTGTCTGCGTGTGTGGGAGTCTTCTGGTGAGTGTAAGCGACTTTCTGTGTGTATATGTTTGTGTCTGCCTGCGTTTGTGAGTCTCCTGGTGAGTGTGAGAGACTTCCTGTGTGTGTATGTCCATGTATGTGGTGAGTATGAATGAGTATGAAAGACTTTCTGTAGGTATATGTTTGCGTCTGTGACTGTGTATGTGTAAAGAGTCTCCTGGTAAGTGTGAGAGACTTCTGTGTGTGTTTGTGTATTTTTCACTGCCTGTGTGTTAATCTCTTGGTGAGTGTGAGACTTCCTGTGTGTTTGCAACTGATTGTGTGTGTGAGAGTCTACTGGTGAGTATGCGGAACTGCCTGTGTGTGTGTGTGACTGCTTCTGTGTGAGAGTCCACTGGTGGGTATGCAAGTTTTCCTGTGTGTGTACGGTTGAGTGTGTGACTGCCTGCATGCTTGAGAATCCCCTGATGAGTGTGAGAGATTTATTGTGAGTTTATGTTTTTGTGTGACTGCCAGATTGTGTAAGAGTCTCCTGGTGAGTTTATGAGACTCTCTGTGGGTTTGTATGTCTGTTTGACTGTCTGTGTATGAGAGTCTCCTGGTGAGTGTGAGAGACTTCCTGTGTGTGCATGTCCATGTATGTGTGACTGCCTGTGTGTGTAATAGTTTCCTGGTGAGTTTAAGAGACTTCCTGTGTGTGTGTTTGTGTGTGATGGCCTGTGTGTGTGAGAGTCTCTTGGTGAATGTGAGGGACATGCTGTGTGTTTGTGTGTGACTGCTTTCGTGTTTGAGAATACCCTGATGAGTGTGAGAGATTTCCTATGTGTTTATTTTTGTCTGTGTGTTACTGCCTGTGTGAGGGAGAGTCTCCTTGTGAGTTTCAGAGACTTAAAGTGTGTGTATGTTTTTGTGACTTCCTCTGTGTGTTTGGGTATTTTCCCTGCTTGTGTGTGTGTGTTTCCTGGTGAATGTGCAAGAGTTCCTGTGTGTGTATGTTTGAGTGTGTTACTGACTGTGTGTGTGAGAATCCCCTGATGAGTGTGAGAGATGTCCTGTTTATGTTTATATTTGACTGCTTGTGTGTGTAAGAGTCTGCTGCTAAGCTTCAGATATTTCTGTTTGTGTGTGTGCCTGCCTTTATTAGTCTCCTGGTGAGTGTGAGAGTTTTTCTGTGTGTGTGTGAGAGAGTCTCCTGGTGAGTGTGAGAGACTTCCTGTGTGTGTATGTGTGTGTGTTTCTGCTTGTGTGTGTGAGACTCTCCTGGTTAGTGTGAGAGTGTGTGTATGTCTGTGTGTTACTATCTGTTGTTGAGAGAATTTCCTGGTGAGTTTCAGAGACCTCCAGTATATGTATGTTTTGTTTTTGTGGTTGTCTGTTTATGTGAGTGTCTCCTTGTGTGTGTGAGAGTTTTTCTATGTATGAGTGTGAGTGTCTCCTGGTGAGCGTGAGAGACTTCCTGTCTGTTTGTGTTTGACTGTCTGTATGTTTGAGAGTCCCCTGATGAGTGTGGGAGATTTCCTGGGAGTTTATATTTGCGTGTGTATCACTGCCTGTGTGTGAGAGAGTCTCCTGGTGAGTTTCAGAGACTTCCAGTGTGTGTATGTTTGTGTGACTGCCTGTGTGTTTGAGAATCTTCTGATGAGTGTGAGAGGCCAGCCATGTGTATGTTTGTGGGTTTGTTACTACTTGTGTGTGAAAGTCTCCAGGAGAGTATGAAATACTTTCTGTGGGTATATGTATATGTCTGTGTATGTCTGCATGTGTGAGAGTCTCCTGGTGAGTGTGAGAGACATCCTGTGTGTTTATATCTGTGTGTGTGTGACTGCCTGTGTGTGTGAGAATCTTCTGATGAGCGTGAGAGACCACCCTTGTGTATTTTTGTGGGTGTGTTACTGCCTGTGTGTGTGAGAGAGTCTCCTAGTGAGTATGAAAGACTTTCTGTGGGTATATGTATATGCCTGTGAATCTGCATGTGTGAGAGTCTCCTGGTGAGTATGAAAGACTTTCTGTGGGTATATGTATATGCCTGTGAATCTGCGTGTGTGAGAGTCTCCTGGTCAGTGTGAGAGACTTCCTGTGTGTATTTGTGTATGTGTCACTGCCTGTATCTGTGAGAGTCTCCTGGTTATTGTGAGAGACCGGCTGTGTTTTTATGTCTGCTTGTGAGTGACTGCATGTGAGTGTGAGATATTTCCTGTGCATGTGTGACTGCTTGTGTGTGTGAGAGTCTACTGGTGAGTGTGCAAGACTTCCTGTTTGTGTATGTTTGAGTGTGTGACTGCCTGCGTGCGTGAGAATACTCTGCTGAGTGTGAGATTTCCTGTATGTTTATGTTTGTGTGTTTGTTACTGCCTGTGTGTGAGAGTGTTTCCTGATGAGTTTCAGAGACTTAACGTGTAGTGCCTGTGTGTGTCAGACTACCTGTGTGTGTGTGTATGTTTGTGTGTCTGTGACTCTGAGTCTCTCGTGAGTGTGAGAGAGATCCTGTTTGTTTATGTTTGTGTGTCTGTCTGCCTTTGTGTGTGATAGTCTCCTGGTGAGTGTGAGAGACATTCTGTTTGTGTTTGTGTCTGCCTTTATGCGGGTTTCCGGTGAGTGTAAGAGACTTCTTGTGTGTATATATGAGTGTGTGACTACCTGCGAGTGTGAGAGTATCCTGGGCAGTGTGAAAACCCTTCTGTGATGGCATTATTCCACCTCTTTGATTATATCATGGGACAGACCCTGCTCTTTATATTATAAGATGATAAATGTAGTTCAAAGTAATCAAAAGAGAAACTACCATGTTTCAGCCAGTGTTGGTTTCATGGCTAGAATGAAGCAAACAAATTGCTATTAAGTGAAGTTTGTACAAACCGTTAAATTAGTTGGAAACACAAGCTAATGTTTGTGGTTTGAGGCTAGACATTTTCCAACCAACACATTATCTCATTGCTCACAATGTTATTCTATAATATATCATTCAACCTATAATGCATATGAATTGGCAGTAGTATCATGGTATTGTCCCAACTACCATGTTATTTTCATCTAGCTTAATCTCCCCATGGCACAGTATAATTATGAGAAGCAAGGGTTAACCCAAACCCTGCAACCTCCACCCTAAGCTAACTCCCTCTGAGATAATTTATAATAGCAGAGTTACATAGATGCAGCTAACGCTACCACTGCCGTGGCAGCACCTTATGTCACCATTTGGGGACGTCTATGCAGTTAGACATCCTGACACATGTTTCACTTTCGTGGCTTCTATTGAGGCTGAGCGGTGGTTTAGGAGTAGGCTCATGAGGCTCATGATATCTTAGATAGTGTTTTGCTACACTAGTTAGAGTTTTGCCTTTGTCCCGATTGTGTTTACCATTCTTAATATTGCAAATGTGTTGTCCTAAACAGAGTCTGATGTCTCTCCTTGACATACCTACATATTTGAGCCCAAAAGGAAACTCTAGACAATAAATGACACAGATGATGCCTAACTAAAAGAACCCCAGAGAGTTATGTAATTCACCTTTCCTGTCACATATATTTTCTTTTTTGACCAAATATTTACAGAATTTACAATGGCCACATTTATGTGTTTACCAGCGGAAAGATTATTGATCTTCTTGCTGTATCTGCAAAAGGGACTTCTCACCATACACTTTTAATTAGTGCGAGATCTCGGGCTACTCACTATGATTTTGGATCCAATACATGAATCCAACTGATTATTTGATGTCAAATTCTGAGCATATTTGTTAAGAATCTGATTTCATGCCACTGTTAATTGATACTACCTACAAATCTGATCTCATTTTAAAACCTATATTTTGTAATAGCAGTCAGTAAACTCTCTCTTGCTGTGTGTAAACCTCTGTGATGGCTTTTTTAACAATCCTGTTACTGTCACCTCTGGCTTTTAATCTTATTCTTTACTGTAGCAATGCAAAGAAATAAGAGTTTCATTCAATTTGAGACTCAAAACCCTTACATTTACATATTTTGAACTGCAAGTGTTTTTTCAGTAACATTATACTTGTATTCAATTCAGTTCATTCACAATTTTACATATCTCACCTGATATCCATAAAACCAGCTCTTGTCAGTAATATTGAGAGTGCCAGATTATGTGACACTCGCAAAGTTACACCAATCATCATAATTTTACTGAATTTCTTGCTGCGGCACAGCCGATAGAAAATGGCAAACAGCAAATAAATTGACAGGGATAGATAATACATTTGAGAATCTCCCCCACCACCATTGATTTTGATTTTGTTCACACAGGTCTTGGAGCTTGGAGGGTACCCGCTTTTTGGAAGAGCAAGATAAGTGAGAGATTAGAGAGAAGGTTTACACTCATTTTACTGATTTAGCTTACCTATAAATCATTCACACTTACAATTATTTTACCAGACCCATAATTACTGATAACACATACCTTACACACATAGATTAATATCACACATACATATACATAGAGCTAGGCCACAGCATCCCTATACCCCCACCCTAAACACATAATACCTACATATTTGTTAACTCAAATACATATACTAAAACATATTTTTTTATTTATTGTTATTTTACTTTTGGGATTGGAGTGGTGGAGGAAGGAACAAGGAGGGGAAAGGTGGGGAGGAGAAGAGGAAGAGAGGAGACAGGGGGCCCTAGGGGTTATGGGGATGGAGGAAGAGGAAGGGAAGGATTTGCCCATAATATTAGATACACCAAGTTCAGGGTCAGAGTGGGAGGTGCCTGATCCCAGAGGGGGGGAGGGTAGTGTTGGGGAAGGACAGTCCTCAGGGGCAGAACAGGGAGGGATCTCTATACTCAGTGGGGAGGACAAGAGGCTGTGGGCAAGCACAATGCCCCTAACTACAGGCATAAGGAGATGGTGATCCTCCTCGGTGCCATACGTGCCCTCACCCAGATCCTACTAGGGGGAAGGGAAGTTAGGCCTGGGCCCATCGCCCAGACCTGGAGTGAGGTAGCAGCTGCAGTTACATAACTAGGGTTTGTTACCAGGGATGTGAGGTTCGTCAGGTATCATTATGATGACAGCCGGGCCAAGATGAAAATGGAAGAGAAGGCTAAAGCAGAGAGAGCTCCAAGTAGTAGCCCTGCAAGGAGCATCCTCTATAATGAGTGGGAAATGTTGATAAAGGACTTGATGGCCTCAGCGGCCATCATGGGAGTGTCAGTCCTGGTGGACCCCCCGGATTCAGTCACCTTGCTAGGTGAATATCATATGCACTAACACACTCACACATGTACCACACACACATTGATAACACACACCCCATGTAAATGCTGTCCATCAATAAGAGTGATATGTTAGTTTCATCTATTTGACAAGGGTTAGATGTACAATCTACTACTAGTCAAATCCAGGAAACTTACACATCACTCATTGATGGGCAGTATCACATGTGTGACAATTACTCACAGCTAACAGTTTACCATCAGCATTAATGACAAAATATAGTTCAATTGAGTAAGCATACAATAGAGTCCATGTATGGGTTTGCTCACTGCAATGTATGCAGATACAGACTATGTAGGGATAGATGTACTATGTAGTGTACTAGCTCTCATGGTCCATGTCTCAGCAGCATGTTAGTATGCCACACTGCACAGTAAGTTCAGCAGAGTATGTGTTTACATCTACTGTAGAAGGCAGACCACAGGAGAAATCAACATATTCTTATGAGTCATTTATAACTAAACTCATAAAACAAAGCATTGATCATTATTAGCAAATGTTTACTCCACACAATTGCAAATGATTGAACCAAACAGGCTCAAAAGATTATGATGGCAGATATATAGGATATATATATATATATATATATATATATATATATATGTATATATATATATATATAACAGAGCTCAAGGTGGCGGCATTGGCTCAGGAGGAGCCCTTGCCACCAGGATCTGTCTCAGGAGGAGGAGGAAAGAAAGAGAGGACCAGAGGGCCTGGGATATGATCAGTAATCAACGTTTATGTGGTCAGTGTGGGAACTTGTAGGATCTTCACACCACTCCTGCCCCAAATTGATCCCCCCTTTGAACTTTAAGTAATTAAAGTTACACAAAATCCTTATTCTATTAGACCTGTACCTCTAGCTCGCAAATAAGGTCTGGCCCACAACTAAAAAAAGTATTGCGTTTCTATCAAAAATATTACGAGTACTCAAGAGGACTCGCAAGGCATTTTTAAATCAATTATTAGAGCTTTAACAGCTATTTTACTTAAAAAATATGGGAAAGCATTGAAATTACATTAGTAATTAATTGCAGAACAGTCTCAAACCCACAAATATGCAATTCATTTTTTTTATTTTATATTTTTTTTGTGTGAAATGGATTTTTGAACATTTCAAATCCGTAAATGCTATGGGAGGGAGAGGGGCGGAAAGAGACACATGGGAGGGAGAGAGGGGAAAGAGACACAGGGGAGGGAGAGGGGGAAAAGAGACACAGGGGAGGGAGAGGGAAGAAAGAGACACAGGGGTGAGAAAGTTTGTCTGTAACAATCACTAAGATACGGGCTTGCGCACAGCCTGCAATGAGCAGCAAAGCCGAAGGCGCTCATTGCAAGGCTCGCAAGTTAGAGGGGGGTGGGTGAGAGCCTTGCATTGTGTGGCAAACAACAGCATTAGGAGGCTTTTAATGTGTATGCTGTCCTTTTTGATGGGCAAGTTGCTAGTCATTGTAATAAAGATTGATAATCTGCACTGCTACTTTGTTTATTAGTTATCCAGTTCTGAATTAGCCAATGGTGTAAGTGCTGATGGCCTATGAACAATAAGGGTAGTACTGCAACATGCCACCAATGTTATTAAGATGTATATTGAATGTATTATATGTCAGTCATCGTGGCATGAGGAAATCCATACTTTTTAACCATGGGAAGTGGGTTACTAGCTCCCGAGCCCACCAAAAATGGCTTTTTTGGGCTGTCACAACCACACAGGACTTTGACGGTTATTCATTTTTATTTTGGTTTATTGAAGAAATGTAATTATTGCATTGGACAAGAAGGTTGACATTATGTATTCAATAGAATGGGCTTACATGCCCTAATCCTGTAATGCTCCTATGTCATGGGTATGCTAGTACCTAACAAGAGCCTGTATAGGAAGAAAGACCTGCACTTCCATGTTTCTGCCATTTTTGTACTTAGTATGCCATGTTGTTAGTTTTTTAATTTTGTTAACTCCCATGGCAGACTTACAGCATAAGACTGCTACCTAGACAAGGCTATTGTTCACATTATCTTTTCAGCCCTGCTGTGCCAAGATCTTGCCAGAGGAAACAGGATAGGTAGGGCAATGGCTAATTTACTCTTTTGATGTCCATAATTCTGTCAGAAGGGACAATAAGCCAGTATCACAAGACTCTCTAGCAGCAGTGGGTAGGAGAGACAGGAAGTCTCCAAATCCCTGGAGGTAATCTTCTCCGATGTGGGATCATTATGGTATGTAAAAGGTGGTATATTCTGATTGGTTAAATAAATTGTTCTTTGATGTTTTGCATGTGGAAATGATATAAACAGAGTTGAACTGACCGTTAAAGTTATGCTCGGTTTGGCTGTACATAAACATGGTGTATGTGTCATTCTAGAGGGAATATTTTTATTATTTTATTAAGCTTGCTTGTATCCTGATGTTCTTGCTGGTCCTATTTAAAGGGGTCATTGCCTCTTCCTGTGTTCCTGGGTCCTGTATTCTGATGTTCGTGGGCTGGCTAAGCAGGCTGGGAGCTGAAATATCCAACACCTCACCATCCAGGGGTTGATCCTGTAGGCTAAAGCAGGTGGATTTGGAGTGTACGTGGTCCCATCACTCCTGGGTTGTGACAACTTTCTTGGCGTAAACCTCAGAATTAATTAGCTACTCAGTGTCCTAAAATCAAAAAATATATATTCTTATTAAAACAAAGTGAGTTCTTCCACAACCATGCTCCCCTTGGTCAGCCTCCTGCCTCAGGTGAAGGACCACGTGAGTGTCAGTCTATTTATTGAAAATTTGTACAATTTTTTTTTTTTACAATTAGGTTTTGTCAACTTCAAAAAAGAAACTTGTATGCTTTAGACTGAATATTTTAACAGTGTTTATTTTTTAGAGTACAGTGGTCCTTTAATTTAATAACAGCAGTTTACTCATCACCAACTCAGGTACTTTGAGACACATTACAAACATGACAAACAAATATACAAAGAGATAGTGTTGTCTTCAATTCCTGGAATGTGTAACAAAGGTTTCATTAATGTTAATAAATGAAATCTGGAATTGCTAAATAGAAGATTGTGGCTAAATGTGGGGCTAGTAATCCATACTGGAGGTGAACGCAACAGGTATATTACTATAGAGCACCAGCCATACCCTGGATTATCTTAGGGAGCATGTAAGGGAAATGGTGTTAAAGGTACAGTAACATGGACATATAGGGCCAAAGAATCACAAGGGGTATTGCATTAGTGTGTATTAGCTATTGAGGAAGACGAACAACATTCTGTCAAAAGGGACGATAAGCCAGTATCACAAGACTCTCTAGCAGCAGGGGGTAGGAGAGACAGGAAGTCTCCAAATCCCTGGAGTGAATCTTCTCAGATGTGGGATCATTATGGTATGTAAATGGTGGTATATTCTGATTGGTTAAATCAATTGTTCTTTGATGTTTTAATAAAGTAATCAAATTTTAATGTAGAAACAGCAAATTCAGTATTGTGAAGTATTAATCATGCATTACTTTTACTGATGGTGAGTCAGGATGTTTGCATATTCGATTGTATATGCCCATTTATTTAGAGCCATGCAAAAAAATACACTTTGATGGTATTCTATACAAGATTTGTCACAATATAGCGTAGTAAGATTTTATCACCATTAATGTAGAGGATAATTTCCACAACAGTTATACCTCACTGACTATGAAGAAATTTTACAGTTTAAAGTAAAATAGAGTGACCCTATTTTAGGAATAGCTGGGATCTATCCGGTTTTATTTGCGCCGTTGTTCAACGTGCTGTCGCAGTACAGCAAAAGAACTATTCTCTCCTCCGAAGTGGCGCAACTTGATGGGGCGAGCGTGTTCCCGCGGCGGCTCGCAAACAGAGGCGCACGGAATGTTATGTTTTTTCCTACAGACTACAAATGATTACTTGACCAAAACCAACCAACCAAAACAGCTCAAATTAATTAGTTGCTTTCTGCATTATGTTTTTAAACTTTTATTTCTTAAAAGCTGCTGAACCTATCAAAATGCCATCAAAAGCATGGACACTAATGTCAATAACCCCTTTATTGGCCAATTTCAAACACATTTTCCCTACAAGTGAGCAAAGTTTACTTTGGAAAAAAAACAATTTCATTACCCTAACATTTAACATAATTTACCTAAATCTTGGCTGGACAGACTTGTATGAAAATTGGCATAAAAAAAAATCTGATCCTCAAAACCCTCCTAAAATACAAAATTTCAACAGATGCATGAAATCAAAGTAAAGTTATAGTCATATAGCTAACAAACAGTTGTATGTGTGCAGTTCAAGAAGCAGGTAACTTGGGTGTAACACTGCTTTAAAATAATGTGCCTGCATGTACTATGATTTCACTTTGTGATGAATATTGTAACCACACCTAGACTAGATATTTACATAAACAGTAAGAGACCAATTAGACTAGAAGAACAAATGCTACATATAGCTATCTACCTAACTAGAGGCAAGATATATCCTTCTATGCACAGGTGAACAGTATGTATACTGGTGGTCACATACATGACTTATAATGATTTGGACTAAAAGGCAATGTTGGATCATATTGTGCTGTATGGGATTTATGGCAGGGGTAAGTGGTCACAGTGTCTCAGTATCTCTGATGTTTATTTTGTGAGTTTAAGTGGGGGATGTCTAGCTGTTTATTATTTTATTCATACTTTTGTTATTATTATTATTTTTATTAATGTCCAAAGGGTTAAGTCTTCTCATCATTATTTTCTCTATAATAACATATTTTTTTGCTCTATTTGTTAAATAATGATCCATGGATTAAATTGTTTTGAGGTTGGTATATTTTATCAATATATTTCACACAAAAAAAACCTATATACTCAAAATAAATTTCTGGTGCATTAGAAAGTTGTTAATACAAATATGCCCAGAATGTATAGAATTTCCCTGTATATGTTGTGTACTAAAAAGGCTGTTGGTTCTGCTTATCTTAGGGGTATATTTATTTATTTACAATTAAAAAATAACATTAATAACTGGAGATTTTCATATGGAAACAAATGTTTTCATTACTTTATATATGGTAATCTTGTTAACACTTTTTATATCACGTTTTAGTCAGCAGAACTTTGTGTACAAAGTAAAATTTAAGAGTCCCACATTATATATTATGTTATAGAAGCTTTTTATTAGAAAATGTGCAGTGTAAGAGTTTGATAAATAGACTCCACAGTATAACATAGAAAATAGGTTTATTTAATTTCTACATGTTAACTCACTTTAATAAATTACATACAGTGCCTATATCTGAGTACATTAGGTATAGTGCATTGGTTTCTTATCTGGAATCTATAGCTATGACATTTAAAATATTGATATTGCTGAATATATATATATATATATATATATATATATATATATATATATATATATATAAATATATATAAATATATAAATGAAATAAGACAATAAATAACAAGCAACACATTAAAAATAGCGAAATGTAAACAATACAAAAGAGATATAAAATAAATAAAAAAATCTGTTTTTCTGTGTTTTTTAGGCCAAATTTTGAAATGAGAACTGTTATTTCCATCTATAATTATATTTACTATTTATTTCTAAAATTTCCCCATGTTGTAGTGTACCTTTTCCGGCATCTGTTTTTGTGTACCCAGCCAATGATCCCTTCCATCAATTTTGCATTTATACTTAACATTTTATATATTTTATAAGTAAGGCAAGTGTATTTAAGACCTAAAAGTCATGTATATATGCAAGCATTTAAAATTAAATAAAAAATGAAAAATAGGACCTACAATCTCCATCATAATGTAAATAAATTATCAAGCTTTATGTATAAGTGTACTCTGAGTGCAGGAGTGGAAACTGTGATTCTAATCTAAAATTATTTTTAAATTGTCAATTAATCACAGAACCTAGCACCGGAGTTGATATATAAGGAAAAAAAATGTTGATATCTTTACTGGGTTTTTTTCTGATTGCAACAGAATTTAGTACAAAATAGGAGTCATGATGTGGACAGAGTAATGGACTTCCTTAAAATCATAATCATCCTGGGCGGATCATATGAGGCCAAAGGGGCTTGTGGCTTAAAGATTTTCTTATGCTTAAAAACACACCTATTTTGTAGTTTGAGTTCATATCAGCAATAAACATTTGATAGTGAGTAAATGTCATTACTAAACATATGTTTTATAACAGTTATTTTGTATATTATACTGACTTAATTGGTTTTTGCTAAGGCCAGTGAGTTGTATAAAGTATGTGAGTCCCCATATCCCATATCTGAAATGCATGTTTAAATGGGTTAGTCTATATTTACATGAGGAAGTCCAGAGCCTTTGTTTGATAATAAAATAAGATTGATATTGACACAGCACCCCTCGTCCCTCACTAACTCAGAAGTAGACACCTTACATCACTCAATTAATTAAAGCTTTCAGAGCGGATCCTCTTGCTCCTACAGGGATACAACAGGGGTGGAGAGAAGCATATCTGCTGGAAGCTGCAATGATAACTTCAAATTTTAGTTTTAAAAGCTACATTGGATTTTGTTTTCAAATACTGATTTTATTGCCATGTTTTTGTGAAGATCTTGACCTCTGCATGTGTGACTTGATCCGCCTCAACTAAATCCCCCCGTACCCAATAAACACATGACACCTGATGTATGGGTAAACTACAGGCCACAGCTTTATTAACATAACATAGCAGGTACCATAACCTGACCAAACCTGGGGCTGCATACCTTCCCCAGGACAAAGCTCATACCCAGCCAGAGGCTCTATGGAACCCCATGCCCAAGAGACCTCTGGCATTGGCCCAGACCGGATACCTTCTCAGCTAATGAGCTCCGCCCTAAGGTGATGCAGCACCCCCGCCACCCGCAAGCCCTACGGGCTCAGCACCGCCAAACAAAACCATGGCCTGTATAATACCCTCCTTCAAAGTGAAATTAAATAACTGAAGGCCAATTTCATTTAGGTGAACCCCGTCTTCCCCGAAAAACACGTGAGCCTCCGGGGTCTCTAGGTCCTTGTGCCTAATGGAAAAAAACCCTAAACGCCTAACAAAAGATGCCATGATCTTATTTATTCTTTTTCTGGCCTTGTCCAGCCTGGCATGATCAAATGCCCCCCGCCAGCGTAACCTTGGTGTTATCTGGGACCAAATTACCAATAAGTCTGGGAACAATTCCCGAAGCCTGAGCAAATCCCTCTTCATTTTCCGAATAAGCTCCCGCATGGACATGGAACCTAAATCATTACCCCCTGCATGGACCAGCAGAATCTCCGGCGGAGGAGAAGACCTAGCTAGACTAGATACCGTTAATAAAACCTGCTCCCATCTCAACCCCCTGACCCCAAACCACTTAATTAATACTGCTTCCTCTGGGAAACCCAGCTGACGGCCCCGGTCAGCTATTCCTGCTGCCCTTCTGGCCCAATAAATGAATGAATGGCCTACGATCCATAACTGTATGGGGGTTCCTGCAATAAAACACATAATATACATATCACAAACTTTTATTTTTCACAATAACCAACATCTTAGGGACACTGAAGCAGTTCCTACTCCGTGGCCCATACTTTAAACTATAGTCTCTAATATTTTTGTTTGCCGGCAGATCTCTTCTACTCATCCTCAATTCTCAATGCCATATGGGCAGTCCTCTATACCCAATACAGCTTTTGTTGACATATGGGCAGTCCTATTACCCAGTGCCCCAGCACCCTTACTTCTTTTTGTTCGGTCAGCTGTTCCTTACCCACTTCCTGCCAGGTCCTGCTCATAAGATCAAATTCCACCACTCCATTTGAAATGGTGTTTGCTCCACCTTAGCTAACGGTGCTTCTTTCCTAAACCGTTGCCATTCAAACCTTGATAAGGAATCTGCAATCACATTTTTCACCCCTGGGATGTGCGATGCTCTAACTAATATATTTAACTGAAGGCACTTCAATACCAATTGCCTCAGTAGCCTAACTACTGGAGGCGAAGAGGCAGTAATAGAATTAATTGCCTGTACCACGCTCATGTTATCGCAATTAAAGATAACATGATGATTTTTTAACTCATCACCCCACAACAATATTGATACCAGAATAGGAAACAACTCTAGCAATGTCAGATTCCTTGTCCAACCGTTCTCCCTCCAGCTAATGGGCCACGCCTGCGCACACCAACAACCCTTAAAGTAAGCCCCAAAACCCAGAGATCCTGACGCATCGGTAAACAACTCCAACACCTCATTGGCAACTGGTTCTTTCATAATCATATTACTCCCATTAAAATGTTCCAACAACTCGAGCCAAATGCGTAGGTCTGCTTTATGGTCCGCTGAAATTCTAATGTGATGATGTGACTGATTTACTCCCGCCGTTGCCAATGATAATCTCCTGGAAAATATCCTCCCTATTGGAATAATCCTACAGGCAAAATTAAGTTTTCCGAGCAGAGACTGCAAAGACTTCAACGTAACTTTCTTAGCTCCCAACACAATCGAAACACTTAACTTTAAATCTGTTATTTTGTCCATCGGGAGACTACATTCGAGTTTGACAGTGTCCAGCTGGATCCCAAGGAAACACAAAATGTGAGACGGACCTTCAGACTTATCCTCCGCCAACGGAATGCCAAAATCCCCCGCCAACTCCTGAAAGCCTTGCATTAACCGGATGCAATCCAGAGAATCAGCAGAACCGGTAAATAGAAAATCATCCAAATAATGCACGACCGAGGACAAACCCGTCTTAACACAGATGACCCAGTGTAAGAAAGAACTAAACTTCTCAAAATAGGAGCAGGATATACAACAGCCCATCGGTAGGCACTGGTCCACAAAAATCTTACCCCAAATCTGGCAACCCAACAAATGAAAGGAATCCGGATTAACCGGAAGCAACCGAAAGGCCGACTTTATGTCAACCTTTGCTAACCAAGCCCCCCTACCAGCCCTCCTAACTAGCTGAACCGCTTGTTTAACTGATGCGTACTAAACCGAAGATAACTCCTTGTCAATCCCATCATTAACTGATAGGCCCCTGGGGTATGATAAATGATGAATAAGCCGAAAAGAACCCGGCTCCTTTTTGGGTACCAGGCCCAACGGTTATATTCTCAGGTCTTTTATCGGAACCTCATCAAAAGGACCTGCCATTCTACCTTTTTCCACTTCACTGATTAACTTGCTCCATACCAACGAAGGATTCTCCCTAGCAGATCTTAAATTCCTAGGCCACCCCAGCGGGGCCGAAAACAACGATGGGAAAGAGAAACCTAACGAAAAACCTCTGAGCAACAACATAGCGTCCTCGGATGAAGTAGCCCTACTGGCGTAGCGCCTTAACCACCACTCCATCCTTTCTAATCGGACCGGGCTCTCCCCCTTTTTGTCCAAACTCACCCGCCTTTTGAGCTTTTGATCTCTTAAAGCAGCGAAAAAGAGGATGACCAGTGCCGCACTCAGAACACTCATGTCTAAACTTACAAGAACCTCCCCAACTGCAAGATCCTTCATTATAAGCGAAACAATACCCTTTCTTACCGCTAGTGGATACCGCCGGTTTTGGGGCAGCCCCAACTGCCGGACGCAAAGGTGTTACTATTTTTAACCAACTACCCATATCCCTATCATCCCACTGCATGGATGGCCTAACTGCTAACTTCTGACGGAATTTTTCATCATACGCCCACCAAGCTAAGCCTCCGTAAGTCCTATGAATGCCTTCAATTTCGTCCAGGTAACAAAACAGTGCTGAACAAAATTCCGGATTACGCTCCCGAACTATACTGGCGAATATAACATAGGCCTGTAACCAATTACTAAAGGTCTTGGGAATCTTCCTATATCTGTGCTTACGCTCATCTTCCTCTTTCTTTCCCTCATCCTTTTTTTCATCTGCCTTTACTTCTATGAAATTATCCAGCGGGAGAAGCGAGAATATCTCTATAAACTCCCGCTTCCAAATCCTTTCTTTCAACTCTTTAGCTACGTGCTCTCCGATAGGACCAATTGAACACAGTGCTGATTTGTTCATTACTGTGTCAGCTACCCTAATGCCTGCTGGAGAAACACCTTTTTCCTGCACTCCCTCACCACCAGTAACCTCTGACTCCATACCTGTACCCATTTCAGTAATACCTATTGATGGAACCGCCCCTATCCCTGGATTGATAGCCATCTCAGGACCTACCCATGCAAACCCGGGTCCCAAGTTTTTCCGCTTTTCCATCTGTGAAAATAAATTCTGTAATTGAGCTACCACCTTTACCAGGCTAACTTGTGTGTTGTCAGAATGTGTGTGTAGCGTGTCTATAAATTCACCTGTGGTACGTCTCTTTTCATTTGCTGACGCAAAGGCTGCCGGGGCCGCTGAAGTGTTCGCCTCATTCCGTTCTCCTGCTTGTCTGGAGAAGGGAAGTTGCTTGCTCCTGTCTGGCGTCGCCTCCTTTCTTGTGCTCTTTTTTTACCCTCCGGTCCTCCCCGGAAGGCAGTCTCTGGTCCTTTCATTCTCTTGTATCCCTATTGCACCTGGAACGAGGATAAACAGATTGCCTCCCGCTTTCATCCCTTTCATGCTCACCTCCACATCGAGCATGAGGTGGCGACCGCTGCCTTGACCTTGACCTCCGCCTGGGGGAGGGCGTTCCTCTGTTCCTGCGAGTCAGTGAAATATATCCTCTGCTCTGCCGATATGTACCCGCCGGCGACCTCCTATCTCTGCAGTCAGATGGTCTACCTGCACTCCTTTCTTTGTCCACTCTGCCTCCTGTTGCTTCTACCCGCCTCCGTGGGCCTGACGATAGGGACTGGTCAGGCGCCAGTGAAGACCTTACAAAATCCTGATGCCGTCTGCTCTGCACACCCGCTGGTGACTTGCTCCTGGCGGATGTCCCTTCCTCCGGATCAGCATATGTGGAAACAGGACACAACAAAGCAGGAACAGCAGCCGTAGACACAAACCTAACTTCACGCTGTAACTCCTCTTCCTCTTCACTCCCACTTGACACTTCCTCCATACTATAGCCTCTTTCTAAGCTGCCTGTAATACTGCTGACTTCCACCCCTTCCTTGTTGAAATTCCACAACTCTACTCCACCTACTTCCTCCATAAATTCCACTGCTGACAGATCTTTAGTAGCTGAAAGCCCATCTCTACTCAAGCTGCCCTGCAACCTCCCCTGCTGTACTGTCTGCCTACTGCCTGTCTGTCCCTTCCCTTAGCATTACTTAAGCCTGCTCTCCTCCTCCCATCCACTGCCTCCTGTGTGCTTCCCCCTGCTTGTATCTCCTCCTCACCTGCCTGGCCCCTGCCTGGGCTTATTGATCGCCCTGCAGACCTCAGCGACGCCGACCTTGCCCCTGTGGCTGCTCCCTGCTCAGACCTCCCGTCAGACGCCTGCGCCGGCTCCTTACCCGATGGCCGCCTCCTCCCGATGATGTCACGCCGGCTCCTCGTCGGTGCAGTGATCTCCGCTGCCTCCTCACCCACTGCAGCGTGTTCCTCCGCCTCCTCTGCCGACGCAGGTCTTCTGGACGCCTCCTGGTGCTGCAGCTGCTCACCGGATCCTGTTGACACGCCGGCAGGACTCCGGTAAGTACCTCTTCCCTTCCTCTTCCTTCCTGGGGTCTTCAAGGTAGGCTGCGCCCCTCTTGTCGCTGCGACCATCCTCTTCATGGGTCCACTTCTCCCCTTCTTCTTGGGGGTCGCCATGTCAGGGCTGAGCCTATTGGGAGGCCTTGCTGCCCTTGCTGGGCGCCCTCCCCTTCCAACTGGGCTCCTGGTGTCCATTGCTGCACTACTTTCTGGGCCACTGGCGGGGCCACTCTCTACCAGCCTAGCCATCAGCTCCTGTAACCATTCCTGGCCATTCTCAACTGCTTGGCTCCTGAGTTGGGCTATGAAGGAGTCCACGCTTGGCGTTGTCATAGTTAATCAGATGCAAGCTCTGCTCTGATTAACGGTTAAGTGCCCCCAGGCGGGAAATTACCCCCCCTATATAACCTGCCAAAACCCCACCCACAATTTTAACCTAACCAATGGCTACCCAGCACCCAGCCAGGTCAAAATGCTCCTGTAACTAGGCAGTTACAGGGTGCTCACTGTTTACCTAACCAAGAGACTTTTAGATTCTAAAGCCATTTGTATTAAAATAACTATTCAGTTTAACACTATGTAGCCAATTCACTGCGGAACTAGGGACAGTTCCATTTGTTATCCTGCAGTGACCTCTTGTGGCTGTTTAAGTGTATTACTTTTCCTTTGTTTATGTGTTGATGCTCTTTTCTCTGTAGGTGCCTCCCATAGATCCACCCCCAAGGTGGGTACGCCAAGCCCACAATTTTCCCTGTCTCCTAATTGGCTCTTTATGGATCAATCAGCTGCATATCATATAGATAATGGTGTGTTTCATTTAGAGGGAAGACTACTGAGCTAAAATCACGTTGCTGCCTTAAAGCTCTACTCTTCTCTTGAGAGAAGGTCTTAAATACTGGTTTGGACTCTGCTGGATAGGATTGGTCTCCTTGGCTCTTTCATGCCCACTGAAGAAACAGATGAAACCAGTTAGCTGATCCAGTGACCATGGGCTGTTGAGCTGATGCTGATGATTCTGATTTGACCGCCGGGCACTGAGAGTTCCATTTCTTCTAAAAAGATCCCTGAGATCTTCACAAACTGGTGGTAGTGGTGGGATATTGGTGCAAGACCGGCAGCAAGGATGGCAAGGATGGCGTATGTAGAAACCCATCAGCGATTTTACCAAACCTTGAAGTCCAGATCCAAGTCCAAGGAAGGCAAGCACTGGATAGATGAGATAATGGGCCACATGAAGGGCTGCAGAGCGGAGGTGATCAAGGAGAAAAGGAGCCTGATCACCAGTATGCTGGAGCGTCGAAGGCAAACAAGTTTTCACCGACGATGATCGGGGAATAGTCCTTGTGAATCGGCGGATGCTTCACTGGGGCTCCAGCAGGGTGAGGTGCTAGCAGAGCGGCTTGAGGACCTGCTGTGGGCAGAGCGGCTTGAGGACCTGCTGTGGGTGAAGCTTGAATTGGAAGTTCAGTATGTGGACCTAAGGCTTCCAGCTACTACATTGCAATAATACAGGCTTTGGCAGATGGAAGGACTTTATGATGTACTGCAGGGTGATCCAAAGAGTGGCCTTTGAACCACAGATCACTGGGAAATCCTATTTGATCGGCGCTGAAAGAATGTGAAAATTAAACCAGGGTCAGCAGGAGAAGAGGTGCTTAACCGGTTGATTCATAGAGAAATGTATTTGGATGTACAGTATGAGGAACTGCTTGAGAAGGTGGGCGCAGGTGGGACCTAGGTCAAGTACTTTGTGGAGCCCCACCAATTAGATGAGGATGAGGAAGATGCAGCCTGGCCCTTGAAACCTACAGCTTGTTGGATAATTGTCCATGTTCAGAGGACACAGAATTGCAGGAGGAAGCGGCCCGGGAAGATGTCACCATGGACCACTGGCAGAGTCTTTGCTGAGCGGAAGAGGTGGACAAAGAGGTGCCAGAAGACCTGATCGCTACAGCCAAGGCAAGAGTAGAGGTTTTGCTGGTAGCCACTTGTGACCTAGTGACAGTGGAAGCCGAGAAATCCACTGTAAAGGCAAGCCCAAAGTGAAGCAACCATGCTCACCAGAACCTGGATAGAAGTGTGGTAGATGGCAAGCAGCTGGAGGAGTGTCAGCTGATGGAGAAGGTTGGAGAACCAGAGGCAGGTTTTAGATTAGGGGAGGGTGCGAGCCCTGAAATCCTGCCATTTAAGGACCAAGCTCTGGCAGCACGTAGATATTGTGACCAGCCTACGTGCAACCCCTATAGGCAAGGCGGTAACTGAGAAGGCAGACAGGGCAAGGCCAAGCTAATCCATACGGCTTACCAGGAAGAGGATCAGGCCGATCCACAAAGACAGAGACTATTCAAAGTGCAATCAGGAGAGGGAACACTCCCGGGTACCCTGTTGGCAGAGCCAACAGCTGCTCCACCCTCCATACCAAACATGATGACCTCATTACAGATACAGTTGATATAAAAAGTCTACACACCCCTGTTAAAATGTCAGGTTTATGTGCTGTAAAAATATTAGACAAAGATAAATCATTTCAGAACTTTTTCCACCTTTAATGTGACCTATAAACTGTGCAACTCAATTGAAAAACAAACTGAAATCTTTTAGGTGAATGGAAGAAAAAAAAATAAAAAAATAATAATATGGTTGCATAAGTATGCACACGCTTAAAATAATACTTTGTTGATGCACCATTTTAATTTTTTACAGCACTCAGTCTTGGGGTATAAGTCTATCAGCATGGCACATTTTGACTTGGCAATATTTGCCCACTCTTCTTTGCAAAAGCACTACAAATCTGTCAGATTGTGAGGGCATCTCCTGTGCACAGCCCTCTTCAGATCACCCCACAGATTTTCAATCGGATTCAGGTCTGGGCTCTGACTGGGCCATTCCATAACGTTAATCTTCTTCTGGGGAAGCCATTGCTTTGTTGATTTAGATGTATGCTTTGGGTCGTTGTCATGCTGAAAGATGAAGTTCCTCTTCATGTTCAGCTTTCTAGCAGAAGCCTGAAGGTTTTGTGCCAATATTGACTGGTATTTGGAACTGTTCATAATTCTCTCTATCTTAACTAAGGCCCCAGTTCCAGCTGAAGAAAAACAGCCCCAAAGCATGATGCTGCCACCACCATGCTTCACTGTGGGTATGGTGTTCTTTTGGTGATGTGCAGTGTTGTTTTTGCGCCAAACATATCTTTTGAAATTATGGCCAAAAAGTTCAACCTTGGTTTCATCAGACCATATCACCTTTTCCCACATGCTTTTGGGAGACTTCAGATGTGTTTTTGCAAAATTTAGCCTGGCTTGGATGTTTTTCTTCGTAAGAAAAGGCTTTCGTCTTGCCACTCTACCCCATAGCCCAGACATATGAAGAATACGGGAGATTGTTGTCACATGTACCACACAGCCAGTACTTGCCAGATATTCCGGCAGCTCCTTTAATGTTGCTGTAGGCCGCGTGGTACCCTTCCAGACCAGTTTTCTTCTCGTCTTTCCATCAATTTTGGAGGGAGCTCCAGTTCTTGGGAATGTCACTGTTGTGCCATATTTTCTCCACTTGATGATGACTGTCTTCACTGTGTTCCATGGTATATCTAATGCATTGGAAATTATTTTGTACCCTTCTCCTGACTGACACCGTTTAACAATGAGATCCCTCTGATGCTTTGGAAGCTCTCTGTGGACCATGGCTTTTGCTGTGGGATGCAACTAAGAAAATTTCAGAAAAGACCAACTAGAGCAGCTGACCTTTATTTGGGGTTAATCAGAGGCACTTTAAATGATGGCAGGTGTATGCTGACTCCTATTTACACGATTTGGAATGTGATTGCTTAATTCTGAACACAGCTACATCCCCAGTTATAAGAGGGTGTGCAGACTTATGCAACCACATTATTTTTCTTTTTCTTCCCTCCACCTAAAAGATTTCAGTTTGTTTTTCAATTGAGTTGTACAGTTTATAGGTCACATTAAAGGTGGAAAAAGTTCTGAAATTATTTATCTTTGTCTCATTTTTTTACAGCACAGAAACCTGACATTTTAACAGGGGTGTGTAGACTTTTTATATCCACTGTATATACCTGGGCCAATCCACCCCAGAAGCAAGTGACTACAGTATCCAGCTTGAAAGCATCCGCTAAAGTCAAGGCGGCAGGTGGACCCCAGTGAGAGCCCAATCACTATGGAGCAAACAACAGGCAAGTCCAAGCTGATCACAGTTGTTTGACAAGAAGTGGATTGTAACGGACCCGCTGGCACTCCGACTTATCACATTTCCCCAAGCATGAGCCAAGGCTTCCAGAAAGGGTCAAGCAGGTCTGTTTAATGAGCACCCAAAGCACCAGCACTCACACAGCCAGAGCAACTCCTCCTCAGACAGAGAAAACTGACAGTTGAAAACAGACAGTATTTGAAAATATAACAGTTATTAATGGTTCTAAACTGGTGTTCTAAGAGGGAGGGGAATAAAACAGTCAAACTAAGTCCATAAAACAGGGTTTTTCTTCACACTCTGCATCCGAAGTGCATAACAAAACTGCAGATCCTTTGTCAGAGCATTTAAAAGGGCCAGAACCAGTCTAATAAAATCCACTATGCTAAAATAACATACAGTTCAAATACAGGCAATAATCAAGGCAAAAGTATCTTGTGGCTGCTTCTGCCACAGGGATCATGCTGATCAACCCATACAGAGAAAACCTACAGGGAGATCAGGAGAGAGCGCAAGCCCTGGAACCTTGATGTTAAAGCAAACCCGTGCTCCTCCCTCAATGCCAGCAGATGTGGGGGGCTAACAGATGAAGACCACCTTCCCAGCAGCAGCTAACCAGAGCCAAGATCGTTACCAGCAGCTGCAACTGGACTATCCAGTCAAGCCACAGAAGGAAGGATCTATTTTGCCACAAGGTGAATCCGGTTCCAGTCCTGTCATGGCTGAGGATGGTCCAGTAACTTCATCTGCTACACCAAGTCTGAGAATCTGGAACTGTTTTTTACTTTTTCACCAATGGATTAAAACATTACTTTGGATTAAACAGGGCAATCTGTTCCACTGCCTTTTGGAACTGTACAACTGAATCATCCTTTGGGGGTCAACTGAGAAATCAAAGATTTAACAGTGATGTTGACACCAATAGTATGCCTGTCAGTTGAGGGCTTCGGCCCTAAGAACCTAAGTGATCCAAAATTGATGTGGGGTGCAAGCCTACCAGAGACTGTGCTGATTGCTGATATGGGATAGGAGGTCAAACTTGTGGAATCCCTACAAACATTGGGTATTGCCCCGCAGGAGTATAAACATGCTCCTGACCCAATAGGGCAGTCTATTCCTCTGCCCTTACCCTTGCATGGTGCAAGGGTAAGGGCAGAGTACCCTCAGGACAAAGTCTAAGCACTAAAGTCCTCCAGGACCCTCATGACACAAAGTCTAAGTACTACACTACACTGTTAACCCTTTCCTACCCTATTAAATTATATTAACCCCCTCTAAGTAATTAACAGTAATTAACCCCCCAATAGTTAACCACCCCTCTAAGTAATTAAACCTATTTAACCCTCAACATACATAATTAACTCTATCACTAAGCGCTTAACCCTATCTAGACGCAGTTATCCCTATCTAGTCCTATTAACCACTAACTGTACCCAATTAACCCAAACTGTACCCAATAAAACCTAGCTGTACCTAATTAATCCTAACTGTACCCAATTAACCCTAACTGTTCCTATTTAACCCTTATCTGTACCTATTTAACCCTAACTGTACCTAATAAACCCTATCTGTACCCAATAAACCCTAACTGTACCTAATTAATTTTAAATGCACCTAATTAACCCATATCATACTAACCCCTACCGCTTTAACCCCCTAATAACCCCTACACTACCCTATCTTATATTATTAACCCCCTAATAACCCCATACACTACCCTATCCTATCACATTAACCCCCTAAAAAAACCCTACTCTACCTTATTCTATCCGTTTAACCTCCTAGCCCCCAATTAAATCCATAAGCACCCACAAATTATAGAAAATAAACTCCCCCACTAAGTGCAGAAAATAAAAAACTGCTAATTACATTTTTTTAAAAAGCACTACAGAAAAGTAAAGACTTACACATAAAATAAAAAAAGACTACATAAAATAAAAAATCACTATTAAAATAAAAAAAGACTTACAACCTGTAAAAAAAAGAAAGGGTTAATGAGTCCACTGACCTGGCCAAAATGCTTCTCCAGCGGGGATCACTGGTGCCCGCTGCCCCGGTCTTCACTCTTCTGGGCCAGGAGAGGCCCCTCCATCCCGACGTCCTATAAAAAAAACACTATTAAAATAAAAAACAAAACACAACCTGTCAATAAGAAAGGGTTAACAGTCTACTCACCTGGCCAAGATGCCCCTTAAGCGGGGATGCTTAATGCCTTTGTCTTCAGCCTTCTGGGTCAGGAAGGGCCCCTCCAAAGAATCCTGACGTTATATCCCCCCCCCAAAAAAATGCTACAAATGGAGCTTTTCCCTTGAGGAGCTCCCCGCCGCAAATTAAGATTCCCACAAATGTTCTGATCAAAAAAAAATGCGCTTTCTGATTGGCTGAAATTGCTGTCAATCAGATTTCAGCCAATCAGAATGGAATACAGGGGTGTATCCCATTGTGATTGGCTGAAAGCAGCTGCGCCTTCTATTTGGCTGAACATGAATGGTCAGCTTGTGTGGATGGTCCCAGGCCCTCTGAAATAACCTGGCCTTCTTTGTCAAAAACTCCCACCTCCAGTAAAGCCTCCCCCTGTTCCACTGTGGTCGGCATTGTCCTCCTGGGTATTGAAATGGAAGAATAAATATATTTGAGTGGCTTTCTGTTAAGAACAGAAGGGCCCACTGGACTGTTTGGGGTTAATCAGTTATTATATGTGTGTTTAGAAGGTGCTAACGACTTGCTTAAAAGTTATATCATGGGTGTAATGCATACATGTAGCTATATCATGGATGTAATAAGTGCATAGTACTGTCAATGATTAGCATTAAAATAATGTATCTGTATTAGAAGTATGATAGTAGGCAATGCTTAGATAATATAAAGTTAATGCAGTCATATCTGGGATATACAAAGGGTTAAAGATTCTAAAGAATTTCTTTGGCTTTGAGAGGCAGCCACACATGAATCCTCTGGCTTTAGTAATGAAGGGGGAAGCTAGTTTTATGGCTCTGTAAGAGGAGAGCAAAAACACAGGCCTGAGTTATTAGTGACCTAAACAGATAACCCTGGATAGAAAATGTGTAATGAGAACAAGAAATCCAGACCCCTCTATACATCTGGAAATCATATGGGTGGGGGTATAGCAAGCTATCTGAAAATGTGTCTTGAAAAATAAAGAAGTGCCAGTCTGATTTTGGACACACAAAATAATGGTGGTGTCGGAGTCTGCTTGTACTAATCAAAGATACAGGGTGTGAGATTCTTAGATCCTCAGAAAAGGGGTTTGATGATGCCTGCCTCTTCAGAAATGATGCTGTCATTTGAATTGTCTGCTGGTGCCGAGATCTGAACAAACAGTTGCGACCCATAGAGAGAGAGAATTGGGGTGAGTGTTGTCCCCAAATCTGGTGGGCGTAACAGCTGGGAGATCTCAAGCATTTTTACCAGCAGCCAGGATGGCTACTTACAAAGACAGAGAGAAAGAGAGCCAGGTGACAGAGGCAAAGGACAGCAGAGGAATGGCCCTTCAAAAGCAATGGGGGGCGTTCCTGGGATTGTGGCAGGGCCATGAGCTGTCAGGCTGGCTGGAGATACTGGTATGGAAAGAGATTGCCTTGGAAAAACAGTATCATGCCAGGATAGGGCATGTTGGTGCCCTTGGAGAGGATCTCTATATTCCATTGGAGCTAATAGATGGTCTCTGGGAGATCGTGTAAGGTAGAGGGGGGAGAGAAAGAGGAGGGGGCTGATAGAGGTGTAGAGAGAGATAGGAGGGGGCTTATGGATTGGAAAGAGAGACCAGAGTGGGCACTGATAGAGGATGGTGAGATACAGACACTGGGAAGCCAAGAGAGAGACAGTGGGGGATTACAGACAGTCAGAGGTTGGAAGACAGGGGTGACAAGGGGAGAGAATGAGGTAGAGAGGTTTAGAGATAGGAGGAGACTCATAGGGGTGATAGAGAAGCAGGAGGGGGACTGACAGAGAAGAAAGAGAAACACAGTGAAGAGCGTAGTCACTCATCCACGCAGCTGCTGCAGCTCCTCGCAGGCTCAGTGTGTTTACATCGTCACTGGCAGATAGAGAGACAGAGAGGGGAGAAGCAGAGACAAAGAGCTTGGGAGAAATCTTACACACAGAGGAGAAAGGCAGAGGAATTCTACCTCCTCTGTCCCTCTACCCGTAAAATCTGTGGGGCGATGAAGGGGGGGGGGGGGTATGGGTGGTATGTCCCCCCTATCTCCCCAGTTCCTACACCTATGGTTATATGGATCATATTTTATTACAAATAGGGATGTTGCCGCATATATTTTCCTAATACTGTTAAGCCATATGGGTTGAATCACTTAATATTATTCTGTTTTTTATAATATGTATTCCCCTCCCATATCATTTATTTTCCAGTACATTTCTAGTTCTGTTTTCATGATTTCCACACATTTTACAATTTAATTTTTCTTATTTATTTTGAGGTATTATTATTATTTTGTACAATTAGTGAATAGTCTGTTTTTTAGCCAGACTATTGGACTTAATTTATATTTATTTGAGCTACTAAGGTATATTTTGTAGGCACAATTTACTGTACCATTTTCATTTATACATTTAGCATTGAAGGGTACAGTATCATTGTATATTAATTATTAATTTATTCCTACTGTACAGCACATTGTATAATTCATTGTAATTTTTTTGTTCACACCTTTACACTTCAGCACTGAAAGATAAAGTAACACTGTATACTATTAATCACATATATAGTTGTGAGCGTACGGGCCGTTGCTCACGCTTGCGGGCTCGCGCAGCTGTGAGCGTACGGGCCGTTGCAAGGGACGCAGTTCCCCGCAAATGTGGGTCCTCGCAAAGCGAGGGCCCGCATTTGCGGTGGTGGAGCATCCCAATGCCCGCGTGCACAACTTTTTAACAAAAAAAACCCAACCTCCCAGCCAACAAAAACCCAACGTAAGGTCCCCGCAAATGAGGATCCTCGCAAAGCGAGGGTCCGCATTTGCGGAGGTGGAGGCTCCAACGTCAGCTGTGTTAACACACACACACATGACTTTTCGACACAAAAAAACCTGAAGGCGCCTCACACTCGCTTACACACAGACAGACACACACGCAAGACTTAAAAAACACCAAAAAGGCCCCTCACACGCTCTTAACACACATACGCACGACTTAGAAACAAATACACTGCGTCATACTCGTAAAAGCCAACTGCGTCTCTTGCAAAAAAATACGGCCGCATCGCAACAAAATACGGCCGCATCGCAAAAAAAATACAGCCGCGAAACAGCCCATTCCAAACGCCGCGCATCAAAACATCACAAACACAAGAAATAAACACAACGAACACATAAAAAGCTTACTTACAGCCAGCGGGGGCATCCGGCACCTCCAAAAGTTAACTTACACGTCCATTTTAGTCCAAAAAAAAGAGTTTAAACTGCCGAAAATCGCCTAAGCGAGAGAAAAAATGGACGCCGAACAAAACGAAAACGAGGCTTCAGACGTAACTACACTACAGTAACTCGCAAGAATGAAATAGATACTATACGGAACGTACCACACTCATATTAAACACCATTTTCAACACTACTACGCACAAAATGGCGGGTGGAACGCAAATTGTAAGCTGGAACGCAAATAGCGCATGCGTATTGCGTTCTAACGGTCTGAGGCACTTGAAAGTTTAAACAAATACTGCCTACTTTCCAGAAATTTCTACAAGGTTATAAATACTGCCTATTTTCCAGAAATTTCTACATTTCTACTCAGGTGATGAACGGAGTGACTTCAGAGTTAACTGCTGCTGTTACTTGAGATGACAATTCTTTCCTAATTTACTACTTTACATTGTGCAAATTACAACTGACAGGTAAGCTATAATATATTAAATTTTATTATCAAAACAGGACAAAAAAAAAAATTTGAACTATGAAAATGTGATTTATGTATAGTCACATGTGCCAAGCACATTTATGTGTATAGCCCCTGCAACAAACTGATCTTGAACCAAACTAATTCAACAACTATATTTAAATGTCATTAAAAGATTGAAATTTTAATATTAAAATATGAGTCATGTATACTGATATGTGACACGCACATATATGTGTATCATGTATAGTCACATGTCACACACACATTTATGTTTGTTGGCCCCCCAAAAAATAAGGTTCATTTAACAAAAAAACAAAAAAAACATTTTAACTAACAAAATGTGATTTATGTATAGTAACATGTGGCACGCACATTTATGTGTATAGACCCTGCAACAAACTGATCTTAAAACAAACTAATTAAACAACTACATTTAGATGGCATTACAAAAAAAAAATTGGAATATTGAAATATGATTCATGTATACTCATATGTGACATGCACAAATATGTGTATAATCTATAGTCACATCATGTCACACACACATTTATGTGTGTAGGCCCAAAAAAGAAATAAGGTTCATTTAACAATTAAAATATGATTCATGTATAGTGACATGTAACACGCACAAAAAAAAATTACATTTAACTTCAAAAATGTGCTTCATGTATGTGACATTTATGTGTGTAGCCCCCCAAAAAATAATGTTCATTGAAAATAATTACAGAAGTATATTTAAATGACATTAATTTATTGCAATTCAATATATAACCTAAAGCTCAATCTTTCTCCTTTTTTTTTATATTCAAACAGACTCAGCATCAACAGCGTCAATCAACAATTTGCAGCGTGCACTGTGAACCGCAATCCATTTTAAAGAACACCAACAAAGAAGAAGAGGTAAGATAGAAAAATACATTACATGCTGAAAAAGACCATGATTTGCCAAATCAAAAAGAAGAAATATACAATTAACTATTTCACTTTATTTTTCAAACAGACACTACAAGAAGACCAGCGGATTAAGATTGGCAGGAGGGGACACTCTGTGATTCGACACTTCAATCAAGGTAAAGTATAAAGTACAAAAAAGAAACCAACTATGAGCCTTATTCAATTCCGAGTTGCCCAATTGAATAGGGCTCTATATAAGCACATACAAAAAATTTTGACTGAACTTTTTAGTTACTGAACTTCTATCCAAAACCAAGGTTTTAACTAACTAAAAACTTCTGTCAAAAAATATGTTATGTGCTTATATAGAGCCCTATTCAATTGCCAAAATTCGAATTGAATGAGGACTTATATATGTTTAATGGCCGCCAATATAACAAATGCAGCAAGCAAAGGCCCTCATTCAATTGCTATTTTGGACAATTGAATAGGGCTCTAAATAAGCACATAACATATGTTTTTCAAATAAGTTTTTGGAGCCTCATTCAATTGCGACTTGCACAATTGAATAGGGCTCTATATAAGCACATATAATATTTTTTTAAGAACTTTTTAGTTAATGAACTTCTATCCAAAAGCAAGGTCTTCACTAACTAAAAACTTCTGTCAAAAAATATGTTATTTGCTTATATAGAGCCCTATTCAATTGGAAAAATTGCAATTGAATGAGGACCTTAGTTACTGAAAACCCTGCTTTTGGATAGATGTTTAGGCCCTCATTCAATTGCAATTTGGCCAATTGAATAGGGCTCTAAATAAGCACATAGCATATTATTTTTACATAAGTTTTTAGTTAGTGAAAAACTTGCTTTTGGATAGATGTTTACTAACTAAAAACTTATTTAAAAAACATATGTCATGTGCTTATTTACACCCCTATTTAATTGGCAAAATCGCTATTGAATGAGTGTCTAATTAAGTAAATCAAGACCCTCATTCAATTGCAATTTGGCCTATTTAATAGGGCCCTAAATAAGCACATAACATATATTTTTTAAAGAAGTTTTTAGTTAGCAAGCATCTATCCAAAAGAAAGGTTTTCACTAACTAAAAACATCTTTAATAAAAATATGCTAAGTGCTTCATTAGGGCCCTATTCAATTGACCACATCGCAATTGAATGAGGCCCCAAGTATGCAACATATGGTACCCACAAAATAGCATTGTACAAAAAAAACACTAACAAATAGCAAACTAAATTAATCTTCTTCTTTAATGTTTAAGAACCTATAAGACTTACAAACAAGCCTAAAAAACCATACCAAAAGTGGTACACACAAAACAGGATTGTACCAAACTCACACAAACACATAGCAAACTAAATGAATCTTCTTCTTTAATGTTTAAGAACCTATAAGCCTTACAAAGAAGCCTAAATAAGAATACCAAAAGTGGTACACACAAAACAGGATTGTACCAAACTCACACAAACACATAGCAAACTAAATTAATCTTCTTCTTTAATGTTTAAGAACCTATAAGCCTTACAAAGAAGCCTAAGTAAGCATACCAAAAGTGATACACACAAAACTGGATTGTACAAAAACTCACACAAACACATAGCAAACTAAATTAATCTTCTTCTTTAATGTTCAAGAACCTTTAATAACCTATAAGCCTTACAAACAAACCTAAATAAGCATACCAAAAGTGGTACACACAAAACAGGATTGTACGAAAATCCCACAAACACATAGCAAACTAAATTAATCTTCTTCTTTAATGTTTAAGAACCTATAAGCCTTACAAAGAAGCCTAAATAAGCATACCAAAAGTGGTAAACACAAAACAGGATTGTACAAAAACTCACACAAACAGATAGCAAACTACATTAATATTCTTCAATAATGTTTAAGAACCTATAAGCCTTACACACAAGCCGAAATATGCATAACTACAGTGTTGGACACAAAGTAGGATAATGCTAAAACCATTGCAATCATATACAAAATAATTTACAAAAAAATAATTACAGTATAAAAAAATTATATATGGAATAAAAAAATACATTTTAATTATTTTCAAAAGGTTGCACAAAAAAATGAATAGCAGAAAAATTCACCATAACACATACAATACACAAAAAAAATGTAATTTTTTAGTTACTACAAATACATTCAAATCAAATAACATTTTATTTTTTATTTTACAACAGATACTGCGTCAAGATCATCGGACCAGGAGTTTCAACTGATGACCAGACCATCGGACGAGGCCTTTCAACAGAGGACTACACCATCGGACGAGGACTTTCAACAGAGGACCAGACCATCGGGCGAGGACTTTCAACAGAGGACTACACCATCGGATGAGGATTTTCAACAGAGGACCAGACCATCGGGCGAGGACTTTCAACACAGGACCAGACCATCGGACGAAGACTTTCAACACAGGACCAACAAAGATTCTGCTTGAAATCAAACTTCAACCAAGGTACACTATAACAAGTAAAAAAATAGAAAAATAAATAAATATCTTTGCTCTGCATCAATGTCAACAGAAAATAAAATTTAAAAAAATAAACACCATTAACTATAACTTTAAAAAAAATATAACTAACACATTTATCATCTATCTCTTATTTGTCTTTTAGGGCCAATAATCTTTAACAGTAAATACAAACTTCAATGTAGCCAGAAAAAAAAAAATTGCATAGTCTAAAAAAGGCTCAAAACATAGACTCTATACAATTTGTCATTCTAAATTTCCAGTCCTAGACCCTCATTGAATTGCCATTTGCCCAATTGAATAGTGCTCTAAATAAGAACATAACATATTTTTTAAAATAAGTTTTTACTTAGTGAAAACCTTGCTTTTGGATACATGTTTAATAACTAAGAAATTCTTTAAAAAATATATTATGGCCTTATTTAGACCCTTATTCAATTGACCAATGTAACCACACTGTTGATAACAATTTTTGCTGAAAACAAACTTAACATCTCAAAATAAACTAATGATACATTATTTTATTTTTACAGATTAACATGGCTTATAACGAGAGTAAACAAAAAAAGAAAAGACGCCAAGCTAGAGAACGACGACAGAGAGCAGACAGCCAGCAGACACCGGAGAAGAAGGAAATTCAACGAGAAAAAGAACGCAAAAGAATTGCAAGCAAAAGACTGTCACCTGCACAAATTAAAGATATGCCAAAAAAAGCTACCAAGCAAATAAAGCATTTAGAACCTGTTCCTCAAACATCAGATGACATTTTACCTGAAAAAATACAAGACATACCAAAAAAAGCCACGAAAAAAACAAAGCATTTAGAACCTGTTCATGAAACATTACATGACATTTTACCTCAACCAATACAACATATACCAAGAAAATCCACGAAAAAAACAAAGCATTTAGAACCTGTTGTTGAAACATTATATGACATTTCACCTGATGAATATGAAAGTCAAACTCCTATATGCTTTGCAAATTGTCCTTTACTCAAGTATTTAGCAGTAGAGGTTCATAGTTGTGGGGACATGACTACTCAATGTCAGTTTTGTGAGGCTTATTATTTTAAACAGGAGAGAACCAGAGATGGACAATTTATTAGTTTCTGTCAAAAAGGCAAGTTCATACTTCCAGAAAGGAAAGAATTTCCTATTTATTTACAAAACATTATGACTGAACCTACTTTTGCAAACTACAAAATTTTTAAGACAAACATAAGATCTTACAATAGTGCCATATCCTTTGCATCTATGGGGGCAACATTAGCTGCTAATGTACCAGGACATGGTCCTTACTGTTTTAAAGTCCAAGGCCAAATTTATCATCGCACTTCCCATTTACATCCAGAGGAAGGAGAGCAAAGAAAATTCGCTCAACTATATGTCCTAGATACAATGGAAGCTGTTGACCAATGTATGCAGATGGATGAAAATAAAAAATGCTTAGCCAGTGTTTTTATAGAGCTAAATAACATTATGGACAATAATCCCTACAGTAAAGCTTATAAAAAATTGGCAGAAGTAGAAAATGAACAACTACTTCATGCACAAAGACATCAATTACCAATGCCAGAGGTTAATATGGTGCTTAAAAGAGACAGACATACTGATAAACGTCGTTATAACTTGCCAACATCAAATGAGGTTGCAAAACTAATCATGTTTTAATATCACAATACAACTGTCACATATAAATATTAATAACTAAACAGCTTTCCAAACATACACATCTCATTGCCGTAATTTTTTGACGGGCAAGTCGCTAGTTTACTCATATTGTCTGCACACCACATTATGTTTTTATTTATTATATTCTATGTACATTATAATATATATATATATATATATATATATATATATATATATATATATACTGTATATATATATATATATATATATATATATATATATATATATATATATATATTGTTGTTTAGTCGTTTCAGTTGCATCCGACTCTCCGTGACTCTATGAACCACAGCACGTCAGGTGCATCTCCCAGTCACTGCCCCTCTGAGCTCCATCAAGTTCATGTTTATTGCTTCAGTGCCCTTCATCTATCCATCTCAGCCTCTGTCGTGTCCTTCTTCTTGTGCCTTCGATCTTTCCCAGCATCAGAAACTTTTCTAGGGAACCCTGCCGTCTCATAATATAGCCAAAAAAATGTGAGCTTCAGCTTCATGATCATACCTTCTAGTGAAAAGTTTGTCTTGATTTCCTGAAGTATTGATTTATTGGATCTTCTTGCAGTCCAAGGGACTCTAAGCAGGCTTCTCCAACACCACAATTCTACGGCGCTCAGATTTTTTTCTGGTCCAGCTCTCAAATCTGTATGTTACTACTGGGAATAATGATCTGTTATATTGTATCTCAAGTTTCCCCGGTGCATAACACTCACATTTTACATCTATATTTGCAAAAGCAAATTAAAACTTTATTGTGCACTCAAAAACCACGCCGAATTAAAAAGGTTCAATAACTATAACTGTAAAGCTTGCAAGTATGTTCATCAAATAAAATAATTCATTAGGGACTTGAGGGACTTCTTCAATTGTCTTTCCACCGGGATTATCTATGTGATGGAATGTAAATGCAGTAAACTGTATGTGGGAAAAACCTTGCAGCAGTTTAGACAAAGGATTTTGGAAGACACCTACTCTATATTACATGCAAATGCCTTAATATCTCCACTTTCTAAGATATTAAAAATATTCAAATAGTGGATCTTATCAATTGGACAAGATATACTTAGCTTTGAGCAGTGGGATTTATCCTTTCATACTGCGCAAGAATGTCCACGCCAAACAAAACCAGACAAAGTTTCACCAAACAGTAAGTGGCTTCCTCAGTGGATGGCCATGTCAATAGTAAAAATAATACAGTGAACCTTCGGAACTTTAAAGCCTGCGAAAACATACGTATTGACGTCATCATAACAAAAACCGGAAGTTTCCTCATTTCCGGTTTGGCAAAATGTATTTATATACTACTCAAACTTAATTCCCTTAGTATATCCACAATGAGCAAATGATTAGGAATAAAAAGAGAGAGAAAGAGGCTACCCACAAAAGAATATGCTAGCTTGGTATTAGCTACTAATTCCGAAATTACAAATGCCATTGAGCAGTGCATACAAACGTCAAAAAAACGGATGTGACCACTTCCGGTCTGGTGAAAATTGTTCCCCCTCTATTTCATATATATAACTCCTTTATTATGTCCTCAATCGACAAAAAGACATATGTCTCGAGATAAAAAGGCAGTCACTTACAAGGGTTTTTCTTTTAATACACACCAGTAAGTAAATGCCGGAAGTGATATTAGCTACTAAGTGCAAGTAATAATTAATGCAATCTATCAGTACATACAAACGCCAAAAACCAAAAGTGAGGCGAAAATTGGTTCCCTATCTATTTCACATATATAACTCCTTATTATGTCCTCAATAGATAAAAAATAGAGAATACATGTGTCTAGAGATGAAAAAGGAAGTGACTTACAAGAATTTTTTTTTTCAACCGATGGGACTTAAACCAGACCAAAAAATTAATGCAAAATAAATCCTCAGAATATACCAAGGAAATGAAACAGCAAGATTTATATATCTGTCTTGCCCAATATATCAATTCAAGCACAAAAGCTGAGAAACTATCAGAAATGGAATACTCCACTAGTCAATATAACTTCAGATATAAGTAAAAGTAAAAATAATAAAATTATGGGATCTATGTGATATAAAAACTAAATTAAAAAATCAATGTTATATCTAAATAGATGTATAAGTATTGGAAAATAATGATTCTTTCTCTTGGTGCATAACACCTATTTCACATATATTCAGTAGAGAATTAGAGAAAACAAAAATAATACAATTTTATTTATATTATTAGGAGACAACGTTGATTACAAACTTTTTAAAACCAAGGGAATTGCAAATGATTGTTTAAAAACATTTAATATTGGATCCCTTATTCTTAGCACCTTAGATAAGTAAATCATTCATTCTTGAGGGATCAATCCAAATGATCTTATTTCCTCTTATCTTATCTTAATCAGTGTTTGAATTATATTTGGCTTAACTTCCAGGCTTTCATACATATATATCTCTCTATCAATTTTTGAGATATTATATTTATATCCTAGGTTCCTGACTCCTTACGTTTATTACAAACTCACACTTTAAGTTATAGTCAGATTTTTTTATATCTAACATACTTGGTGCTGTTATTTTATATATTGTAATGACCTCTCATAATCATTACATCCTTAGAGTACATATATGGCTATTTAGCATATTCGACCTAAATGTCTTTTAGCTGGTATAACAATTCCACAAAGGAGGTTATTTAATATAAAAGTCTATAGGGGGAGACTCTTTAACCAGATTGCACCCACATCCACTTCCATTCTTATATCCTGCTTATTGCGTTTCTTATATCCCCCATTCAAGGTTATCACACTTGTGTGACCTTTGGATTTCTAGTTTAAGTTTTGGGGATTATAGAATCATTAAATGAGTTACCAATAGTCAGGACCCTCCTATAGTACAAGGCTCTCCCATGTACTAAAGTTAGAACACAGTAAGGTGACAAGAACCTTCTAAGTTACGGAGCTGTGCTGGAGGCACTGCCTGTTTACAATGTTAGCGTCTGACGTCAGACGCAACCTTGACTCACGTTTCGTCACGTGAGCGTGACTTTTTCAAAGGGAAAGGTGAAGGCCACGACGGGGCCTCCTATTTATAATCAAATGGTTGCTATGGTTACCCTTTAACTCCTTTACAAGTGAGAAGGGCATAAACAAGTATGGGATAACAAATGGAGTTTATTTCTTCTTATACTAAATATATAATATAGAATAATGGGTTCCAACCTCCATCTGGATTATAGGTGGAATCTCTCTGATAATATTTATATTCCTTTATCTCACACATGTTTACAAAGTATAAATAGAGGAATTATGACTATTATTCCACAGGGACATATTGAGATTTAATTTACTTATACTCTTCTTATTCAGTGGATACATATTTTTTTATATTATTATTATATCTAAATATATGTATTAATTATAATTAGTGTGTTTGATGAAAACAAACAAAAATAATAGTGCTTAAATTAGTTATATTTCGGGTTATACAACTATTAGATCTTTGCTGTGTTCTTAATGAGAAACTTTCTTAACTTATTGTGCTTTATATATGTATTATTAGTGCTATCAATATTTATATTACATGATAATTTTATCCTTTTGTGATCATATTATATTCTTATTAAGTCTTATTAGTGACCTTTTAGTGAGTTGAGTGCATTAAAATTTGGAGTGTTCCCCTTCCAGGGCCTTCCATCTGAAGGACAGCATACATTTTAGAATCATTCTTAAGCTGCATTCGTTGTGAGAGGACAGATAGTGTAGCTGCTGGAGATTTAATTTGGAAATAGATAGCCAGGCTGTGTATTTAGCTTTCACTACAGACCTGAAGGACTCATCTGATATCTGCTGCAAGTACAGCAACCCAAAAAGCCCTTTTTAGGGATAGAACATCATTTATTTTATTTTATAATTTTTTTCTGTGTAATCTAATTGCATATGCCTGCCTGCCAGTGTGTGTGTGTGACAGGCTAACACCTACCAGCTTATATTGTGCTTGTTTTCACTAATCATACCTGGTGGTGTACCATACATTGAAAACAACCATTTTTTTCTTTAATCTAATTTCAGCTGCCTTTTTTGACTGTAATAGATTGAATAGCAATTGCCTGCCTACAGGCGTGTGTGTGAAGCCTATTGCATCTACTCTGCCAACTTTTGCCAGTGCACAGTGATACGTCATATCTGGTGCAACCGTAGTGTACAGTGACATAAAACAACACTTTTTTGACTGTAATCGATTGAATATCAGTTGCCTGCCTACAGGCGTGTGTGTGAGGCCTACAGCGCCTACTCTGCCAACTTTTGCCAGTGCACAGTGACACTCATATCTGGTGCAACCTAGTGTACAGTGAAATAAAAGAACCCTTTTTTTACTGTAATCGATTGAATATCAGTTGCCTGCCTACAGGAGTGTGTGTGAGGCCTACAGCGCCTCCTCTGCCAACTTTCGCCAGTGGACAGTGACACTCATATCTGGTGGCACCTTAGATTGCACGCTCAGTGCCCCAAATTTGAAGTAGGAGGTCCGACCAAGCATCTTTTTCCATCTCCCTTTTCCAAAAATCAATGCCATATACACGTCCCCTAATAGTGGACCTAACAGGGATTAAACCGATAGGAATAGTACTACTTAACAGTACACACCTTATAATAACGCAGACAGAGGCAACGCAGAGAGAGGAGTCTGAAGAAGAGGAGTCAGAGGAGGAAGGTGGCTTTGAGGAGATGGAAGACCAAACACAGCAGGCGTCCCAGGGGGCTTGTTGTCACCTTTCGGGGACCCTTGGTGGCTGGGTGGAGGAAGAGACCTTCAATGACATCAGTGAGGACAAGGAACGGGACATGGCTAGCTTGGTATCCAACCTTGTGCAAATGGGGAGTTTGCAATTGTGCAAAGGGACTGTTTGCGGTTGTTTGATGTGCATTTAACGGGGAGATTGGTCTGTTACTGTAAAGCGGGTGTAACCCTTACACTACCTGATCGATACAACATCATACCTGATGTTTTAAAGGATGTTATTCCAAACAATTTAGGAATGTTAGGTGATTTATGCCCTTTATGGCGTAAAACCAGACTCTGTTCGTGACATCACTAATGGGGAGAGATATATATGGAGTTCCTGTTTTTACTCAAGTCATCAGATTACTTCAAAGTAATTCACATGCCTCTAGTGTAATAATTTGTCAATCTTCCAATCCAAAATCCTTTGGAAGATAGTTTAGTATATCTTGGGGAATATTTTTGATGGTAAATGAAGCCATTAGAAAAATTTGTAAGAATGCACTAATGGAGAATCTCTCATTAAGTCCTTTTGGTGTTTGGGCCTGTAGTTCATAGATCCATTTGGATTTCTTTCTAAGTAGTATTTCATCCAGGTTCCCTTTTCTTGGGCCCAGACTAGCTCCATCTATTGCAAGGAATTTCAAAACAGATATGTCTTTTTTATGTTTTGATTTTACATGTTGTGCAATAGGCGTGTCATATTCATTTATAATTGAACAGATATGTTCTCCCATTCTACGTCTGAGCTCTGTGATTGTTTTTCCGACGTAAATCTTAGTACAAATACATTGGACTACATATATGACTCCTCTTGTTTTACAGTTATAAAAATCTTTTATAGGGTATTTTTTACCCGTTGTTGGATGAATAAATTCTTTGCTTGGTTTTATGAAATTGCAGTATTTGCATCGTCCACATTTGTAACATCCTGTTAGGGGTTTTAGCCATGTTTTTTCATTTTGTTTATTTTGTTGGAAATGGCTATGTACTAGTAGGTCTTTTAAGTTAGGACTCCGTCTGTAGGTTATCGAACTGTATGGAGTAATCTTAGTCTTAAGATCTTCATCTGCTGTCAATAAAAAACAGAAATTAGAAAATTTGGTCCTTTATTATTTTTAGGTCCAGAAAGGCCAATTCAGTTTGATTCATTTCATATGTAAATTTTAATCCTAGGGTGTTGTTGTTAAGAGTATCTATAAGGAGGGAGAGTTTTCCTTTTGTTCCAATCCAGAAGATAATCATATCATCTATAAATCGTTTCCACATTAATATGTTATCCGTGATATCATTCATGGAATCTTCAAAAACCCATCTCTCTTCCCACCCCCCGAGGAAAAGATTTACATAATTGGGGGCACATGATGTCCCCATTGCTGTGCCCATTATTTGGGTGTATCCATTTATCAGCAAAGATAAAATAATTCTTGGTTAGTATAAATTCCAATAAGGTTAATAGAAATGTATTAAACTGTTCCACTTTAGTTCCTTTGGTTCTTAGAAAAAAACACAGCCTCAGTGCCCTGTGTACGTGTTATGGAACTATATAGGGCTTCTACATCTATACTCACAAGCCATGTTTCAGCAGGTACCACTATATCCTCTAGCTGTCTCAATATATCTGTGGTATTTTGAATATATGAGGCCTGTAACTAGATTTTTAAGATGATGATCCAGGAATTTACTGATATGTTCAGATAAGTTGTTATTCCCCAACCCAATTGGTCTACCGGGCATCGGTAATACGATTTTATGCACTTTTGGAAGCGCATAGAATGTAGGGATAGTTGGGTTCCTTGGTAACAAATAGTCATATGTATTACTATTGATTATTCCTTCCATCAAGGCCTTATCAAGGAATAATTTGAATTCTTCTCTATAAGTACAAGTAGGATCTTCTCTCAATATCTCATAGGTTGATTTATCTTTTAAGATCCTATCACACATTTTTTGATAATCCTCAATAGCCATTATCACAATATTCCCTCCTTTATCTGCTGGTTTTATTTGTATAGTCTTACAATCTTGTAGTTCCTTTAATGCCCTTTTTTCCTTCATATTTAAATTATATATTGATCTTTGTTTCTGTGTCACCTGTTGTACAAATACACAAATATTTGGGTAGTCATTAATTTGGGTAGTGAATTTGTTCTTTTTTTTCCATATTTTTGGTGTCCCCTGTTCTATTGTAGTTTCATTCTCATTTTCTTCTATTAATGCCATCATATCCATAAATATATCTTGATCTTCTCTATCGATATTTAGATATGCATATTCCTTTATATTTTTCATCTTATAGAATTTGTAAAGTGCCAATTTTCTTCCAAAGAGGTTCAGATCATTGATATTAGTAAAGAGATCCACTTTAGATGAAGGAACAAATGAAAGACCTTTCCCTAAAACAGATTTATGTGTATCATTTAGTGCAAAAGTTGACAGGTTCATTATTTGTAACTGGTTTTCTGATCTCAATTTATTAGGGGTTATCGCTAATGTGGAGGGCCTTGATATCGATTTGGTCTTGTTTGTATATTTGTTGCTTTTTTCTTTCCTCTCTTTACATATTGGGCCTTGTCTAAAAAAAACTTTTCCTGTCTGTGTTCCTGTTCCTGCGCTGACCTAGTTCTTAGCCCCCTTTGTGTCAAGTTGATATTTACTTCAGCTCCTGATCGTGTAGTGGGGTCTTCTATGTCTGAAGCTTCATATTCTGATGAGCTTATATCAGATGATATTTTTGTTCTATTCTTTCTTTGAGTATATTTGTATATCCTATCATTTTTATAATCATCTTGATCTCTCATGAATTTTTTCTGTTTCCTGGATTTTATTTAATTTTTACATTTTTCCAGATTTTCAGTACGTTTTTGACAGTTTATTTCATAGTGCTTTATCTTTGAATGTTTCAACTAATTTTTGACTATTTTCTAGTTCAGCACTCAACGTTTCCATGTGTTTCTTTTCTGTTTGCACTATTAAATTCATTAAATCTAATGAACATTATGATAGAATGTCTGTCCATTTCTTTAGAGAGTCATCATTAATTAGACTGGTCGCTGGCATTATTTTTATCCTTAAACCTCTTGGTACTATTTTCTGTTTGATGTAATTTTCAAGACTTGTCAATTCCCATACTATTCTCACTTGTTTTTTTAAAATTTTTATTCAGGTCTCTGAATGCAGATCTTATATTAATGTCCTCATTCTCCTTTCTATTGTTGTCAAATTGAAGATTTCTGCTGCCTCATTATGTAAATTTGGAAATTTCTAGCTGTCTATATTTAGACTTGCCATTTTCCTTTTAGGAAAGGATATAGAAAAGGATAAAGTGAGATTTCCAGAAAAATGAATGAGTAAATACCCAGAATTGTGGATTGAACAACTAATAATTAAGGGCCCTATTAAATTCCAGCCTCGTAAATAAGAGGCTTCTATTTAAGCCCTACGTACTGCAAAATGTCTCAAAGTTACAATGCTAATACAATCGCCCTGCTGCGAGCAACGTATGAGCTACGCAGCAGGGCCGTACGTATCAATACTGCAAAAATGTACATGAGAAGTGACAGCCTGCGAGATGATCTCGCAGGCTCCCGCACCTCAACAAGTAGCTCAGGGGTCCTAAACTGGACCTCTGCGGCAGTCCCCCACATAAGCCCTGCCGTGGGGGGTACTCCAACTACCACAACCCAGCACCTAAAATTAACCCCCTCTATGCGGGGGACCCCATCGGGACCCCCGAAGTGTCCTCACATTAACACACGGCACACTATTAGTAATCCCGGTCGTGGCACCTAAAATTAACCCCCCTCTGATCTGGGGGTCCGTATCGGGACCCCCCAAGTGTCCCCACATTAACCCCTTGCAGCGGGGGTCCCCGATCTGCATAGATCAGGCCCCCGCTGCATTTAAAAAAAATTAATTCCGCGCCGTGACTCCTTAAAGGGTCCGCGGCACACTATTACTAATCCCGGCCGCGGCACCTACAATTAACCTTCCATTTTGCTGGGGGTCCCCATCGGGACCCCCGAAGTGTCCCCACATTAAGCCCTTGCTGCAGGGATCCATAGGGACCCCCGCAGCCCCCCCACGTTAACCCCCTGCAGCGCGGGTCCCCGATCGGCACAGATCGTGACCCCGCTGCATTTCAATTTTTAAATTTCCCGCCTCGCGAGTCCTTAAAGGACCGCAAAGGTCCTGAAAGGACTCACACTAAAAAATATTAACCCCAGGCAACTATAATTAACCATATAAATTAAGGGGGGTCAATACAGACCCCCATAAGTCCTTCAATTAACCCTATAACTCATGGGGGTCAATACAGACCCCCATAAGGCCTTAATTAACCCTATAACTCATGCGGGTCAATACAGACCCCCATAAGGCCTTAATTAACCCTATAACTCATGGGGGTCAATACAGACCCCCATAAGGCCTTAAATAACCCTATAACTCATGGGGGTCAATACAGAACCCCATAAGGCCTTAATTAACCTCATAACTCATAGGGGTCAATACAGACCCCCATAAGGCCTTAATTAACCACATAACTCATGGGGGTCAATACAGACCCCCATAAGCACTTAATTAACCCCATAACTCATGGGAGTCAATACAGACCCCCATAAGGCCTTAATTAACCCTATAACTTATGGGGGTCAATACAGACCCCATTAAGCCTCTATTTAACCCCATCAGTCCCATAATTGTATACTATGATACCTATGGGGCTGTTAAAACCCTAAGATTAACCACATAAGTGCCATGACGGTCCACAAGGACCATCAAGACACTAACTACAAACACTACACTATAACCCCCAATAAACCATTTAATCTAAACTAACCTCCCTCTACACTAATCTATTAACACTTACACTACCTACCTACACTACCTACCCCCTAATAAACCTCCCCACCATTCTAATTACAAAAGAAAGACACCAAAAAAAAACTACAGTACAGAAAATAAAAAACCTACAGTACAGACAATAAAAAAACCTACAGTACAGAAAATAAAAAAAATCATTACAACCCCCCCCCCCCAGAAAAAAAATATTACACACCTGAAAAGGAAAGACAGACATACACAATACAATACATACATACATACAATACGTTACATACAATACATTACATATAATACATTACATATAATACATTACATACAATACAAATCAAATACCCCATATCTATCTAACATACAATGTATTTAATATAAAATAAGTCATAACTATATCAAATACATCCCCCTATCTATCTAATATACAATAAATCCTAACTACATACACGGACCCTAATTCTAAGCTAAAATAAAATAATTACAGTCCTAACTACATACACAGACCCTAATTCTGAGCTAAAATAAAATAATTAAGACCACTTACCTTTAAGATGTCCCTTCAGATCACTAACCTAGGGGTAAAAGAAAACAAAACAATTAGTACAAAACATTAACATAAAATAAATAAACATTATATACATTCTAAATATTCTAAATATTCTACTCACCTTTCCAGCATGTCCGGTCATTGTTCAGTTCTTCTGGGGCGGCCCTGTTAAAAAAACACAATACATTAATACAATATACAAACACCAAATAAAATAAACATATAAACATATAAATATACATTCAACTTACCTCCCCGCAATGTCCCTGGCCTCCTCCCCTTCAGCCCCGGCTGGGCCCTGCAACCATGCGCGGTTTAAAAAAATAAAAATAAAAAATCTAACAGAGATCTGCACTCACAGACCTCCCCGACGCTAATGAGCCTCCCGTAGCCTTTCCTGGGAGGAAATTGACAATGGCGGCTTGTGATTGGCTGAAAAAGATGTCTATCAATTTCAGCCAATCAGAAGTCGTCAATGTGTGAGCCAATCAGGATGCGCAGATGTCTTCACCCAATCACTCTGTGGGGGTGTATCCCATAGTGATTGGCTGACACATTGATCTGAAGGGACATCTTAAAGGTAAGTGGTCTTAATTATTTTATTTTAGCTTAGAATTAGGGTCTGTGTATGTAGTTAGGACTGTAATTATTTTATTTTAGCTTAGAATTAGGGTCTGAGTACGTAGTTAGGACTGTAATTATTTTATTTTAGCTCAGAATTAGGGTCTGTGTATGTAGTTAGGATTTATTGTATATTAGATAGATACGGGGATGTATTTGATATAGTTATGATTTATTTTATATTAAATAGATTGTCTGTTAGATATATAGGGGGTATTTGATTTGTAATGTATTATATGTAATGTATTGTATGTAATGTATTGTATGTAATGTATTATATGTAATGTATTGTATGTAATGTATTGTGTATGTCTGTCTTTAACTTCAGGTGTGTAATTTTTTTTTCTGTAGTGGGGGAGGTGGTTGTAATGTATTTTTTTATTTTCTGTACTGTAGGTTTTTTAATTTCTGTACTGTAGGTTGTTTTATTTTCTGTACTGTAGGTTTTTTTATTTTTGGTGACTTAGGATTTTTTATTTTCTGAAAGGTAGTTTTTTTTATTTTTTGTAATTAGAGTAGTGGGGAGGTTTATTAGGGGGTAGGTAGTGTAGGTAGGTAGTGTAAGTGTTAATAGATTAGTGTAGAGGGGGGTTAGTTTAGATTAAATGGTTTATTGGGGGTTATAGTGTAGTGTTTGTAGTTAGTGTCATGATGGTTCTTGAGAATTATAGGGTTAATTAAGGCTGTATGGGGGTCTGTATTGACCCCCATTAGTTATAGGGTTAATTAAGTGCTTATGGGGGTCTGTATTGACCCCCATGAGTTATAGGGTTAATTAAGTGCTTATGGGGGTCTGTATTGACCCCCATGAATTATAGGGTTAATTGAGGCCTTATTGGGGTCTGTATTGACCCCCAGGAATTATGGGGTTAACTATTGGCTTATGGGGGTCTGTATTGACCCCCATGAGTTATAGGGTTAATTTTAATGTCCTGGGTTTAATATTTTTTAGTGCGAGTCCTTTCAGGACCTTTACGGTCCTTTAAGGACCCGCGAGGCGGGAAATGTAAAAATTGAAATCCAGCAGGGTCACTATTGGTGCCAATTGGGGACCCCCGCTGCAGGGGGTTAATGTGGGGGGGCTGTGGGGGTCCCTATGGACCCCTGCAGCAAGGGCTTAATGTGGGGACACTTCGGGGGTCCCGATGGGGACCCCCAGCATAAAGGGGGGTTAATTTTAGTTGCCGCGGCCGATATTAGTAATAGTGTGCCGTGGCCCCTTTAAGGAGCCGCGGCGTCGAATTTAAAATGTTTAAAAGCAGCGGGGGCCTGATCTATGCAGATCGGGGACCCCCGCTGCAAGGGGTTTATTTGGGGAGACTTCTGGGGTGCCGATGGGGACCCTCAGCATAGAGGGGGTTTAATTTTTTTTGCCGTGGCCAGGATTGGCTAATAGTGTGCCACGGGCCCTTTAAGGAGCCGCAGCAGGGAATTTAAAACTTTTAAATGCAGCGGGGGCCTGATCGGTGCCTATCGGGGACCCCCGCTGCAAGGGGTTAATGTGGGGGTGCTGCAGGGGTCCCGATAGAGACCCCGGCAGCATGGGGATGTGTATAGGTAGCAGGGGGAGCCTTACACTGCTGTCTCTGGCTGCTCCGAGGCAGCACGTAGAGGCTTTAGGATCCCTTGCGGGCACTTTTTGTGCCGGTAGGGATTCTTCCGAGATGCGAGAATCGTTCGTAGATTTATGGCTGCGTGTGACTAGGTAGCTCTCTCGGAGCCTATTCTCGGCCATTTTTCGTAGTCATATCGCAAAGCAGGCTGCGAGAGATTCGGCCCTCGCAAACAGCAAAAAACTGCCTTTTGCATGCTAGGGATCATATTGGGGGACATGAGGATTAAAAGTAACCCACTCTCAAGCTTGCACATCAGCCCAAACCCGAGTTTAAATTAACTGTTTATTTTCTGGCCGCGGCGTGGGCGGGTCTGAGGTGCTCCAAGCCCTATGGACTTTTTACATGGATATTTGACGTGTTTTTTTTTTTTTAAATATTTAACGGATTTGAGTCTAGGGGAATTTTGTGCTATTTTTGCTAACACCGAAAATCACTTTATAGTCTTCTCAAAGTGCAGGATGGCTTTATTTGGGCTATATTTCGTGCTTAATTGGTGCTAGCGGGACCTCTTTCCTGCAAGTAAGCTGCGGCTCGGTTTTAGCCTTGCAGAGAGGGTTCCCGGAGCAATTGAATTGCAAATAGGATTTTCTTACGGCCGATTTCCTTGCGGCCGTTTTAGATCAAAGGATTTCCTCCGGCGCGAGCGGCCGCAAGAGATAGCAAAGCGCCGGCCGCAAGCCTGCCGGAATCCCCGGCCGGAGGGGAATAGAATAGCAGAATAGCTTGCGGCCGGTCCTTGCGGCCCCGCAACGGCTGCGGCCGATAATAGAATGAGGCCCTAAGAATGTAATGATTATGAGAGGTCATTACAATATATAAAATAACAGCACCAAGTATGTTAGATATAAAAAATCTGACTATAACTTAAAGTGTGAGTTTTTAATAAACGTAAGGAGTCAGGAATCTAGGATATAAATATAATATCTAAAAAATTGATAGAGAGATATATATGTATGAAAGCCTGGAAGTTAAGCCAAATATAATTCAAACACTGATTAAGATAAGATAAGAGGAAATAAGATAATTTGGATTGATCCTTCAAGAATGAATGATTTACTTATCTAAGGGATCCAATATTAAATGTTTTTAAGCAATGATTTGCAATTCCCTTGGTTTTAAAAAGTTTTTAATCGATGTTGTCTCCTAATAATATAAATAACAGTTTATTATTTTTGTTTTCTCTAATTCTCTACTGAATTTATATCTAAATAGCCTTTTAATCTAGATGTGATGCTTATATAATAATATAGCCTTTAATCAAAGCTATCTCCTGTGGACAAAAAAGAGAAAAAAAAAAAAAAAAAAACTAATGGGGATTACTCCAAGTGCTATATATAAAAACAGTAAGTGATAGAATATGTGATGGTGAGTTTACAGAATATACTGGATAAGATTGCCAGTTCCTTTTCCAGTGGACCGCGATTTGTCTGATTTCTCTGCCATGGCCTGCCCATCTTGGCTGACCCTACGTGGTATAGCTCATAGCTTCATCGAAGTACACAAGCCCCTTCACCACAAAAAGGTAGTGATCCAGAAGGGGATATACATATATATGATACACATATATGATTATTATTCATGATAATGTTTGTCAGCGTGTAAAATTATGGGAGATGTTCTTTTGTCTATGATTGATGTCATTTTTATGAACACATTAACTACTCATCCCAGGTTGGTACAAAAAGAAGTCAAAGAGAAGCTATTCCCACCCTAAAGCATGGCACATTATTAATTTCAATGTCTTTTCTAAGTCTGTTTTAATAGATTAAAGGAAAACCCACCATACGCATGCTCTGCAGGCAGCTCTGCAAGGACACTAGAATTAAGTTATGAGGTTCCGGGAGTGGGTTTTGACTTTTTGTCTCTAATAAAGTAATTGGACCTTAAATAAGAGGGGTTGTAGGGTTTCAAGGGATACATTTTTGGTTCCATTTATGTTTTTGGAGGCCCATGAACTGAAAGCAAAAGACTAGGGGACATATTCAATTCCAAGCCTGTAACTCGCTCACCGACAGCCGCATGGCTGCGATTGAGTTGCGGGCTCCCATTGGTCTTTGTTTGCGAGTCTATTCAGTTGCTACAGGTCGCGAGTTGCAATCTTGAAGCCAGCTTCATAAACCATGCACTGTTTCAGAGCAGTTGTGGGCGGGAACCTTATGAATTCAGAAAGCCCATAACCGCCCATTTTTAATTGACCAATAGAAAATGAGACTGTCATAATTACGGAAGTAAAACATGGAAGTTACTTGTCAAGCAATAAGGTTCAGGCATCTGATAAGAGAACTTTGAAAATGAAGAATCATGAAAATGAATGCCAATACTGTTCTAGTCCATATGGGTGGTCTAATATGTATTAACTTATTGATACCCAAGATCGATTTTAACCCAAAATGATACATAATAAACACACAAAATAAATTAAATTTCCTGCAGTTTTGCGGCGTGAGACTGTTGTGCAATTAATTCTAATGTGTATCATTGCTTTCCCCGTAATTTACAGTGTAGGATTACTGTTTTATTTGCTTTTACTCTGCTACGAATTGGTGTTTAACCCTTTTGTGGGTCCTCTCGAGTACATGTAGGATTTTCTCCTCCATTTGCGGTTTACAATTGTCGATACGTTTGCCAGCTTGGGGAAATCGGGCAATTGAATAGGGATTTGCGATTCTAGCCCTACGAAAGTGACAGATCAAAGGATTCTGGAGAGTGTAAGTTACAAGTTTGACGGCTGAAATTTTTTCAAGTCCTTAACTTGTAACCCGTTCCGAGCCCGCAAATGACGCCAGTTGAATAGCAAATTTGCCTGCGACATTACTTATGGGCCTCCGAATCTCAAATTTGCACAATTGAATGGGGCTATAGATGTGTAGATGCAATTTTCTGCTGTTAAAATGTCTATTGAAATGCATAGTCCCTGCTAAAAATATATGCTTGAATCCTCTAACTCTCTATTTATGTCTTCCTGTCAACTGCAGTTTACATATAGATTCCGGAAAACTGAGTCTTCCGATCAATATTACCATCCCTCTCCAAAGAACTATACAAGTGCAGTGCCTTCCTCTTCCCCACACATGGATAACAAATTCAGAGACCTTCTAAAATTGATAGATTGGCCTTGTCCTGCGTCCATCCTCACCAATATCAGCTTTTCCACCAGTCCGAAAAATTGCCAATATCACATGTGGAACTCTCAAAGTGTATACAAAGTTGGGGATAATTTGGAGGTTTTAATAATGTCCCTGGATCATGTGGGACAACCAAAGACTTATGGAGGAGATTTCTTTCAGGCAAAACTGAACTCTCCCAAACTTAAGGCTGGGGTGACTGGACAAGTGAATGATTATGGAAATGGAAGCTATCTGGATACGTTTCACCTCTTATGGCCTGGAGAGGTGCAAGTTCACATCAGACTGATTCACTCCAGTGAGGCTGTCGCTGTCCTGAAAGACAAGAGAGAGAGAAATCCTGAAAAGGTAAGACAGATAAAATATATTTATATAAAACAAAAACACAGCAGAGGAGAGACAAGCACACAAGAGAGGCTCGCAATGTGCGCCGAAGGCGCTTAGCTCTGGACTTGCAATGTGCACCGAAGGTGCTCAGACGACCAAAAGTACATGATGGGAGAGGCTTGCAATGAGCGCCGAAGGTAAAGACAAATAATAATGCTCACTCTATACAAATGATGTACCAATAAATATTTATTCATAAATATAGAAAAATATCCTACTGAGGAAGAATAATATCTCCCTATTCCTTCCTCATACCTCCCGCAGCCATGTGACCTAGTGGTATAATAATAAAAGCTATGTTGCAAATGTTTTTGAAAAAGAAAAAAAAATGGGATACCCCAACTCTCAAATTATCATTATAATGTATCTCATAAACAGAAAACCTCAATTCTTTGTACTTTGGTCATTTGCTTTGCACGTCACCATGAGCCAAAGTCTTATTGTCCCATAAATAGTTCCATCTTGGTGTCTATTAATATACACAGAAAGTTATACAATATTGTGTTTCCAGTTTCATTTATTTTTTAAGCACTCACAGCCCAGATAACACTTGTGTATGTTCAAATTTCCCAGAGAGGACTTTTTCTCCTCAATCAAGCTTTCAGTTGCCAGTGTTCAGCTTTACTCACATGCTGTTGTCCGAAGTCCCACAGAAAATCTCATAGGCGTATATAATCCAATCAGATGTTTACATTGTCGGACCAGTATTAGGCACTCAGTAAATGTTTTGCATCAAAATAAATGTGTATACAAAGTATCTTCAAATTAAATTAAAATATCACTACAGTTCAAGACAAAGTGACATATCTGTCAAGTATTTACCAAACTAATAATAATACCAGTTTTGTAATCCATTGACATAAAACATTTTGGGAAAATACATAATTTTTGAAGACTCTATCTATGAGTACACGGATCCATTTTATGTTTGTTACATCACTTGCACATCTCTTCAGTGTAGAGAGAGATGGGAAGGAGGGAACAGAAAGCCATTACGAAGATAATTGGATAAGATTGAAGCTGATACTAAACCCTCTCACTGACGCCGAAGCAGACTCATTGCTTCAGAAAATGCAGCCATATGTTTCCTGAATTGTAAATGCCCTGTCACACACAACTTCCACCTATGTATCATGGATTTCCCCAGAGCCCGGCATAGACATTACATTTCGTTTTTCTAATTAAAAACTAGCTTTTTTTTCCTGCTTAAATTATGCTGTTACAAGTTGTAAAATAAACATTTTTTTCATTGTGCAGTGATCCTTTAAATATGACATCCAAGTATTATGGCAGAGCATAGAGATAACTCAAACTGTCTCACCTGGGACTTCCCTTTATTTATTTACATTTGCATATTGTGCAGGGGTGGGCAAGTTAATAAGTGATAAATTATTGTTTACACATTAAATATGACAGTAGTGTGTTTGGGTTTGTTACTGAAACCACTCACATAGCTCATACTAAGATTATGAGTAGAACAACATTACTTTAAAGGCATCTAGCTCTGTGGGTAGAGAGGCTAGAACAAGTCTAGCTCTTCCTAGCATGACCACTTATCTATGTCTAGGATGATCTCAGACCACCAGACCAGCTGTTAGTTTTATGTATATACTAGCAACTTTCCCATCAAAAATGATGGGGCAATACAATTTGAAGCCATGGCAATGCTGTTTGCCACACAATGTACAGCTTTTGCTACTCTGAACACCTTTGGCGCTCATTGCTAGCCTCTCCTCACGTGTACTTTTGATCCGCTGAGCACCTTCGGCGTTCATTGCGAGCATCTCTCCTTGTGTATTTTTGCTCCTCTGGAGTGTAAAAATGTAATTTTTTTTAGTGCAGTTGAAAGTATACATTTTTATTTTACATTACTAATTAATACTTATGAAATTAATGTACATTAATAATTAATTCTGAATGAATAAATGTATTAGGAAGTGCGAAGCATTAATGTATTCATAAAGTAACGGCAGTGTAAAATATGGTATTTTTTACACTGCCGTTACTTTATGGTATTTTGCTTTTATATATATATATTTTTTTTTAATATTAATAATTCATCAATTACTTAATTATTTAATATACTTTACCTATTTGTGATTAATATATCCAGCAACCAATATCCTGAAGAGCTAACAATCTCTTTTGATTTTCCTGCAGCATACAATGTACAATTGGACTGTTGCTGCCCTGATGAGAAAGAGTCAGCAATGTGCCAAGTGTGCCGTATAAATAGTCTGAGAGCGCGAGGCCAAACAGTTGGTTTAGTTGTGTAAATCGCTATTTTAGATTCATAATGTTATTAGTTACAAGTTAGTGTTGGAAAATGGCGGAGATTGTGTGTGTGTTACGCGGCTCACAAGTATTTTCCGTCCTTTCTAATAGTGTATTTTGTAGCTCGTACGTTCCTGTGTAAGTGGTACGCATCTAGCGATGTTTTGCGCGATTCAGGGTCATGTAGCCGTGTTTTCATTTTTTTGGGCCGCCTTTTTTTTTCTCGCTTAGGCGATTTTCGAGTGACGAGACTCTGCAAATTCTGCTTAAATTTGCATGGAACCTCACTCCCAGACGTCCTGGCTGTACCCCCGTGCTGTGTGTGAGTTTTTTTGTTGACGATCGTCCAGTAATCTGGTAATTTAGTAATTATTAATCTATATATATATATATATATATATATGTATATAGATTAATAATGCGTATTGCAATATAATTTGATACCTTTTGTATTGGACAAACGTCTTATTTATAATGATGAGCTTTCGAGAGGCTCAGCCTCTCTTTATCAAGTGTGAAGCAATACTAGCATGAGATGGAACCCCCAGCTTGAATGTAAACAGCAGATGCAGATACACTGGAGACAGCATCTGACATCATCAGGTAAATACATATATGGGGAATAAACAAACATAGCAAAGGAAACATATATACGCATATTACATACACATATGTATCAATATATACATGAAAATGCAGAGCACTATAGTCCACAGTGATATCTTTCCTGTTAGACAAACATCTCACTAAGAGTGCTAAGTCTGTTATAGTATAAGACAAAAAAATCACATGAAATTCTGATAATGTGTGACACAGGCTGTTACATTGGAGAAACCGGACAAAAAATGCATTTAAGGATGAATTTACACAGGCATTCAATAAGAGAGCATAATGAAGACAGGTATTGTAGCCCAGTGGGACACCATTTTAGCCAGAATGATCACTGCATCCAAAACTTAAAAGTCAAAATACTCAGGGAGGAAAATTTAAAAACGTCCAAGAGAGAACAGCATTTGAAATAAAGATGATCACATTCTTCAACGCTAAAAATACAGGACTTAATATGGACTTGGGTTTTCAATCACATTATCAGAATTTCATGTGGACCACCAGAGAACCCAATTATTGCTATAGCAAGCAATTCATTATTGAAGATGCTTAGGAACAGATATTTTGGTAGGGTTATAGTGTTCTTTAGAATGTATCAACATTGATATGAATATGATATGAATAGATTAAGCTGAAGGAATGATGAAGCAACAGTTAACGTCTGAGGTCAGTCTGTATACCAGGGGTGGGCAAGTTCAGTCCTGGAGGTTCACACAAAAGCCAGGAGTTGATGATATCCCTGCTGCGCACAGGTCAGTCAATCACTTCTTCAGTCATCCTGATTGACTAACTTGTGCACGGAAAGGATATCTTCAAATCCAGGCTTTTGTGTGGCGCTCCAGGACATGGAATAGGAAATAGCATGTAACTGTTTGCAGGAACTATTATTATTAAATTAAACCCTGCTGCACGGTTCCTATCGGGCCCCTGCAGGGTCCCCACATGAACCCCATGATGCAGGGGTCCCCATCGGGGACAAATAGTTAACCCCAGCCAAGGGGGTCCCCACAATAACCCTTGCTGCAGTTGGGAACCCCGCAGCATTTAAAAATGTACATTTCCCAACGAGGGTCTTTAACAGACCTTAAAGGTCCTTAAAGGACTTGCACTACAATTTAAATTAACCTCTGCCTAAAATTAACCCCATCAGTCCCATAAGGGTCTATAGAGACCCTTATGAGACAATATTAAACCCTGACATTAACACTATATGTACCATGAGCTGGCCCCTCCCCCTTCAAAGGGCCCAACTAATTATTTGGACTCCACCCATGACATCATTTTGACTTTTATATGGCCAGCTCAATGACCTTATACTGGCTCCGCCCGTTAAAATAGACTCCACCCATTTTTTTCTGTTTATAAATTAAAGATTCTTAGGACGGATAATAACATTAAAATCTGTCTTCTGTTTCAACAACACAATGACACTCACCAACAGTTGGTTCCCCTTCTATGGGTCTCTTGAAGTGTAGTCATTGAATAACCAGTCCAGTGGACCTATGTGTGATCTAAAATAAGCAAACAAATCAGAGTGTGCAGGGTATCATCCCTTCCACCACCACTGTCCCCTTTATCACCTAGATAGGTACCTAATATTCATCACTATACCATGCTGGTCCATATAGGGCCAGATGACACCTAAAAAGCCTTAAAATACCATGTGGGTCTCTATAGACCCAAACAATACCTAAAACCCCACATTATACGATGCACGTCTATATAGGCCCAAACCAAACCTAAAAACCCACATTATACTATGAAGTCTATAAAGGCCCAAACCATACCTAAAAACCCACATTATACCATGCAAGTCTACACAGGCCCAAACAGTACCTAAAAACCCACATTATACCATGCACATCTATATAGGACCAAACCATTCCTAAAAACCCACATTATACCATGTTGCTCTATATAGGACCAAACCATACCTAAAATCCCATATTATATCATGCACGTCTACACAGACCCATACGGTACCTAAAAACCCACATTATACCATGCACGTCTATATAGGACCAAACCATAACTAAAAACCCAAATTATACCATGCATGTCTATACAGGCCCAAACAGTACGTAAAACCCAACATTATACCATGATGGTCTATATAGACCCAAACAGTACCTATAAACCCACAATACGCTAATCGGGACTATATAGGCCCCAACCGGACCTTAAAATCCCACCTTACACCAAATATGGACTATATAGGCCACAACTGGACCTTAAAAACCCACATTACACCAAGCGGTACTATATAGGCCCCAATGGGACCTTAAAAACCCACATTACACCAAATATGGACTATATAGGTCCCAACCGGACCTTAAAAATGCACATTACACCAAGCAGGACTATATAGGCCCCAATCAGACCTTATTAACCCCCATTACACCAAACATCATCATATAGGCCCCAACTGGACCTTAAAAACCTTAAAATACCAAGCTGATCTATATAGGCCCAAACCAGACCTTATAAACCTACATTACACCAAGTGGGACCAAATAGGCCCCAACTGAACGTCAAAAACCTTAAAATGCAAGTAGGACTATATAGACCCCAACCAAACCTTATTAACCCACATTACTCCAAGGGGGACCAAATAGGCCCCAACCGGACCTAAAAACCCACATCACAAAAAGCGGAACAATTTAGGCTCAAAACGTACCTAAAAAACCCACATTACAAAAAGCGGAACTAAACCTTAAAATACCAAGTGGAACTATATAGGCCCAAACCGGACCCTTAAAACCTTAAAATACCAAGCAGGACTTTATAAGGCCCAACCAAACCCTAAAAACCCACAATACAACAAGCGGGACCATATAGGCCCCAACCGGACCCTAAATTCCCACAATACAACAAGCGGGACTATATAGGCCCAAACCATACCTAAAGAACCTTAAATTACCAAGCGGGACTATATAGGCTCCAACCGGAGCTTAAAAAATCCACATTACACCAAGCGGGACCATAGAGGCCCCAACCAGACCTTTAAAACCTTAAAATACCAAGCAGGACTATATAGGCCCAATTCGTACCAAAAAAACTTAAAGTACCAGCGGGACTATATAGGCCCCAAACGGACCTTAAAAACCCACATTACACCAAGCGGTACTATATAGGCCCCAATCGGACCTTAAAAACCCACATTACACCAAATATGGACTATATAGGCCCCAACCGGACCTTAGAATTGCACATTACACCAAGCAGGACTATATAGGACCCAATCAGACCGTATTAAACCCCATTACACCAAACATCATCATATAGGCCCCAACTGGACCTTAAAAACCTTAAAATACCAAGCTGAACTATATAGGCCCAAACCAGACCTTATAAACCTACATTACACCAAGTGGGACCAAATAGGCCGCAAATGGACATTAAAAACCTTAAAATGCCAAGTGGGACTATATAGGCACAAACCGTACCTAAAACCCTTAAAATACCAAGCAGAACTATATAGACCTCAACCACACCTTATTAACCCACATTACAAAAAGTGGAACTATTTAGGCCCAAACCATACCTAAAAAACCTTAGAATACCAAGCGGGACTATATAGGCCCAAACTGGACCCTTAAAACCTTAAAATACCAAGCAGGACTTTATAAGGCCCAACCAAACCCTAAAAACCCACAATACAACAAGTGGGACCATATAGGCCCCAACTGGACCCTAAATTCCCACAATACAACAAGCGGAACTATATAGGCCCAAACCATACCTAAAGAACCTTAAATTACCAAGCGGGACTATATAGGCACCAACCGGAGCTTAAAAAAACCACATTACACCAAGCGGGACCATAGAGGCCCCAACCAGACCTTTAAAACCTTAAAATACCAAGCAGGACTATATAGGCCCAATTCGTACCAAAAAAACTTAAAGTACCAGCGGGACTATATAGGCCCCAATCGGACCTTAAAAACCCAAATTACACCAAATATGTACTATATAGGCCCCAACCGGACCTTAAAAACCCACATTACACCAAGTGGTACTATATAGGCCCCAATTGGACCTTAAAAACCCACATTACACCAAATATGGACTATATAGGCCCCAACCGGACCTTAGAATTGCACATTACACCAAGCAGGACTATATATGACCCAATCAGACCGTATTAAACCCCATTACACCAAACATCATCATATAGGCCCCAACTGGACCTTAAAAACCTTAAAATACCAAGCTGAACTATATAGGCCCAAACCAGACCTTATAAACCTACATTACACCAAGTGGGACCAAATAGGCCGCAAATGGACATTAAAAACCTTAAAATGCCAAGTGGGACTATATAGGCACAAACCGTACCTAAAACCCTTAAAATACCAAGCGGAACTATATAGACCCCAACCAAACCTTATTAACCCACATTACAAAAAGCGGAACTATTTAGGCCCAAACCATACCTAAAAAACCTTAAAATACCAAGCGGGACTATATAGGCCCAAACCGGACCCTTAAAACCTTAAAATACCAAGCATGACTTTATAAGGCCCAACCGGACCTTAAAAACCCACATTACACCAATCGGGACCATAGAGGCCCCAACCAGACCTTTAAAACCTTAAAATACCAAGAGGGGGGGCGTGGCCTAACGGAGGAAGCAGAAAGACGTCCATTAACGCAGCTCCTACCTAAAAGGAGTAAATCCACTACAATCTGCTCATTCCCCGCGACAAAAAAGCAAATCTGACCCCACCACAGTCGCAAGGAGGGCCTGACGATTCTCCTGATACCAATATTGTGGGGATCGGAGAAATTTTGATGCGCCGCATGGTTGAGGCCTACTACATCAGGCCTCCCCGGCGACCAGCACATCAGGAGCCCGCCGGCATTCCCCACCGCACAACAACGCGACTCATCGGAGCCCGCTAAGAGTCTTCCTTAAGCACCCTGAAGCTAGCACATTACCCCCAACAGCCAAACTTCACCTCAGAGGCTGAAAAAGCTGCACAAGCGGCCGAGGCCTAATCAGCCTAGCCTCCCGCCGCACCGGTGCAGGAAAAGACAAGGGGCCCGGACATGCAGAGAGAGGCTGCGTCTGGAGTCTGTCTGGTTCGCAGGTGGCCTCGGCACCCGAGGCACTCAAGGGGAGACCCCGGAACAGGCCTTGGGCCTCCAGAGTTCCTAAAACAGGTAACTTAACCATCACACTCTCACTACAAAGAACAACACAGCCGTCTACACGAAAAACAAATGGCTAAAGTAGAACACAACTTTCTAACGCATAACGTTAGAGGATTTAACTCCCAGTTTAAAAAAAGCATGGCCTTCTTGTTTTACAAAAGATTCCATCCATCCGTTATATTTATGCAAGAAACCCACTTCGCCCAAGGCAAAGAACCCACTTATTTACATAAGGAATATCTAGTATTTTTCACATGCAACCAGAAAAGCAAAAAAGCAGGCCTAGCCACATTAATACACCGTAATTTCCCGTTTGTAGTAGAAAAAGAAACCAAGGACAAAGAGGGTAACTATTTATTAATAACTGGAACCATCCTAAATATTAGAGTATCACTAGTAAATGTCTATGCCCCCACCACAGCGCCAACTAACGCGTTCATTAAATTGTTGAACACCCTGAAGCAGAAAGATTGGGGAAAAATCATTCTAGGAGGAGATATTAACTTCGCTCTGGAGCCCTCGGTAGATAGATCAAGTGTAAACCAAAGCACACGAAATTTGAAACAACTCAAGACAATACATACACAACTAAGGGAGCTAGAGTTGACTGACGCCTGGAGGGGACCCATTGGAAAGAGAATACTCCTTCTACTCTCCAACTCACAATTCATACTCCAGAATTGATGTACTACTAACGCACACCTCACTTTTTAACCACACAGTAGATGCCCAGATTCACCCCTGCCCATGGTCTGACCATGCGATAGTAAAAGGTCTGGGTCGCGCACAAAGCTTACATTAGAGGATCCCTGTTCAAACTGGCAGCTGCCAGAAAGAAATTATGCACTCAGAAAGAAAATGACTTATTCAAAAAACTACAAAACCTGGAAAGGGCAACTCAGGCCAAAACCCCAGGGGTCTCTAGAACCCAACTGGACAACACCAGATTAGAACTAGACGCGGTCCTAGCCGAAAAAACAGAACAAGCACTAAGAAAGACTAGGCATAAATTCTACGCCCATGGTAACAAGCCCTCTCCTATGCTTGCACGCAGACTTAAAATTTTTTTCATAAGTGCTTTCAAGATATATATTCGTCTAAAACGAAAGCCAATAATTTCATAATACAGGACTTTCTCAACAGCCTAGACATCCCCAAAATTCCAGAGGAGGATTTAGACCTTCTAAATTCAGATATAACCCCGTCTGAAGTCATCGACACAATCAAAACTCTAAAGACAGGGAAAGCACCTGGCCCTGATGGGTTCTCGAATTTATACTATAAAAGCCTAGCAAACCTCCTGGCCCCACATTTAAGCATTTTATTCAACGAGATTCTTTCAGGGAAAACAATGCCACCCAAACTAAATCAGGCAAATGTAATCTTTATACCTAAACCAGGAAGAGATGAGTTAAATCCAAAGAATTATAGGCCAATATCTCTCCTAAATGGGGACATTAAAGTCCTAGCTAAACTAATGGCTTCAAGAGTAGCCAATTCCCTTCCCAAACTAATACACAAAGACCAAGTGGGCTTTGTGCCATACAGACAGGCTGGGGACAACATACGTCGTATACTAAATGTTACCCATATAGCTAAAAAAGGGAAGTTGCCACTCAGCATGGTAGCCTTAGACTTAGAAAAGGCATTTGACTCAGTTGAATGGCCTTACCTGCATGCGGTATTGGATAAATTCGGCATCAGAGGCAAATTCACAAACTTGGTAAACACACTGTATAATACCCCGACGGCAAACCTGAAACTCCCGGGGGAGAATAGAGATGTTATTAACATTCAGCGAGGTACGAGACAGGGGTGGCCTCTGTCCCCATTGCTATTCGCACTAGCCATTGAACCACTTGCACAAGCCATTAGGACATGCCCTAAAATTCAGGGAATAGATGTAGGATGCCAACAAATGAAATGCTGCCTGTTTGCAGACGACATTTTATGTACATTGACAAACCCGGTAACCTCAATAGAAGCGCTTATGGATTTAATGTCCCGCTTTGGGAATTTATCAGGACTTAAAGTTAACGCAGATAAATCCGAAATACTCTGCACAAGAGTACCCTTAGACCAGGAACAAGCCCTAAAAAATAGATACTCATTCTCATGGCCAAAGGGCAGCATCAAATATCTGGGAGTTAATCTCACCCCCGAGATGGCAGCACTATACAAAGAAAACTACACCCCCCTTTACAAAAAACTACAAGCCGACCTACTTAGGTAGAACAGATATAATCTGTCATGGTCAGGAAAAATAAACGCCTTTAAAATGAACATGCCATCCAAAATACTTTATCTATTTAGAACACTCCCAATTCAGATACATAAAGGAGATCTGGATGGATTCCAAAAGGCGGTATTTAGATTTATTTGGCAACATAAACGCCCGAGAATCAGCAAGTCCTTAATGTATAGAGAAAGGGAAGCAGGGGGGTTGGCTTGTCCAAATTTGATACTTTACTTCAGGGCAACCCAGCTTTCCTTTATACCGCAAGCCCATTCCAGAGAACACCAACCAATATGGGTATTCATTGAGAATTACCAAATGAACCCCTACAAATGGGATAACATCTTTTGGTCCCCGACACTTCCCATGGTATCAAAATCAGGGTTTCATAACCCAATGATAAGGGTATCCTTGCAGGTGTGGAAGGAGGCGAACTCCAGGCGTCAGTTGGCACATGTCCTCTCTTACCAAACGCCCATCTTCACAGGGTCCCAGATAGAGGGGGAGCTAGGAGGAGACTCAAAAGCATGGTGGCTATCTCGAAAACTGGACTTACTTGGGTCCTGGTACTGTGACGGCAATCTTCTAACCTCTTAACAACTTATAAGTAAGCATAACTTGCCAGACAAAGAGATATTTAATTATAACAAAATATGCCATAGAGTCCGAGAACTAGTCAAAAAGTGGGGACCCCCACAAGACACCTGGTTCTCGAAGTTATGCAGGCAAACCCCCCTAGCTAGAGGAATAATTGGCGCTATCCATTCGCTAGCTAATAAACCACCTACTGATCAAAAAACCAAACATGTCATGCAATGGGAACAGGAACTGGGAATAACCTGGGACACGCAGAGATGGGGAAAAATTCATAGAGAACTGACTAAGGGATCCCTCTTCTTTAGCTACCTTGAAACGGAAACTAAAGTATTACACAGGGTATACATAACTCCTGACAGGCTCAATAAGATAAACCCACATGCCCCCCTGAATGCTTTAGGAACTGCTCAGTTAGAGGAACCTTTGACCATATATGGTGGAACTGCCCTAAAGTGCAAACTTTGTGGCTAAGGGTTACTGAAATGATCTCTGAGGTACTAGACAGGGAAATACACCCATCTAGGGAGATATGTTTACTAGGAATGCCGGTACTAAATGTTAGCAAGAACCATAACAAATGGATACAAATGGTCATGCTGGCAGCTAAAAGCCACATAGCAAAGAACTGGAGAAAGCCTCACTTAGACCCCCATGAAGTTATAAAAAAACGAAACCACATTATGATATATGAAAGAATGACGCACTCAATAAATAACTCCCTCCCTAAGTTCAGTCAAATTTGGGACAGATGGATGGAATCGGACAAAGCTATATCAATTTAAAAGCAGAAATAGGGATAGGCACACTTCAAAGGGGAGTAGTAACAAAGAAAGGATGGGATCTCCTTGCCAAGTAACGGGTGCCTCGGGTGTCGATATCTGCTGGTGGACCGCGCGGACTGAGGATGAAGGAAGGAGGGAGGAGGAGGCAGGAAGGATACAGGTAATAAGTTCAAAGTTCTCTTTTGTATTGTTTTTTATTTCTTAGTTGTTATATTTCCCATATACCGAGTGCATAAGGGGAATTAAAATCGGTAGACAACAAGCTAGCTAACTTACAAGACCCTATCAGACCTAATCTAAAAGGGAGGGTCTAGTTTGCAGATGTTTCCTGCAAAGTTAAGAAAATGGAAAATAGTTAAGGTGGACACATAGAGCAGAAAGTACAAAAGATAAGCCGAGACAAACAACATAGACAAAAAAACTGAGAATGATGTCTAGAATACTGTGTTAAGAAACCTGTTTATGCAAGTTTGTATTCGACCTGCGAGTCGGATATAATATGTTAATATAGACTGCATATGTGTCAATAAAAAAAAGTAAAAAAAATAAATAAATACCAAGCGGGACAATATAGGCCCCAACCAAACCTTATTAACCCACATTACTCCAAGCGGGACTATATAGGCCCCAACCGGACCTTAAAAACCTTAAAATACCAGGCAGGACTATATTTGCCAAAACCGTACCTAAAAGACCTTAAAATACCAAGCGGGATTATATAGGCCCCAACCAAACCCCAATCGGACGCTAAATTCCCACGATACAACAAGCGGGACTATATAGGCCCAAACCATACCTAAAGAACCTTAAATTACCAAGCGTGACTACATAGACTCCAACCGAACCTTAAAAACCCACAATACACCAAGCAGGACCATATAAAACCCCAAACTAGACCTTTAAAACCTTAAAATACCAAGCGGCATTGCAGGTCTCATTGCATGTCTCTCCCCCCTCTACTTCTCCCACCCTCTACTTGATTGGAGGTGCTCATTGCGAGCCTCTCAGCCCCTTTATTTTTCTGGCCTTGCAATGATCACCTTTGGCGCTCATCACAGGCCTCACAATGAGTGCTTTGGCTCTCATTGTGAGCCTCTCCCCCTCTACTTCCTCTCCTCTCACTGATTGGTTGATGCTGACAGACAGGAAGATTGATACAATTCCTAGCACAGTGAATATGGATTCACCAAGGATGAGCAGGACAACATTACAATGATTTCACTGTAATATGATTTACAGCATCAGTGGGGGAAGGCACAAAAGGGTTAATTTAAAGTGATAGATGCATTTTGTGAACAAAATCCTATGAAAGAAGACATGAAAGCTAATATACAGATATAATAAAATGTTATTACCTATGTAAATTTAAAAATACAATATTAAAGTGATTGATAATTTGAGGGGTTGCCCATTTGCCCCTATGCATCAGCTAATTAACCCCTGCTAATTAACCCTAACTGTTCCCAATAAACCCTTATCCTAATCTATCCTATTAACCCCTACCCTATCTATCCTATTCACCCCTACCCTACACTATGCCATTAATCCCCCCCTCTACCCTATCCTATCCTATTAAGCCCCAATCTACCCTATCCTATTAACCCCCTCTACCTCATCCTATTAACCCCTACACTACCTACCTAACACCCTAATACACCTCCAACCCCCTATTAAACTCCCTACCCCCCACTAAGTACAAAAATAAAAACAACAACATAACAGAAAAAAACAAAACACTAATTACAAAAAATAATAAATGACTAACTACAGAAAATAAAAAAAACACTACAGAAAATTTAAAAAAAGCATTACAGCAGAAAAAAAACAACTATTAAAATAAAAACAAAACTCACAACCTGTTAAAAGGAAAGGGTTTATTAGTCCAATGACCTGGCCAAAATGCCCCTCCAGCAGTGTCCAGCGATTCCCTGATCTTCAGACTTCTGGGCCCGGAAAGGCGCATCCAACATTGTCCCGATGTCCTGAAACACCTACAAAAAAAAAGAAACATTACAGTAAATACACATATCCTGACAACCTACAATCAAAAAAAGGGTTAATAGTCTACTCACCTGGCCAAAATGCCCCTCCATTGGTGTCTAGCGATGCCCCGGTCTTCATTCCTCTGGCCCAGAAAAGGCCCCTCCAAAAAAAACTGACGTTCCAAAAAATAAATACAACTAGTAACAGAGCTCCTCCCATGAAGAGCTCCCCGACGCAAATGGTGGTTACCACGTATGCTACCATTTAAGTGTTCTGATTGGCTGACATAACCGTCAATCATATTTCAGCCAATCAGAACGTGCAAATGGGCTGAGCCAATCAAAATGGGATACACCCTTGTGTCCCATTCTGATTAACTGATACAACTGTCACTCAAATTTCAGCCAATCAGAATGCACAAATGGGGTGAGTCAATCAAAATGGGATACACCCCTATGTCCCATTCTGATTAGCTGATACAATTGTCACTTATATTTCAGCAAATCAGAATGCGCAGATGCTTGGAGCCAATCAGAATGGTATACACTCCTGTAAGCCATTCTGGTTAGAAATTTTAATTTACAAATGCTGCGGGGGGGCCAATTAAGGCCCCCCCGCAGCAAGAGTTAATGTGGGGACCCCTGCAGCATGGGAGTTCAATTTAGGATTGCGTGGGGGTTAGGAGCAGGGGGGACGTGTAGGGGTGGCATATGTAAGGGCTTTTAAGCCCTTTGCGAGTCCTCCTTGGTACCCTTAACTTGTTGTTAGACCTTTGCCATATACAGCCTTAACAAAGTGGTTAGCGAGGGGGAATCAGAGCAATTGGACAACGATTTGCGATTTTAGTGTTCGTAACTCTTTCGGCCGTGAAATAAAAATTAGGGGCTCCATTTCCGAGCGCGGATCTCCCGAAAGCCTCAATTGGATGAGGCCCATATAGTCCTAACAACAGCTGTTCAGCTGATATTTAATTATTCCAATATGTGTTCTTGCATTTGACATTTGTCTGTCCGTTCAATGATTAATCACTGGAAATGTTTATCGTCTGGTACCATTTCTAAAGTTACCCTCTGCAATCTCAACAGTTTATTCATGTATCTCACCAGAGGCAGAGCTAGTGAATGGAGAGCCCCAGTGCAATTAATTTTAGGGCCCACTTTGCAACTTCTCTATACAAGAGAGGTGCATGTAGGAATCAATAAACAAGTCAAAATATATTTAGATGGTCATATCCTATTTCTATAAAATAATTATCCGCACCTCTAACCTAGTAAATGTATTGTGCCCCTTAACTTCAGGTTATTGCTGGTAGCAGAGGGCTACTACCCTGTTGTGAACCTCTGTGCTTTGCATCTTCTGCACTGGCAGTAGCTCTGCCACTGTTAAATTCACATTATATGGGCAAATACATAGAACATGCATAATTACTATTCAAATGTTAATAATAAAGAGTATCCTGAGTATATAAGGTTATTCTCCATCTGCTTGATGATCAACAAGATTCCTTAGGGGAACTTTCTTTGCTTTAGTGGATGTTTGAGTGATAGTTGATTATAAGCTCTTCGGGGTAGGGACCACAACTCTGCTGCACCAACTCTGCTGCACTATGATATCTGCTGACCAATTTGTTTTGCATTTGTATTACATTGTATCTGTACTTGAATTTCTACTTATATTCAGATTGGTCATACCTTTGTAATTTGCTATTTAGACTTACTGTTCTAATTTGTTAATAGGGCTACAGAAAATGCCACACCTTATAAATAAAGAGTAATAATAACTGTATACAAGTCTCCTCTTGGTACTCTTATACTGCAATATTACATTTTTAATAGAATGCACTTACTTTGCAGCAAACATTACTATGTATATATAGATAGTTATATAGATAGATTTCCTTCTCCCATAAGGTTGCAGTCAAATATGTTTTAGATTTAGATCCTGCATCCCACAACTGCATGAACACTGTGCAGTGGTTCTAACACTGTTGGAATATGGTCAAAAGTGAAAGAGTTGATGAGATAACAGAAGGGATCTAGATCAAAACGTATTTGACAAGCAACCTTATTGCAAGATTGTGATTTTTATAATGAAGGGCTGGTATAGGGCCTGTGCATCGCTTTAGAAAATTCACAAACAATTGAGTATAATTGTTTCATTGATCCCTCAGGTGTATTTTAATGGCTATTTCCAGTGTAATGGGAGCAGTGCTGTGACAGAGTGTAACTTGGAGATGTCGGGAAGTGACATTTGTATATACAAGGACCCACATAGTGGTGATACAGGGCAGTGCATTAAACCACAGAACTTCCCATGTGATTCCTGGGTATATCACTCCATGGGTGGATATCGTAAGGTGACAAATTCACTGGAAGACTCTTTACTGAGTGGGTAAGAAAATTTCCTTATCAGTCAAACTTATATTTATGTTGTAAATCTGATAAATTGATCTCCAGTGATACTATCCGCCATTAAGAAGTCAAGTATTCATTATTAATAGAACATAACCTGTGACATTGCACATTAATCAATCACACTGCTATTAATTAGTGAGAATACCCTACAGTCAGTGAGGCTGCCCAACAGATTGTTAGACAGATTTTCACTGAATGAGACCACCAAAACACAGTGCAACATTATCACATCAGTGAAACTAACCTGATATTTGATGGAAAAGCTGCCCTTATGAGTGATGCTGCCCCTCAGTATGATGGACCATTCTCTAATAAATGAGTATGTCAACACTACAGGAAAGAGGGGCATGAGCATTAGTGAAACTTAATAAATCAATAAGAATGTCATTAAGTGAGTGAAACTAATTAACTATCAATAATTGCTTAATGGGAGACTGTATGGTCAATATAAGTGATGACCCTTTAAATATATAAACCACAATAATAAACCCTCTAGTGCATTTTTGGCCTTTTTCACTTTGCCCATCCTTTAGAGCAGTGGTTTTCAATAGCCAATCATCAGAAATGTTCTGCTGGTCCGCGAAAAAGTTACTGCCGATTAACACATGGTACCCCTAGATCATGTAACAAAATGAAGCGGGACAGTGCTTGCTGGCAGCATGTAAAGGTATGTAATCAGGATTTTATACATAATTTTGCCAGTATTAAGTCAGCTTGCTAGTCGACTACACGTCGTAGTCACGTCCTGCCCACTTGCCTTCCCGAACATCCTTAAATTTGGGACGGTGTAAAAGCCGGAACGGAACGGAACAGGCCGGAACAGGCCATTTATAAAAGAAATCAATGACAATATCACTGGGATGTGTTAGATATTATTGAGAACAAAATTTAAGAACCAAAACAAATTCAATATAATACTTTTTTAAACCCTTTAAAAACCCAAAAATCAAACGGAACAGGCAAAAACAGGCCGGAACGCACACTTTATGAAGGGAATCCATGCTAAAATCATTGGGATGTGTTAAATATATTTGAGAACTATATTTAAGAGCTAACCCCAATCTAATAGTATGCTTTATTAACCCTTTAACATGCCAGAATACAATATTTCAAAAAAATTACCCAGAACGGCTGCTTTCCAGATGGTCAAAAATACCAAACTCACCAAATACACAGAACTAGGTGGGATTCATGTAATAACCCTCATAAATTCCACAGAAAATAATTTCAAGTACCTGTTCCGGGCAAAAATACAATATTTCGCAAAATGACCCAGAACGGCGACTTTTTAGAGGGTGAAAAATACCAAATTCACCAAATACACATAACTAGGTGGGATTCACGTAATAACCTTCATAAATTCCACAGAAACTCATTTCAAGTACCCATTCCGGGCCAAAATACAATATTTCGCAAAATGACCCGGAACAGCGACTTTTTAGAGGGTGAAAAATACCAAATTCACCAAATACACATAACTAGGTGGGATTCATGTAATAACCTTCATAAATTCCACAGAAAATAATTTCAAGTACCCATTTCGGGCCAAAATACAATATTTCGCAAAATGACCCGGAACGGCGACTTTTTAGAGGGTGAAAAATACCAAATTCACCAAATACACATAACTAGGTGGGATTCATGTAATAACCCTCATAAATTCCACAGAAAATAATTTCAAGTACCTGTTCCGAGCAAAAATACAATGTTTCGCAAAATGACCCGGAACGGCGACTTTTTAGAGGGTGAAAAATACCAAATTCACCAAATACACATAACTAGGTGGGATTCATGTAATAACCTTCATAAATTCCACAGAAAATAATTTCAAGTACCCATTCCGGGCCAAAATACAATATTTCGCAAAATGACCCGGAACAGCGACTTTTTAGAGGGTGAAAAATACCAAATTCACCAAATACACATAACTAGGTGGGATTCATGTAATAACCTTCATAAATTCCACAGAAAATAATTTCAAGTACCTGTTCCGGGCAAAAATACAATATTTCGCAAAATGACCCGGAACGGCGACTTTTTAGAGGGTAAAAAATACCAAATTCACCAAATACACATAACTAGGTGGGATTCATGTAATAACCTTCACAAATTCCACAGAAAATAATTTTAAGTACCTTGTCTTGGCAGAATACTTACGAACTGCTACTTCGCAAAGTGTGGGAGATACCCCCCCTTCCCCTGCAAGGAACAGAGTGAGGGGGCAGGGAAAGAGAGGAGGAAAGGGAAAGAGGGGAGGAAAGGGGGAAAGAGACACAGGGAAGGAAGGGGGGTAAGTGGGGGATGAGACACAGGAGAGGGAGTGGGTAAGTGGGGGATGAGACACAGGGGAGGGAGGGAGGTAAGTGGGGGATGAGACACAGGGGAGGGAGGTAAGTGGGGGATGAGACACAGGGGAGGGAGGGAGGTAACTGGGGGATGAGACACAGGGGAGGGAGGGAGGTAAGTGGGGGATGAGACACAGGGGAGGGGGGGTAGTGGGGGATGAAACACAGGGGAGGGAGGGAGGTAAGTGAGGGATAAGACACAGGGGAGGGAGGTAAGTGGGGGATGAGACACAGTGGACAGAGGGGGGGTAGTGGAGCATGAGACACAGGGGAGGGGGGGGTAGTGGAGCATGAGACACAGGGGAGGGAGGGAGGGAGGTAAGTGAGAGATGAGACACAGGGGAGGGAGGGAGGTAAGTGGGGTATGAGACACAGGGGAGGGGGGGTAGTGGGGGATGAGACACAGGGGAGGGAGGGAGGTAAGTGAGGGATGAGACACAGGGGAGGGAGGTAAGTGGGGGATGAGACACAGGGGACAGAGGGGGGGGTAGTGGAGCATGAGACACAGGGGAGGGAGGGAGGTAAGTGAGGGATGAGACACAGGGGAGGGAGGTAAGTGGGGGATGAGACACAGGGGAGGGAGGGAGGTAAGTGAGGGATGAGACACAGGGGAAGGAGGTAAGTGGGGGATGAGACACAGGGGACAGAGGGGGGGGTAGTGGAGCATGAGACACAGGGGAGGGGGAAAGTGGGGGATGAGACACAGGGGATAGAGAGGGAGGAAAGTAGGGGATGAGACATAGGGGAGGGGGGGTAGTGGAGCATGAGACACAGGGGAGGGGGAAAGTGGGGGATGAGACACAGGGGAGGGAAGGTAGGGTATGAGACACTGGAAGGAAGTGGGATATGAGACACAGGGGGGGAAGAGACACAGGTGGGGTATGAGCCGGGGTGAAGGGGGTGATATGAGACACAGGGGGGGAAGGGGTGTATGAGACACAGGGGAGAGAAAGGGGGTACGAGACACAGGTGCTTATTGCAGTGTGGCCTGAAAGGGGCACCTTTGCTCATGTGGCAGTCTGCAATGAGTGCAAAAGGCGCTTATTACAGGCCGCACTGCAATGAGCGCCTTCAATCATGTGGCAGCCTGCAATCAGCGACTAAGGCACCCATTGCAGGCCGCCACATGCGAGCCCCGCGAACCCAAAACAACTTTTCCAACCTTTACTTCTAAAACCCGTATCATATGTGTATCACCATAATAGTTGTCAGTTCGCATTTTTGGTGACCGTTTACGCTGTTGGTCAAGTTTGCCTGCGTCGTTGAGCCAAGCTTGCAATCGGGCTCAACGAAGCATGTAAGCGGCCGCTGATGGAACAGCATAAACCCAACGTTGTGGAGCGCAACGCGCTCCACTCACCAGCATAGCGCAGAAGCGTGCAAGGAGCGCTTCAAGACAGTCTAGGACCTTCAACGGTTCAACCTTGTGCAAATGACTGTTTGCGGTTTTTTGCGGTGCGTTAAACGGGGAGATTGGTCTGTTACTGTGAAGCGGGTGTAACCCTTACACTACCTGATCGATACAACATCATACCTGATGTTTTAAAGCACGTTATTCCAAACAATTTAGGAATGTTAGGTAATTTATGCCCTTTATGGCTTAAAACCAGACTCTGCATCAACTATGTAATTTTCCATGGGAGTTTTGCCATGGATCCCCCTCCGGCATGCCACAGTCCAGGTGTTAGTCCCGTTGAAACAACTTTCCCATCACTATTGTGGCCAGAAAGAGTCCCTGTGGGTTTTAAAATCTGCCTGTCAATTGAAGTCTATGGCGGTTCGCCGGTTCGCGAACATTTGAGGAAATTTGTGTTCACTGTTCGCGAACCCGAAATTTGATGTTTGCGACATCACTAATTATGAGTTAGATGTGAGTACTTATATTTTTTTTTTTATACATTTTTTTTGTGTCTTTTTAAATGCGCTGGTTGTGCGTGTGAGTACTTATAATTTAATGTTTTTATCTACTTTTTGGGGGGCTTTTTAAAAATGCGCTACTTGCACGTTGTGTTTAAAGAACCGTGTGTGTGTGCGTGCTATTCACGCAGACATCTTTAAGCGTTTTGCGCTTCTGTGCTATGTTGGTGCATGGAGCGCATATGGTGATACACATATGATACGGGTTTTAGAAGTAAAGGTTGGAAATGTTGTTTTGGGTTCGCGAGGCTCGCATTTGGCGGCCTGCAATGAGTGCCTTAGTCGCTGATTGCAGGCTGCCACATGATTGAAGGCGCTCATTGCAGTGCGGCCTGTAATAAGCGCCTTTTGCACTCATTGCAGACTGCCACATGAGCAAAGGTGCCCCTTTCAGGCCAGACTGCAATAAGCGCCTGTGTCTCATACCCCCCTTTCTATCCCCTGTGTCTCATATCCCCCTTCCCCCCTGTGTCTCATATCACCCCCTTCACCCCGTCTCATACCGCACCTGTGTCTCTTCCCCCCCTGTGTCTCATATCCCCCCTTCCTTCCAGTGTCTCATACCCTACCTTCCCTCCCCTGTCTCATCCCCCACTTTCCCCCTCCCCTGTGTCTCATGCTCCACTACCCCCCCTCCCCTGTGTCTCATCCCCTACTTTCCTCCCTCTCTATCCCCTGTGTCTCATCCCCCACTTACCTCCCTCCCCTGTGTCTCATCCCCCACTTACCTCCCTCTCTCCCGTGTGTCTCATCCCCCACTACCCCTCCCCTTTGTCTCATCCCCCACTTACCTCCCTCCCTCCCCTGTGTCTCTTCCCCAACTTACCTCCCTCCCTCCCCTGTGTCTCATCCCCCACTTACCCCCTCCCTCCCCTGTGTCTTATCCCCCACTTACCTCCCTCCCTCCCCTGTGTCTCATCCCCCACTTACCCCCTCCCTCTCCTGTGTCTCTTTCCCCCTTTCCTCCCCTCTTTCCCTTTCCTCCCCTCTTTCCCTGCCCCCTCACTCTGTTCCTTGCAGGGGAAGGGGGGTATCTCCCATACTTTGCGAAGTAGCAGTTCGTAAGTATTCTGCCAAGACAAGGTACTTAAAATTATTTTCTGTGGAATTTGTGAAGGTTATTACATGAATCCCACCTAGTTATGTGTATTTGGTGAATTTGGAATATTTGACCCTCTAAAAAGTCGCCGTTCCGGGTCATTTTGCGAAATATTGTATTTTGGCCCGGAATGGGTACTTGAAATGAGTTTCTGTGGAATTTGTGAAGGTTATTACATGAATCCCACCTAGTTATGTGTATTTGGTGAATTTGGTATTTTTCACCCTCTAAAAAGTCACCGTTCCGGGTCATTTTGCGAAATATTGTATTTTGGCCCGGAACAGGTACTTGAAATTATTTTTTAAGGAATTTATGAAGGTTATTACATGAATCCCACCTAGTTATGTGTATTTGGTGAGTTTGGTATTTTTGACCATCTGGAAAGCCGCCGTTCTGGGTAATTTTTTTGAAATATTGTATTCTGGCATGTTAAAGGGTTAATAAAGCATACTATTAGATTGGGGTTAGCTCTTAAATATAGTTCTCAAATATATTTAACACATCCCAATGATTTTAGCATGGATTCCCTTCATAAAGTGTGCGTTCCGGCCTGTTTTTGCCTGTTCCGTTTGATTTTGGGGGTTTTAAAGGGTTAAAAAAGTATTATATTGAATGTGTTTAGGTTCTTAAATATTGTTCTCAATAATATCTAACACATCCCAGTGATATTGTCATTGATTTCTTTTATAAATGGCCTGTTCCGGCCTGTTCCGTTCCGTTCCGTTCCGGCTTTTACACCGTCCCCACTCATCACACACACACATACATTACAGACATCTCACACATCACATATACTGTACATATGTCACACACACACATTACATATATCACACACACATTACACATCACACACACAAACATATACATCACACACATTGTGGCAGAAGCAGCCACAAGAGACTTTTGCCTTGATTATTGCCTGTATTTGAACTGTATGTTATTTTAGCATAGTGGATTTTATTAGACTGGTTCTGGCCCTTTTAAATGCTCTGACAAAGGATCTGCAGTTTTGTTATGCACTTCGGATGCAGAGTGTGAAGAAAAACCCTGTTTTATCGACTTAGTTTGACTGTTTTATTCCCCTCCCTCTTAGAACACCAGTTTAGAACCCTTAATAACTGTCATATTTTCAAATACTGTCTGTTTTCAACTGTCAGTTTTCTCTGTCTGAGGAGGAGTTGCTCTGGCTGTGTGAGTGCTGGTGCTTTGGGTGCTTATTAAACAGACATGCTTGACCCTTTCTGGAAGCCTTGGCTCATGCTTGGGGAAATGTGATAAGTCGGAGTGCCAGCGGGTCCGTTACATACATACATCACACACACATACATTACACACAAGATATCAAACAAACACAAACAAATCACGCACATCACACACACACACACACATACCACACACACGCACATCACACATCACACATACACACATTACATACCACACACATCCATCATACACACATATATCACACATACATCATACATATCACAAACACTTCACACACACACAAACATTTATATGTATTCAGTTTACTAAAGAGCAGCTAGGCAGAATATAAACTTTACCTTTGTTATGGCCTCCCAAGTTGGTGAAGCTCCTTCTCCGCACAGGCATGAGCAGCCCCACTGAATAAAATGAGAGGGCTGGGGAGGAACAAGCTCCCGACCACTTAACACTTTCTGCTCAGTAAGACAGGGAGCTGAATTTTGCGGATGAAGTCTTGGGCACTCCATGCAAAATGTCCCCTACTCACTTCCCTTGCCTGCAGTACTTTCTGTTTTTTTTTTCCAGGAAGTAAAAATGAGGCGCCCCTCTCAGAGGCCCATCTGTAGGCTAGTGCTTATAATGCCTAATGGATGATCCGGCCCTGCTAACACCAGAACACAGAAATCACACACTGTTTTGTTATAATATGCCACTGTTATCACATTGCTTTAAGAGAAAAGTGGCTACTTCAATCATTGGCACTTACTTGTAACTTTTAGGTGCAACTATCCTTTTGTTGCAGGGACCCAATTTCTTTTATGAACTAATACTGTTTGATACTTTCTCAGGAGGATGTGTCCTTCCATGCTATTTTGCTCTCAATTAGTCCTTGTCACAATCAATTATTTCCCCATAGACAGTAGGGTTTGTTTCTATTGGCCCATTATAATTGCCTGGATTTTTTGGCGACTAACTGATTGGCTTAGCTAATCAAAGTGTCGACCAATAGAAGAGCCATCGCCTAAGAAGTTATTGTGATTGATTGTTTGAGGTTTGGAAAGGAAGCTGGGACAATACACCCTAAGGTGACGTATGGCCCTAATCCCATTGTCATTACTGTTCCTATGCCAATTGAATGCCCTGAGCTGAGAGTCCCACTCTCAATAGTGGCTTGAGGGATGCCCCAAGACAATTAGAGAAATGCCTATGAAGACCACTACAAAGACACATTTGCCCCCTCCATGGGGGTAGTGTGAGCCACATTGCCAAACTGCACTGTTATTGGTTAACTCCAGGCCAATGACATACATGCCAGTGTAGGGCTTGTTCTCATTGACTGTTCAATGTTTAAGCGGGAACATTAAGTTGCTCCTTTGTGTACCAGGTTTCATGCTATTGTTTCTCCCCAATAAATGTTCTATCCAATCCCTAAATAAAGTGTCACACTTTTGGTGAACTAATCTTGTTTAATTTGTTATCCTGAAACCTTCCTCCACAGCCTCCAATGATCGTTAGATGAAGAGCCAGGCACTGAGAAGCCAATCCCGACATGATCCAAGGACTTCAGCTGTAGGAATCCAGAGGGGTCCCGAGACCAGCTGGACCAGCATGCAAGGCCAATTTGGCCAAGGTCTCATTGGCCTCCCTTGCTACCCATCAAAGCAAATACGACTGTGATTCCCCACTCCAAAACCCTAGTGAATAGCCCTTTTAGTCGGCAGGTAGGACCCTGAAAGGTTGGGGTGAGTTAGGCACAGAGCGGCTTTGGATGAAGATAAAAGTGGATTATGACACTCCTAATAAAAGCACTCACAGTTTTAGGTGACATTGTGCTGACAGAAACTTCCTGTGGATTCAAAGTTTTCTCCCACTTCAGGTGGTTAATCAACAGAAACTAACATAGTAGATTCCACAGCAACATAGTTGAATATAAAATGGAATACATTAGAGGTTGTATTATTTTTGTTTTACATACTGAAAACATTTTGACTATTTTCAAGTGTAGTTTTCCAAAAGAGAATATTTTAAATATATGAATAGTGTGGTCCTTAAACTCAAAATTCAACTAGCAATATTTAACATAAGCAAGAGGTAATGTTTGTTTACTCTGTATAAATGTTCTAATATATTTATTTTTAGACTTCAGTTACTTTTAACACGCCAACAAAAAAGCAGCTTGTCTGCATCTGGACCTTCCCATTTCTCCCTGTATGCTCCAATAAATGCTGTCATCTTTCACATCTGTGGCACACTACATTGTGGGTTCACATCCACACTGGCAGGAATTTCTCACTCCCAGTGTCCCGGTCTGTTTATAATGACAGGGTTTTCATTTTTCACACTGAAAACAAATGCTTCTTTTTTAACCTACATTCTTTTTACTTAACTGTTAACTGACCTGACCTGTCACATGCAATACAATCTGTTCTCTCTCCTCCCATGTACAACTTTGATGATCTTTGATGCAAGAATATAGTGTAAGTTTCGCCTTGTCACTTGATAAACAAGCAACTTTAGTACTCTGCAGATTGAGGCCTTCCAAACCAGGGTCTTGATTAGAGCCATTCACATGCAAATTAACTTCTTGTGTATGGTTATGGAGAAAATAACTCACAATTGCTAATTCCCTCCATTATAAGATTCTTCTGTCCTGTTTCTTTCCTTCTCTTTACCACGCTAAACTAATCTATTCTTCTTCTCTATGGATATTACAACCCTATTCTATTCTTCATATCTAGGAATATTACAACCTTTTTACAGATTAAGTTGGATTACATTCACAAAACCTTTCATTATATTTAAACTCCTCTTGCATGCAGCTACTGTTCTTACTTGATTATTTCTCCTCTGTTACTGGGGGATCTGCCTGACTTGCTCCATTCTTCTCCATGTACCACTTGACCCTATTCCTTCTCACTTACTCAGATCTTTGTCATTTTATCTGTTACCCACACTTACCCACAATTTCAACACCACCACCTCAACAGTTTCCTCAACTTTCAAATATGCGATGATTCCACCTATCCTCAAAAAGGCTTCCATTGCTCCTATGTGTCTCACTAACTATCATCCTGTATCCCTTTTATCCAAACATCTGCAATAACTAGTCTTCCCATGTTTACTACATTTCAGCTCTCTTCTTAATCCTATACAGTCTGCTTTACACTCCTCACTCCACAGAAACAGCTCTGACAAAAATTAAGGGATAAATAAGGACAATACTCTGTTCTATTACTGTGTGACCTATCTGCTGCCTTAAACACTGTTAATCAAATTTTCTTGCTACACGGTCTTCACATTATTGGTACAACGGACAAAGCTTTGGCTTGGCTCTCTCTTACTCAGACAAGTAAAGTGTGTTTTTTTCCCTGTGTACAGGTGAGAGGGGAGTGTTTTTGCCTGGGTTAAAATTGCATATAAGTTTGGGCCTTGTGTCTGACTGTTTGAAACTGATTTACTCAGACAAGTAAAGTGTGTTTTTTTTCCTGTGTGCAGTGATTTGGTACAGACGAGAGGAGAGTGTTTTTGCCTGGATTCATCTTGCATATAAGTTTGGGCCTTGTGTGTGAATGTTTGCAGGAGGAAGTTCAAAGAAAAGGGTCAAATTGTAGATTTTTTTGTAATTTGTAATTATGAGTCACTTCAGTGGCAACTTCACTCAGTGTACATCCTGTCATATGTATGCAATACTGCAACAGATGATCCAGGGTCCATACCTCTGGGAGAGGTGTGAGCATGTTGCCTCTCTGAAAGCTCAAATTGGAGAACTGGATAGGAGAATTGCTCCACTGGAAAGGGAGTTGGTGCTCACTGAGCACAGTTTATCTGGGCCTAGCATAGAGGGTGGAGCTGGGGCTAGTGAGGATGTCCAGGGAGGTAGCTGGGTTACAGTTAGAAGGGGAAGCAGGAGGAACAGGAGCAGGAGGCAGGCCAGTACTGAGTTGGCAAACACCAACAGATTTGCCAGATTGAGTGAAACTGTTGGGGATGTCTATTCAGGAATGGCAATGCCAGATAGAGCTGTTTCCTCTAACAGCCGTAAGAACAGCTCTACTGGAGGAGAGGGAGGGCAGAATAGGCAAAGCAACAGACATGTTTTGGTGGTAGGGGGCTCTATTATTAGGAATGTAGACAGGGTGGTTTGTCATCCAGATCCCAGCAATAGAACAGTTTGCTGTCTCCTGGGTGCTCGGGTTTGGCATGTTGTGGATTGGGTAGATAAATTATTGTGAGGGGCTGGAAATGAACCTGCGATCTTGGTACATATTGGTACCAATGACAAAGTTAGTGGAAGATGGAGTGATTTTAGAGAACTAGGTAAAAAGCTGAAGGCAAGGACCTCCAAGGTAGTATTTTCTGAGATACTACCAGTGCCATGTGCTAGCCCAGGGAGACAGAAGGAGCTTAGGGAGGTTAATGTGTGGCTAAAAAAGTGGTGCACTAAGGAGGGGTTTGGGTTTTTAGAGCACTGGGTTGACTTCTCACTTGGGTACAATCTCTATAGCAGGGATGGATTGCACCTTAATAAGGATGGAGGTGGTGTGCTAGGGGAAAGGATGGTAGAATGGCTGGGGGAGTTTTTAAACTAATAGGTGGGGGAGGGACTAGATAGAAGTAATGGGGTAGTAAGTGTAGAGGGGGTAAGGAATGAATTAACTAGTTATGTGGGAGGAGATGGGGGGAGGATTAGTATAGTCAATAGAGAGGTTCTGGTAAGTAACTCAAGTACAGTGGCAGGCACTTCAGAACTACAGACTCATAACATAAGGTGTATGCTTGCTAATGCCAGAAGCTTGCCAGGAAAAAATGGGAGAGTTAGAATTATTAGCAGTAAATGAGAAATTAGATTTATTATAGGCATTTCTGAAACGTGGTGGGATGATTCTCATGACTGGCCTGTTAAGATGGTTATAACTTTTTTAGGAAAGATAGGGGCAATGATAAAAGGGGAGGAGGGGTTTGTTTGTATGTTAAACCTGAATTTAAGCCGATATTCAGAGAAGATATTTATGCTTGAAGTAGCGGTAAGGTTGAATGTTTGTGGGTAGAGTTAAATAGCGGAGCAGCAAATTCCAAAAGAATATTGGTAGAAGTATGCTATAAACCCCCAAATACTGTATATTTGAAAATGAGGAAAATGCAATTATTATTAAAGATTGGAAATGCAGCTAAGCATGGGCAAGTTCTAGTAATGGGAGATTTTAACTACTGTAATAAACTGGATGAGTGAAACCAGCAGTACGGGTAAAGGGAGCAGGTTCTTGAGTACACTCAGGGATATACAAGAGCCTACACGGCCCAGGTTATACAAGAGCCTACTAGAAATGAAGCTATCTTGGATTTAGTAATAACAAATAATATTGATATGGTATCAAATGTTGAAATATGGCAATATTTGAGAAACAGTGATCTCAACACAGTCTCATTTGAGATTGAATTAAAAAAACAAAACTGTAAGGGACCAACAAAAACTCTGAATTTAAAAAGGGCAGATTTTAACGGTCTAATGGCAGCAATACAAAGTATAGACTGGGACAGAGAACTGACAGGTAAAATTACTGAATATAAATGTACAACATTTAAATTCGTACTAAATATACATACACATGGGAATAAAAGTAAAAGGAGTAAATCACATCCAATGTGGCTTAACAATGATTTAAAGATCAAGGTAGGGAGTAAAAAAACAAGCATTTAAATTATACAAACAAGAGGGGACAGAGACTGCTTTAAATGAGTACAAGGAAATCAATAAGGCTTGCAAAAGGGCTATTAGACCGGCTAAAATAGAAAATGAAAAATTAGTTGCAAAGGAGAGTAAGACTAACCATAAAATATTTTTTAAGTATATTAATGGGAAGAAGGTGAGGAAGGAAGCTATAGGAGCATTACAATGTGAAACAGATCGTCTGATAATTAGTGACGAGGAAAAGGCAGATGAGCTAAATAGGTTATCTTCTTCTGTATACACAAGGGAGGTACCTTTAATGATATAGGAATCACAAGGTTGTGGAGACCAGCAGCCAAGGTCAGCAATAATCCAGTTCAGCAACTTGTAGGTGAAACAGGAACAAGCTTTATTGAAGTGATCAGGAACCACACAATAATCTGGCAAGGATACAGAGACAGGAAGTGCCTTATATAGGCCAAGAAACAGACAGCTGACCAGACACAGCTAAAGAGAGCTGTCACTGATTTCATTGCTTTTAGAGTCAAGGTATCAGATCTCAGGCAAATCTGCAAGAGGCAGGCTTGTGTACCAGTAGGGAAGAGGTTTAGCAACATGCAAACCAGGGTTCGAATCCCAGCAGAGTCAATTCCTCACATTACCCCCACCTCTATAGGCGCAGCCTCTGGATGCCCTATTACCCGGTTTAGTAGGGTACTGTGCATGGAAAGACCGAAGAAGATCAGGAGCGTGAATATTGTCCACTGGTTCCCACGATCTATCCTCCTCACCATAGCCTTTCCAACGAACCAAATATTGAAGCTTGTTACGGAAGATCTTGGAGTCAAGAATTTTTTCCACTTCGTACTCATCCTAACCATCCACGAGGACTGGAGGTGGGGCAGGTAGGGCTCGGCCAGGGAAAGTATTTTTATGAAAAGCAGTGCAACGTGAAACACTGGATGTATTTTCATGGAATTTGGAAGTTGCAAACGGAAAGTGACAGCATTGATCTGAGCAATGATCTCAAAAAGGTCCCACGAACCTTTGACCCAATTTATGAGAAGGAATCCGAAGCTTAAGATTCTTTGTTGACAGCCACACCTTATCACCAACATGATAGACTGCGGCCTCCTTTCTATGCCTATCAGCAGCTCTTTTGTAACATTCATGAGCCTCCAAAAGAGTCTCTTTCAACAGTGCTTGGGAATCACGTAAGGCGGTTAGCCGGTCAGTGACAGCAGGAATGGAAGTAGTAATTGGGAGACTGACTAGAAAGGTCGGATGGTAACCATATTTGGCAAAAAATGGGCTCAAAGAAGCGGAGCAGTGTTGGGCATTGTTATAGGCAAACTCCGCCTTGGGTAGAAAATCCAGCCAGTCATCCTTCAGGTAACTAATATAGCACCGCAAATATTGCTCCAAAGTCTGGTTTGTTCGCTCAGTCTGTCCATTACTTTGCCGATGAAAAGCTGACGACAGATTTACATTAATACCTAGATTAGAACAAAAATGTTTCCAAAAACGAGATGTAAACTGTACTCCCCTGTCAGAAACTACTTCATCGGGCACTCCATGTAAGCGAAATATTTCCCGAATAACCAGGTCAGCCGTCTGTTTAGCTGAAGGGAGACCACGAGCTGGTATGAAATGACCCATCTTAGTTAACCTGTCCACAACAACAAGAATGGTAGTGTGTTCCTTAGAGGGAGGTAGTTCCACAATAAAGTCCATGGATATAGATCCCCAGGGACGATGAGGAATCGGAAGAGGCTGAAGCAAACCAACAGGGGATGAGCGAGGAGTCTTATGTCTGGCACATACATCACAAGAGGACACATACTTCTTAACATCCTCATGATACTTCGGCCACCAAAAGGATCGGGCAAGTAGCTCTTGTGTCTTTCGGATTCCTGGATGACCTGCTGGTTTTGAGTCATGGTAAAGACGTAAAAGGTCCAGTCGCACTGACTCCAGAGCAAACAGACGTTGTTGAAAAATCCAAAATCCATTAAGCATTGTCATATGGAGATCACGAGGAGGATCACAAAGAACTGGGTCTTCAGCGTAGCCCTTTTTAATGCGAGACATCAGATCAGAAGGAAATGTAACTCCTATAAATATATCCTCCGGCAAGATGGTGGTCTTGGTTACGGTAGTATGGAGGGGGTCAGCTATTCTAGACAAGGTATCCGCCTTACCATTCTTGGAGCCAGGACGGTATGTAACCAAAAAATTAAACCTCGAGAAGAATAGGGACCAGCGTGCTTGTCTGGCTGACAGTCTCTTTGCTGATCGAATACATTCCAGATTTTTGTGATCTGTGAGGACAGTAATTGGATGGGTAGCTCCCTCCAAGAGATGTCTCCATTCGGTGAAGGCAGCTTTTATAGCCAATAGTTCTTTATTCCCTATGTCATAGTTTCTCTCTGCTGGCACCATCTGGCGGGAATAGAAGGCACACGGATGTAACAGCATCTTAGGTCCAGTCCTTTGAGACAGTATAGCACCAACAGCTGAATCAGAAGCATCAACTTCCACAATAAATGGTAATTCCGGCTGAGGATGTACCAGGACAGGGGCAGAGGTAAACAGAGTCTTCAATCGGGAAAATGTGGTATCCGCCTTATCGGACCACTGAAAAGGAGTCCCTTTACGTGTGAGTTCAGTGATCGGTGTAATAACGGCAGAGAAATTCTTAATGAAACGCCTGTAAAAATTGGCAAACCCCACAAATCTCTGAACATCCTTTTCATTCTTGGGGATGGGCCAGTCCAGCACAGCAATATTTTATTGGACCACCTTATATAAATAATCATTTCTACAAAGAAAATAGGAGCTCCTGCTGGAGAAGTAGATGGTCGAATAAAGCCTTTGGCAAGATTTTCTTGTAGGTATTCATGAAGAGCTTTCAATTCAGGTTCAGAAATGAAAAATATACGGCCAAATGGGATAGCAGCCCCAGGCAACAGCTCTATTGGGCAATCATAAGGCCTGTGGGGTGGAAGCTGATCAGCATTCTTCTTATCACAGACATCTGCAAAATCCCGATATTGTAGAGGAAGCTTAGTCAAGTTTGTAGCAACCATTTCATTAATTGTTGTGGCAACAGGTGTTACCTTAGAGGGTTGACAATTCATTAAGCAGTGTTCTGAAGGAAAGGACAAAGTTCTGATCTTCCAATCAATCTGTGGGTTATGCAGAGCAAGCCAAGGTACCCCCAAAATCACTGGAAACTGTGTTGAGGAAATTAGGTGGAAAGAGATAGCCTCATGGTGATTCACTTCCAGAATCAATTTTAAGGGCACAGTCTCATGTGTAACCGGGCCTGACGTAAGTGGAGAACCGTCTACTGTCTCCATTAACACAGGTGAAGAATTAGGGATAGACTAAATTCTATTTCCTGCTGCAAATTTAATGTCCATAAAGTTTCTGCCTGCTCCAGAATCTATCATAGCTGTAGTTGAAATTTTACGATCACCACATTGCAACGTGATAGGCTCCACAAAATGAGGATGTTGAGTCAACATACCCTCTTCACCATGAGCCAGAGAAAACAAGGGTTGTGTGACAGAATCCAGTTGATCTAAAATCTGGGATTGGTGTTGAATCTGTGCACCCTCAGCCGCCATAGCTATTGTTCTTTTGGATTTGCTAGGGCAATTGGTGGCATAGTGCCCTGCACTACCACAATACAGGCATAAATTGTGAGTGCATCGCCATTGTTTTTCTTCGTTGGATAATGGCCCTCTTATTAGATTTACCTGCATAGCCTCTGGCTCAGAGTCTGTAGGTATTTGTGGGATCGGAGTAGAAGTTCTTGAATAAGAAATTGGAGTAGTACTTGGTCTAAAAGAGCCCTGTCTTTCCAATCTTCTTTCAGAAAGTCTACGATCAATACGGATAGCCAACCGCACAAATGCATCAAAGTCAGCAGGAAAATCAACACGAGCTAGCTCATCTTTTATAGCTTCTGAGAGACCTTTTCTGAAGTAGAACCTCTGGGCTGATTGGTTCCAGGTAGTATCAGCAACCCACTGTCTGAATTCAGCAGCATATTCAGCCACAGAGCGCCTCCCTTGATGCAAATGAAGGAGAGTGCCTTCTGCTGTAGCACATCGATTGGGGTCATCAAAAACTAGGCACATGGCCTCAAGAAAGTCATTTAGATTACCCAAGACTGGACTGTCCTGTTCCAGAAGAGGGGAGCCCCAAGCCAGGGCTTCATCTTTGAATAGGGAAAAAAATAATCCCACCTTCTCTCTTTCAGATGGAAATTGGTGAGGTAACATCATGAAGTGCAAACGGCATTGATTTAGGAAACCCCTACATTTTTTGCGATCTCCTCCAAACTTTTCTGGTAGGGGCAAGCGGGCATCCTGTGCAGGTGTAACAGTAGCAGCCGCAACATCACGTGCCCTGTAGCTGGTATACTCACTGTGCATTCACTGAACTTTATTTTGCAGTTCAGCTACCTGGTCCTGCAGCACTTAAATTGTCTGTGCCTGGGTCTGCACAGTTCTTGCAAATAAAGCAACCTGCTGGGTCAATGCAGAATCTGACCCGGCGGTCTCCATGAAAGCGCCAGATTATTCTGTAATGATATAGGAACCACAAGGTTGTGGAGACCAGCAGCCAAGGTCAGCAATAATCCAGTTCAGCAACTTGTAGGTGAAACAGGAACAAGCTTTATTGAAGTGATCAGGAACCACACAATAATCTGGCAATGACACAGAGACAGGAAGTGCCTTATATAGGCCAAGAACCAGACAGCTGACCAGACACAGCTAAAGAGAGTTGTCACTGATTTCATTGCTTTTAGAGTCAAGGTATCAGATCTCAGGCAAATCTGCAAGAGGCAGGCTGGTGTACCGGTAGGGAAGAGGTTTAGCAACATGCAAATCAGGGTTCGAATCCCAGCAGAGTCGATTCCTCACAGTACCAGTGGTTGGGACACTGCAACATAATGGGGCTACACTACCATCACTAAATAATTGGTTAATGCTGGAAGAAATCCATAAGAGGGTGGAAAAAGAAATGTTAATAAAGCTCCAGGTCCTGATGGAATACATCCAATGGTTCTGAGGGAACTGGACTCTGTAATAGCTAAACCATTATATCTAATCTTTAATTGTTGAGATTCACTCAACACAGGGTCTCTACCAGATGACTGGAGAAAAAACTGAGGTGATACATATATTTAAGAAGGGAGCAAGAGCAAATCCTGGGAATTATAGACATGTAAGCCTCACTTCTGTAGTGGGAAAGCTTTTAGAAGGGTTAGTAAGGAATAATATACAAGAATATGTCTATTCAAACAGGATTATAAGAAGGAGCCAACATGGATTTATGAGGGATAGGTCATGTCAAAAAAATCGAATTAGTTTCTGTGAGGATACAGTGTCACATGGGAGACTATTGTGCAAACTAAGGGATACAAGTATTGCAGTTAATATATGCACATGGATTGAGATCTGGCTAAAAGACAGGAAGCAAAGGGTTGTTGTAAATGGAACATACTCAGATTGGACTAATGTGGTAAGTGGGGTTCCTCAGTATTAGGTCCTCTCCTTTTTAACATATTTTTGAACGACTTAGAAGTCGGACTGGAAAGCATTATTTCCATTTTTGCTGATGACACAACGTTGTGCAAGGTAATTCAATCAGAAAATGATGTACTTTCCCTCCAAAGGGATTTGTATAAATTAGAGAAATGGGCAATTAAATGGCAGATTTAATATGAATAAATGTAAGGTTATGCATTTGGAAAGAAAAAATAACCATGCAATTTATAAACTTAATGAAACAAATCTAGGAGTATCAGATATTGAAAGGGATTTGGGAGTACTTGCGGACAACCACCTAGGTAACAGTTCTCAATGCCAAGCAGCAGCTGCAAAGGCAAATAATAAGAGGGGATATGATTACCCTCTATAAATACATCCAGGGTCAGTATAAAGATTTGTCAAGGGAGCTTTTTGTGCCAAGAGGTTTTCAATTGACACTAGGACATCCTTTGAGGTTAGAAGTGAAAAGATTTCACTTTAAAGAAAGAAAAGGGTTCTTTACAGTAAGGGTAGTTAATCTGTGGATTTCTCTACTAAGGGAGGTGGTGACAGCGGATTCAATAGATAACTTTAAAAATAAATTGGATATATTTTTAAATAAAAAGGGTATTCCGGGTTATCCTGGTTTATTAGAGAGGGAGTACTGATCCAGAGAGGAATTCGATCGCCAGTATCTGGGGTCAGAAAGGATTTTTTTTTCCCTTTTGAGACAATTGGCAAAGTTTTACTTGTTTTTTTTTCTGTTTGCCTTCCTTTGGATCAATTAACAACTAATCTGCATATTGCAGATCAGAGGAGATCTTAAAAGGTTGAACTTGATGAACTGAAAGTCTTTTTTCAACCTCAATTACTATGTAACTATGTACCTCATTAGTCTGATTTTACATATTGCTCTCTTAAACACTGATTCTTCCCCTATCATTCTTACTGGTGGTGCGCCTCAGGGGTCTTTCATTGGCGCACTTATTTTTCCCCTTTACAACCTGTAGCTTGGTGAACTCATATTCTTCTGTTTCAAATACCATTTCTAATTTGATGACACAAAACTCTACTTTTCTATCTCTTACGTTACACCTGCAGTTCAAGAGAATGTGGCAGAATGTCTTGATACAGTTGGTTGCCCCCCTGTTGTCTTAAACATGAAATGGCATGATGTTTCCTCCCAAACCAGTCCCAATTATCTCCTTCTCTATCAAGGTTAACGGCACAATCCTTTAGTGGATGAAGCACTCCTACTTGTTTTGTCCCTGACATTTTCCTCACATTATTTTTTTTGCAAAAACAAGTACTTTTTTTTCTATAGAAATATAGCAGAATTGCTAATGTCTTAGCTACTTCATTGCCATTACAATAACACTGGCTCTTATCCTTTCTCATCTAGAATAATGTAACATTTCACTCTCTGGTCTTCCTACTTCTCTATGCTATTAATAATTAATGCAACTGCTCATATCATCTTCCTCTCATCTACATTTTTTTCCTTCTTCTTCCATGCTAAAATTCACCAACTTGTTGCAAGTCAAGAATTGCCTAAAACCTCTCCTTTTCTACTTCAAGGCTATTTAGTCATCAGGTCCTACTTTTATCTTTCTTCTCATCTCTTACTATACCCAGGATTTAATGTTTCAGAGCTTGTTTTTGGTTAAAACCTTTTTCACTAGTAGCCTTGTATGTCTGTAATGCACTGTTGCACAATATCAGACACATCCTTAATATCAACTCTTTAAAAATGCTTTCAAACAGCTACCTTAGTGAATGGACTTGGAGATACTTAGTAGCATCCTCCTGCCTACGAACACTTGGCCTTTACATTCATTTTCAGTATGCATCTATCCCACTTACAGTATATTGCAAACTTTTCAGGGCAGAGACTATCAGCCCTATTAAATTCCCCCTACTTGTTAAACCATAGCTCGTAATGTAGAAAGTAAGATTTACTGCTATTAAATTAGCCCAGTAAAGTAAGCTGCTGCCGATCTGCAGGTTTGGAGCGAAAAAAGCCTACGGGACGTGGAACATTGAACTTCACGGCAGCAAATCTTTTGTTCTCTCAAGCTCAGTGTAACAGAACTATGATGATGCCTGTATTTTTTTTGCCTGAACTGAACCAACTATACTGCTGGAGGGGTTAAACAGAACCGAATGGCTGGTGTTCGTGCGTCAATTGCATACAACTCAAACTACCGAACATCAGACCACCCAGGGGAACAGTTAATTGCTATTTTACCTCCCAGCGATCGAGGAGCCGTACGCACAGTTCAGTAAAATTCAGGCTAGGTGGCCGCCATTTCGAGACTTTACACGTGTTCGCGGCCATCTTACGCACGAACGGCGGTGTTTTGCCTGTGAACGCATGGAACTAAAAACGGATACGCAAACAGGCGAACACCGCTGAGACCTCCAGGAGCTCGTAAGTTCGTGCTGAAACTACCGATCGACCGGCCGTTCTGTAATTTTGGTTAAGCATGCATGGGGGTTCAGTCGAACGCAAGGATTACTGTGGATGGCAAGGGGTTCGTGGGGTTTTTATGCACGAACGGAGACCGACCACAAGGCCAAAACTTATGGAACTCTTTTCGGCTGTAAAACCTGTGCGGTCAGTCAAAACTTCAAAGACCCATAACTCCCGAACCCCTCAACCGAATGACCTGCAATTTGGATATGTTGTTCCCCTGGGTAAGAGCTATTGAACTGTGACTTAAAGGTGTACCCCCTGTTTTTGGGGTAGATCCAGAATGTGGTTAAAATTGTTTCTGTTTTAATTGTGTTACCTGTTATCTGAGGGGAGGAGACGTGGGGGTTGAACCATGTATATAATTGGCTGTTGTGATAAATATGTGGGTGTAGCCCTTCAGAGGGCACCATTGCATAAAAGGAGATCCCCTGTCATTAAACAGTAGTTCTACTTGACCCTTCAAAACGTAGCCTCGTCTCTTTCTTGGGGGGGGGGGGGGGATTTATCGTACCGTTACTCTGCCGCATTTTACAGCACTCCTGGATTATACAATGGGATATCGTGGATGGGAATAAACATTTCATTACTGCACAGCACCTTGCTTAAGAAAAGGACGTCTCCAACGGCAGGTACCCCTCACCAACTAGGGTAGCCGTTACACTCGTAACCGCTACAATTATAATCAAGCTATTAAATTGCAATGATTTCATTTGCGTTCAACCCCATAACACACAAATGGAGCCCAAAGGCCAAAGAGTGATAGAAAGGACTCGCAAGGGGGGTAAAGTCCAATCCGTAGCACTTTAAATGCAAAGTTAACCACACTACTGTACTTTTATTAAACGAGAAAGTGATCTTAGGTCTTAGAATTAATAGCAAAACATTCACAAGCTCGCAAATCGGCCCCAAAAATACTTTATTTCATGTTTCATTTTTGTCTTATATCGATCCTGGCAATCAATGTGTTAATACATATAATGTAACTCACATGGACTAGAATATCATATTTATGGTTTTATTAATATTGCATCATATCTGGAATGTGGTTCCGATCTTAACTCATAATTGAACCCCTGTAAGACTTAAAATCCAACCTCAATTTTCCTGTGACGCTATTATGACGATCTCTGTTTCCACTGGCTCCATCTAAACCCGTAACTACAATTGCTCACTCGCCTCCAACGTTCAACAAATGGTTACGGGTTTGCGTCTCAAGCTCATAACTTGCAGCCTGTTTGCATTTAATAACAGAGTAATGAGCAAATTTGAAGGCCGCAGCCGTTGTGAGCTTCACGTTCCACATACGGTCTTCGAATTTAATGTGGCTGTATGTCACCCATTGGGTTCTTTATGTTAAATGCGCTTATATCATCATGTTTGTACATTGTCGCTGTAAAGCGCTGTACACATTGGTGCACTGTACATATACATACAAGAAAAGAAAAGAACCTATTTAGCTCATCTGCCTTTTCCTGGTCTCTATTTATCAGACGGTCTGCTTCACATTGTAATGTTCCTATAGCTTTCTTCCTGGCCTTCTTCCCATTAATATACTTAAAAAATATTTTAGGGTTAGTCTTACTCTACTTTGCAACTATTTTTTCATTTTTTATTTTAGCCAGTCTAATAGCCCGTTTTCAAGCCTTGTTGATTTCCTTGTACTAACGTAAAGCAGTCTTGTTTGTATAATTTAAATGCCTGTTTTTTACTCAGTATCTTGATCAAATCATTGTTAAGCCACATTGGATGTGATTTACTCCTTTTACTTTTATTCCCATGTGTATGTATATTTAGTAAGGATTTTAATGTTGTCCATTTATTTTTCAGTACTTTTACCTATCAGTTCTTTGTCCCAGTCTATACTTTTTATCACTGCCCTTAGCCCGTTAAAATCTGCCCTTTTAAGATTAAGAGTTTTTGTTGGCCCTTTACAGTTTTTTTTTTTTATTCAATCTCGAATGAGACTGTGTTGTGATCACTATTTCCCAAAGGTTGCCCTATTTCAACATTTGATACTATATCAATATTATTTGTGATGACTAAATCCAAGATAGCTTCTTTTATAGTAGGCTCTTGTATAACCTGGGCCATTCTGATTGGGTGATGCTGCGTGTGACAGACAGGCTCAGTCCTATAGGTTAGAGCACAAGTTGGCCAAAAACAGCATTTTGATTGTTTTGTTTTTTTAATTCTCACATGTACCCTGGTCTGTAGTACTAGACAAGTCACCAGCAGGGGACTAGGTGTGATAAGTAAGTTTGTTTAACTGCAGCACAAAGGGTTTTGTAATTTAAAGTGACAGCAGCAGCTATTAAAAAATAGAATACTGAACATGATAAAATTATTTTTAATTTTTTTATTAAATAAATTATACAATTAAGTAAGTGATGGGGGATTAAGTCAGTGCATTAATTTGGGGAGGGCGGTTGCCCATTTGTCCCTATGCACCAGCCGCCCCAGTTTAATATCCATCCAGTTTAGCACCACGGTTTTGCTCTGAACAATCTGTGTGAATGTGCTATTATACAGCTGCTGTATAATTTGTTTTGGCCAATCACAGGCAGCAATAACATTGTTTCAATCAGTGGTGGCAGTTTGTACAGACAGGCACAAGGAAGCAGGGAGGAGCCCAGACACTGCTGTGTGGATCTCTGCACTGTGCTGCTGTTGGCTTGAAGGTTAGTAAAGGGTCAAAATCCGTACCCAAATGCAGTTTTTCTATTGGTAGGTTCACTGTGCCTATGTACGCAGCTCTAGGGGTGTGAAAAATACATTTAATTTTTAAATAAAAAAAATCTGTATGTGTGTACAATGACTCAATGTGTGTTAGATTAGAAAAAGTTAACACAGAGAAACTTAGATATACCTTTGCATGGTAGCACTGTTTTTTCTTCTTAAATCAAGTCCCCATAGATTGACATTCCTTGTGATTATTTTGGCAAGAAAACAAGCAACAAAAAAAATGATTATGCATTTGAGGACTATGTTTAACTCTCCTCTTTATTCATATAAAATGCTCATTGTTGCTGCCAATAAACCTTCCTACACTCAAAATGCTAGATATAGAAAACTAATACAATTTAACTTTATGACTTGTCATCTATGTGAAATACAGATTGGTGCAGCAGAGAACAAGGACCAAACAAGGTAGCAAATTAACTAGCAATATATATAGTATATGTCACTTTAATACTATTATATTTAAGTCATATATAACAAAATTCTAGAGATGTCTTGGTGCTGGATGCTAGGACTTTTTAAAAAAAATAGTTTTTCTTACTTTCTTTTTGGCTAAATGGAGAAACATCATATGTCACGCTTTATATGTATATGGTAAATTCTGAACAAATAAAATGATGATAAAAATCTATTTTACAATAATTAAGAGAGTATAATATCTAGGTCATACCAATTAAAACTCAAACAAAGTTCAGAGGACACTTACCTCCAATAGATCGTCACTAGCAAATAATGTTAAAATATTCTTTACTAAAATATTAGGGTTATTGTTATTTTAAAATTGTATCTATTCCAAAAATCCTACTTTTTAGTCTTGCTGTGCTAGATGTGCCAGTATGATATGTGCCAACCTCCATGTTAAACAGAGCATAAAGACAAGAAAGCAATACACTTTATTAGAACAATATTGGGTTTTATCAAAAAAAGTTATCGCAGAGAGTATATAAAACCAAAAAATGGTCTCATTACAGAAAAAAACAAAATAAATAAAATAATTTTACATTTAAAAAAATGTTTTATATACATTTCTAATATGACAAAAAATTTACCTTAAAAAATCTATAATTATCCATCCACTTCTACATATCAGAAATCACAAAATATTAATTCAAAAGTGTTCACTACAAATAATGAGATATGTTACAAAAGCTTAAAAGCTATAAAAAGTTTAAATTGCATACAAATAGTATTATTCATAGCACATTTACCTAGGGTACCAATAACAAGCTTACCGTATATACTTGAGTATAAGCAGACCTTTTGAGCAAATTTTTTATGCTGAAAAAGCCCCCCTTGGCTCATACTCGAGTCAAAAAAAAAAATCCTCCTCCTCCTTCCCCCGTTATCCTCCTCCCCCTTATCATCATCCTTCTCCTCCTTCCCCCCCTTATCATGATCTTGTTTCCCCCATAACATCCTCCTTACTACACCCTCTCCAATCCCTATCCCCCTTCCTCCTTACTTGCTACTATGCTCTGATGAGCTGATGCTAATGACGCAACGTGACATGCGCGTCATGTCATTAGCATATGCCGGTACGGAAGACGTGCTGCAGCGTCAGGATCAGCATCAGCTCAAACGGAGCATAGTAGCAAGTAAGGAGGAAGGGAGATAGGGATTGGAGAGGGTGTAGTAAGGAGGAGGTTATGGGGGAAACAAGATGATGATAAGGGGGGGGGAGGAAGAGAAAGAGGAGGATGATGATAAGGGGGAAAGGAGGAGAAGGAGAAGGTTGATGATAAGGGGGGGTGGAGGAGGATAATGGGGGGGCGGAGGAGGATGATGATAAGGGGGGAAGGAGGAGGATGATGATAAGGGGGGAAGGAGGAGGATGATAAGGGGGGAGGAGGAGGAGGATGATCAGGGTGGGAAGGACCCTCTTTTCCACCCTCGGCTTATACTCGAGTTAATACCTTTTTACCATTTTTTGTGGTAAAATTAGGTGCCTCGGCTTATACTTGGGTCGGCTTATACTCGAGTATATACGGTATATGGCGAATTATAAAGTAGTACATTTTTGGCCATATTTCACATTTCTGATTATATACCCATATATAACACAAATCATCTAATTGAAAACGTTTAAAAGCATTTACAAAGAGAAAATCTATATTTCCATGAAATCTTTAAAAAAAGTGAAATATTTATATATACACCCACACGCATAAATATCCCCATTCTTTGGATAGGCTTAGCCATAGTACAAAGTTTGGAGCAGAGGGGAAAGCCTATTGAGTAAGAAGTAGGGATAACATTGAATGGGAAAGTGATATATGTTGAGTGTATATAACTTGGGTTGCGGAGTGTGGAAATGAAGGTGAAGTCTTGAAATGAGTGCTATTTTGGGGACAGGAACAATGAAATGGTAACGATCCTAATGGTGAAATATTTGCAATTTGGTTGTGTAAGAATAACATTTCAATGTGTACACATGATTATTCCAGAACACAAATACTACATATTAAAATATAAAAAAATAAATTATACTCATAAATATACTTTAAATAACAATATATGAAAACAATTAAATAATGAGAGAGAGAGTGAGTGAGAGTGTGAGAGAGAGAGAGAGAGAGAGAGAGAGAAAAGCAAGAAAGAGAGGTATACAACTTATAGAGGAATGACAGTCGAAAAAAGTGTCAATGGAGTGATGCAGATAATGACTGAAGAGTACAATAAAAGGAAGAGTTTGGACAAGGGAACTAGTTGTAGAAAGATAGGATATATGTGATGGCACAACATTAATACATGTCTACATACACACTCTATACTTGATCATGTCACAAACTTATGAGAAGTCCAAGAAGCAAAGTCAGGAGAACTACCCTATTGATGGGTGCAAATTCTTCTCCAGTCTTGTTATAAAGTTCACCACTTCTCCTGCCCCCCTTCCCTTTCTTTGGCTTTAATGGGCGATCCTTTCTGTCTCTCCCTTCTACCTGGGTACTTGTCACAGGTTTGTCAGTAACAGGGTCTTCTCCACCAGAGCCACCACTGCCATCATCATCTGGAAAGGGATACAGAAAAATGAGGAATATATTGCAACTTGCTATATAACACCCACACCCAAACTGAAATATGTAAACAGTGACTGTGTATGTATGTATGTATGTATGTATGTATGTATGTATCTATATATATATATATATATATATATATATATATATATATATAAACTCGATGGACTAAAAGTATTTTTTCAACCTCACTTTGTAACTATGTATGTAACTATGATAGCCCTCAGGCAGGGCTGGCCATGACCCCAGGGATGTGGGGAAAAGGCAGCTCTGATTGAGGAGAAAAACGACAATTTAATAAGGCAACAAAAAATATTAACCTTTGTTTAATTTAAACTGCTTGCTGTTTTTAACAATCTGTGCACAACAAACAAACATACAAGTTTTACTTAAAAATGAACAACACTAGTAGTTTAATAAATCAATCACCAGGGGCTACTCTTCACATAGACCTGGCCAGTACCTCAATATTAACACTCTGACAAAACTAAAAAGGGAATAGGGTGCTGTCACAACCTGTATCTTGAATGGGGTATGATAAGAGCCTATTGCCCAAACCTCTCCCCACAGGTGTGACCGGTTCGTTTTACCTCTGTACAGCAGGAGGAACATTCAGCCTTTGGGTTAGACTGAGAGACCTCTGTGGTCTTGTATAGCATACAAATCTTTCTAAATTCTGAAAAGAACTTGATCCAGCATCCAGCATAAATAACGAAATTCACACTTTAATTATGTGAACCAGTATAACCCTTTATTACTGAAACCATCAAACATATTAATACCACATTCTAGCAACAACAGACCAATCAATTCAAATGTGCATCCATGGTTACACCCAATCCTTTACGTTATCACTGATGCCTGCAAGTCTAAGAGAATTACCCATTGTTTTCCCTTTTCCACTGCTGTATTCTTGGTAGGGGTAATTACATGCAATAGGCATGGAGACACCAGTCTAAAGACTTGTGATAGTGGAGAGATACTGGCGTAATGTGACTCCTAGGGGTCAATTATCTCCCTAATCTTGTTAATAAGGGACTAGTCCATTACTATGAAATATTGGGCATATACAATATATGCTAGCCCCCCCCAAGCACACAGACATACATCCCATCAATCCCATCACATTCATATGCACACCCCAACTATAAACATGGGTACCACAGTATGGTCCCAGTGGCACCCAGGCAACTTTAAACAGGCATAACAAGGAATAACACATAAATCACAACATTCCCAATGTTAACCCATCTCAGTGGGCCCCTTTCCCCTGGCACAATAAGCCTATCTTATAAAGGCTGAGGGCATCAGTCTGTGAGGTATTGCACAGCTGGTACCTTGGAAAGCTTCAGTCATGACACGTGGCCCTCCTAGTGTACCACTGCATATATTTAATATTATAACAAATGTAAAATAATCATTAACACACTCAAAAAAGTGATGTGCATATTATACAAGAATGTGTCAAACAAAAAATGGTCCACAATCTCTCCTTGAGAGCCAGCCCATCGCAGAGGATCCTTAACAGTGCTAAGTACACCAACAAATATATGTCTTATAGGGAAAGGCAATGTAAAATAGTGCACTTAGAGAGAACTGCAACACATTCCTCAGCATTTACAAGATGTTTCATCAGGCAGAAATCAAGAAGAATGTAAACATTCATTTTAATCCCATAAACATGCCCCTTTTGTTTAACTCCTTAAAAATGGGTACAATTGTTTAAGAACTATAATCATTATTGCACATTACCATTCACAATTAAAACCCTACATATGTATACATACTTTTTTTTGTAAGTTGTTTTTATGTGAGAAAAAATGTATGAACATATTTATCACTGATTGTTTATAATGACTTTTCTTTCACTTAATGAAGTAGAGTAAAAGGAGCCAAATCCAGGTTTTCATACAATTAAATTTTTCCTTTCAGAAAAATTCTAAGTGACTTAAATATCCAAGAGGACTGAGGCTGTTTCAATTGTAAAAACCCTTTATAGTGCTCAGATGGAAAAGTATTACACAGGAATACATTTTACACCTTCAATCCTAGAATCATGAACGTCTAGATAAACTATGCACCTTTTGTGTTCATAAAAGCGCTGCTTTAACCTAGGCTTAGTCCTTCCTACTTATGGTTCTCACAAAAGCTCATGATCAAATAGACAACAAATGATTGCCCCATCATATTAGAAATAATGGGAAAAAAGTTTCTCCCGTGGTATGAACCATTTTCTCAGACAGGCTTCAAAACATAGCCTTGGATTAAGGTACAGTGCTACAAACCATTTATAGATTGTAGATTCACCTTTATATGGGGCTCATCAGTGTGAGGCTGGTTTTGGCAAATGTGAAATGCGGCTGAGGAGAGACTCTGACCAGACACTAGTATTTTATGATGGGTAGAAAGGTGATTGAAATATCCTCTGCTGTGAGTGGGTTCTGGCACTGTACCCTAATTCAAGGCTATGTTCTGAGGTCCTCCTAAAAGCCACGCACATAGTCCTAAATGGATGCTGATATTAGGTGGGTTTAGAGGTAAAAAGGTGGTACGTTTTGAGCCTCATTTGCATGTAACTACTGTAACAGGGTTATACACAGGGTATATGTGAGTTGCAGACTTTGCAGGGCCCTCTTTCCACAATTACAGGGTTAGGATCCCTACAGTCTAAGCAACCCAGCTGGGCTGAGAGATGACAGACAGACAGTTACTCTGCGGTCTGAAGACAGACTCGTATCGAAATTGGACTCCTGAAACAGTCATACATCCAGGCCTGTATACTTTAATTATAGCTTGGCAGTGATGGAACTGCTGTTATAGCTACAAGGAAGTTAGACCGTTTATTTTGTATTTGTTTCTTTTATATACTGACTGAGAACCAATAAATGAGTATTGTGAAGCCTCCTGTGCGTTCCTCCATTTCATGTGCTGGAAAAAGGGGACTGATCCAGCCAGAGATTGTGCTTTGCCACAACTGGTATCAGAAGTTGGGATTATGATGGAGGAACTTGTGAAAGCTCTGATACAAACAAATGCATGCCAGCAGGAAACAATTATTGAGACAAGCCACAGAGGACAGAGCCCATATGGCACATACCTTGGCAGCACAACAGGCCCAGACAGCACTGGCCTTGGCAGCACAACAGGCCCAAGCTGGAGAAGAAAGAAAGCTTCAGTGGGAAACAAATACGTTTTTTTTGGCCCAACTGCAGCACCTAATACCTGCAAAACCTGCTGTCATTCCAGAGACCAGTGGAAGCACTAAGCAAAATCTGTTTTTACAGAAAATGAGAAGTTAAGATGATGTGACCTTTAAAAGAAATGCAGTCAGGGAAGCTTGGCGGCCAGTATAATTGCACCGTATTTATTACATAGTTACATAGTATTTAAGGTTGAAAAAAGACTTTCAGTCCATCAAGTTCAACCTTTTAAGATCTCCTTTGATCTGCAATATGCGGATTAACTATTAATTCATTAGTTGTTAATTAATTATTAATCAATTATTTAATGTTTTTTTTTATTTTATTTTTTTATTATTATCAATTAGTCCAGAGGAAGGCAAATAGAAAGAAAAAAAAAAAAAAAAGCGAGACTTAGCCAATTGTCTAAAGGGGAAATGTTAAATTTGGATCATTACTGTCTCTCTAATTATCCATGATAACCCTGAATACCCTTTTTAATTAGAAATAAATCTAGTCCCCTTTTAAAGTTATCTATCGAATCCGCTGTCACCACCTCCTCTGGTAGAGAATTCCACAGATTAACCACCCGTACTGTGAAGAACCCTTTTCTTTCTTTGAGGTGGAATCTTTTTACTTCTAACCTCAAGGGATGTCCTCTTGTCAGTTGAAAACCTCTTGGCACAAAAAGCTCCCCCGACAAATCTTTATACTGACCCTGGATGTATTTATATAAGGTAATCATATCTCCTCTTAGACGCCTTTTTTCTAGAGAAAATAAGTTTAATTTGGTTAGTCTTTCTTCATAACTTAGCCCCTCCATTCCCCTTATTAGTTTGGTTGCCCTTCTCTGTACCTTTTCCAGCTCTAAAATGTCCTTTTTATGAAGTGGTGCCCAAAATTGTACTCCATATTCCAAATGAGGGTGTACTAGAGATTTGTATAGTGGCAGAATTATATTTGCTTCCCTGGCTTCTATACCTTTCTTAATACATGCTAATATTTTATTTGCCTTTGCAGCTGCTGCTTGGCTTTGAGCACTGTTACCTAGGTGGTTGTCCACAAGCACTCCCAAATCCCTTTCAATATCTGATACACCTAGATTTGCTCCATTAAGATTATAAATTGCATGGCTATTTTTCCTTCCCAGATGCATAACCTTACATTTATTCGTATTAAATCTCATCTGCCATTTAGATGCCCATTCCTCAATTTTATGTAAATCCCCTTGGAGGGAAAGCACATCATTATCTGATTTAATTACCTTGCACAACTTTGTGTCATCAGCGAAAATGGAGACACCACACTCCAATCCTACCTCTAAGTCATTAATAAATATGTTAAATATGTTTATGTGGGGAAGCTCAAAAAGCATACTTTGATCTGGATACAGAACAAGCAATGAAATATGCCAATCTAAAAACAGAGATCCTGGCCAGAGCTGGAGTTACCCAAAGCCTTAGAGAACGGAGATTCCACTCATGGAAATTTGAGGAGAATAAGACCACTCGCTCAAAAATGTTTGACCTGCTACACCTAGCACAAAAATGGCTACACCCTGAAAATAATTGATCAGGGAGCTTTTGAAGAGGCTTAAGCAGCCAATCAGGCTAAGTAAAAGAGAGAGGTTGACAGAACAGGCCCTTTGGTTCATAATAATGAAGAAAGGGTCAGCACCGACCAACCTGAAGAGGAAGAGTTGACCCCACAGCAGTTTTTCTTTGATAACAATAATTTTGCATGTGACCAAGCTTCTGACCTATTCCTACAGAATGAGCTATTAGAAGTAAACTGGATACTTGTCCCTGAAAGAGAAAGGAAACAAGGCCCATGTTTCATTCTACAGAATGACCTACTACACAGAATTGCTCCTTCAGAGGACAAGACACTGAAGAAAGTTCTAGTCCCTAAAACCTGCTAGGAGGACACCTAGGAAAAGCTAAAGCACTGGGGAGAATTTTTGAATGCTTTTATTGACCAGGTATATATGCCAAGGTGGCCCAGTATAGTGCATCATGTCCAGAATGCTAGATGACTACACCTTGACCTGATCTTCGGGCCCTGATGATACCATTAACCATAACTGAGGAGCCTTTTGAAAGGATTATGGTGGACCTTGTGGGACCTCTAGAAAAATCAGCCAGAGGATAGTTAATACTAGTCATGCTAGACTATGCCACAAGATCCCCAGAAGCTATACCACAGCAACTTCAACAAATGTGGCTAAAGAACTCATACAACTTTATTCAAGGGTTGGAATACCAAAGGAAATTCTGACAGATCAAGGAACACCCTTTGTATCAAAGTTAATGAGAGATATGTGCACGCTCCTACAGGTTAAAACACTAAGAACCTCTATTTACCACTCACAATAGATGGATGGTTTTGTAGAACTATTTAATACGAAAATCATAGTTAGTAAAGTTGTAGGAAGTGACGGAAAAATCTTGAAACCACTTTTACCCTACTTGCTCTTTGCTATCAGAGAAGTACCTCAAGCCCCCACTGGGTTTTTCCCTTTTCAATGGTCGCCATCCAAGACGGATACTAGACATCCTACAAGAAGAATGGAAGAGTAAAGTGTCTGGTGGAAATATTGTAGACTATGTGAGAAACATGAGGGAATTTCCCAAATTGATCCTCTGGTATGAGATCATATGGAAAAAGCCCAAAGACATCAGCAAACCTATTATAACCCCAGTGCACAAGTAAGGATGTTTCAGCCTGGAGACAAAGTACTAGTACTTACAGCTGAAAGCAAACTACTGGCTAGATGGCAAGTCTCCTACAAGATAATTGAAACCATAGGAGAAGTGGATTATATAGAAAGGCAACCAAAGCGGGCAAAAACAGAGCAAATATATCATGTAAATCTGCTAAAACCTTGGAGAGAACAGACAGTATATGTGAATGTTACAAGTTGGCTGAAGAATCAGAAGATATCAGTGAAACCATCTCCTGTGCGTTCCTCCATGTCAAGTGCTGGAAAACAGGCACTGATCCAGCCAGAGACAGGGATTTGCCACACTACCCAGAAGTTCACGGATATCCATATGGAGTATACCTTGCTATATACATACACAGGTACTACAGGGTATTACTGATATACATAATTAATATGCCCTGCTTTAAACATACAGAGACTGCAGGCTGTGACAGATACACATAGATAATATACCCTGCTATATACACACCCCTTCTGGATGTCATGGAGAAAGGGCTTGTGTATCTCAATGAAGCAGTGAGCAAAACTTTGTTTGGTCACCAAAAATGGTCAGGTCATACAAGAGATCAGACAAATCATGCCCCACTGGAGAAGGAACTGACAACCCACTCCAGTATCTTTGCCACGAAAACCTTATGGATAAGCACAACCAGACACAAGATGTGCCTAGTATGCTGAGTCCAGAGAGTCACAGAGTGTCGGACATGACTAAATGACTAAACATCAATAATATACACACAGTGAGCGCAGGGTGTGACGGATACACTCCTCACATTTTTGTACATATTTTATTATATCTTTTCATCCGACAACACTGAAGAAATGACACTCTGCTACAATGTAAAGTAGTAAGTGTACAGCCTATATAACAGTGTAAATTTGCTGTCCCCTCAAAATAACTCGACACACAGCCATTAATGTCTAAACCGTTGGCAACAAAAGTGAGTACGCCTCTAAATGGAAATGTCCAAATTGGGCCCAAAGTGTCAATATTTTGTATGGCCACCATTATTTTCCAGCACTGCCTTAACCTTCGTGGCCATGGAGTTCACCAGAGCTTCACAGGTTGCCACTGGTGTCCTCCTCCACTTCTCCATAATGAAAATAATGGAGCTGATGGATGTTAGAGACCTTGTGTTCCCCCACTTTCCGTTTGAGAAGTTCCCACAGATGCTCAATAGGGTTTAGGTCTGGAGACATGCTTGGCTGGTCCATCACCTTTACCTTCAGCTTCTTTAGCAAGGCAGTGGTCGTCTATGTTTGGGGTCATTATCATGTTGGAATACTGCCCTGCGGCCCAGTCTCCGAAGGGAGGGGATCATGCTCTGCTTCAGTATGTCACAGTACATGTTGGCATTCACGGTTTCCTCAATTAACTGTAGCTCCCCAGTCCCAGCAGCACTCATGCAGGCCCACACCATGACACTCCCACCACCAAAAGTATACATCTATACTGAGGAAAGGTAGTTGAAATAATCCCTAAATGAGAGATAAACGGATAAGGCACAAAGAGCACAAAAACCCTGATATGAGATGAAACCCTCGGTTTCAATGTAAACAGCGATGCAGAGAGAGTGGAGGCAGCATCTGACATCATCAGGTAAAAGCATATAGGGGAAATCAACACAACATATTATAGAAAACATATATACACATATAGACATATGAGTATATATGTGTTTATAGGTCTGGGCCTGCATGAGTGCTGCCGGCACTGGGGATCTACAGTTCATTGAGGGAACCATGAATGCCAACATGTATTGTGACATACTGAAGCAGAGCATGATCCCCTCCCTTTGGAGACTGGGCCGCAGGGCAGTATTCCAACATGATAACAACCCCAAACACACCTCCAGGACGACCACTGCCTTGCTAAAGAAGCTGAAGGTAAAGGCCAAGCATGTCTCCAGACCTAAACCCTATTGAGCATCTGTGGGACATCCTCAAACGGAAGCTGGGGGAGCGCAAGGTCTCTAACATCCACCAGCTCCATTTTGTCATTATGGAGAAGTGGAAGAGGACTCCAGCGGCAACCTGTGAAGCTCTGGTGAGCTCCATGCCTATGAGGGTTAAGGCAGTGCTGGAAAATAATTGTGGCCACACAAAATATTGAAACTTTGGGCCCAATTTGGACATTTCAACTTAGGGGTGTACTCACTTTTGTTGCCAACGGTTTTGACATTAATGTCTGTGTGTTGAGTTATATTGAACGGACAGCAAATGTACACTGTTATACAGGCTGTACACTTACTACTTTACATTGTAGCAGAGTGTCATTTCTACAGTATTGTCACATGAAAAGATATAATAAAATATTTACAAAATTGTTAGGGGTGTACTCACTTCTGTGAGATACTGTATTGACTGCAGGGTGTGTCCGATGCACATAGGAATATACCCTGCTATATACACACAGTGACTACAGGGTGTGACTGATACACATAGGGAATATACCCTGCTATATACACACAGTGACTGCAGGGTGTGACTGATACACATAGGGAATATACCCTGCTATATACACACAGTGGCCCTCATTCAATTGCAATTTGGCCAATTGAATAGGGTCCTAAATAAGCACATAGTATATTTTTTTTAAAGAAGTTTTTAGTTAGTGAAAAACTTGCTTTTGGATAGATGCTTACTAACTAAAAACTTCTTTAAAAAAATTATGTTATGTGCTTATTTAGAGGCCTATTCAATTGGCCAAATTGCAATTGAATGAGGGCCAGTGACTGCAGGATGTGACTGATACACATAGGGAATATACCCTGCTATATACACACAGTGACTGCAGGGTGTGACTGATACACATAGGGAATATACCCTGCTATATACACACAGTGACTGCAGGGTGTGACTGATACACATAGGGAATATACCCTGCTATATACACACAGTGACTGCAGGGTGCGACTGATACACATAGGGAATATACCCTGCTATATACACACAGCGACTGCAGGGTGTGACTGATACACATAGGGAATATACCCTGCTATATACACACAGCGACTGCAGGGTGTAACTGATACACATAGGGAATATACCCTGCTATATACACACAGTGACTGCAGGGTGTGACTGATACACATAGGGAATATACCCTGCTATATACACACAGTGACTGCAGGGTGTGACTGATACACATAGGAATATACCCTGCTATATACACACAGTGACTGCAGGATGTGACTGATACACATAGGAATATACCCTGCTATATACACACAGTGACTGCAGGATGTGACTGATACCCATAGGGAATATACCCTGCTATATACACACAGTGACTGCAGGGTGTGACTGATACACAAAGGGAATATACCCTGCTATATACACACAGTGACTGCAGGGTGTGACTGATACACACAGGGAATATACCCTGCTATATATACACAGTGACTGCAGTGTGTGACTGATACACACAGGGAATATACCCTGCTATATACACACAGTGACTGCAGGATGTGACTGATACACATAGGGAATATACCCTGCTATATACACACAGTGACTGCAGGGTGTGACTGATACACATAGGGAATATACCCTGCTATATACACGCAGTGACTGCAGGGTGTGACTGATACACATAGGAATATACCCTGCTATATACACACAGTGACTGCAGGGGGTGACTGATACACATAAAGAATATACCCTGCTATATACACACAGTGACTGCAGGGTGTGACTGATACACATAGGGAATATACCCTGCTATATACACACAGTGACTGCAGGGTGTGACTGATACACATAGGGAATATACCCTGCTATATACACACAGTGACTGCAGGGTGTGACTGATACACATAGGGAATATACCCTGCTATATACACACAGTGACTGCAGGCTGTGACTGATACACATAGGGAATATACCCTGCTATATACACACAGTGACTGCAGGGTGTGACTGATACACATAGGGAATATACCCTGCTATATACACACAGTGACTGCAGGGTGTGACTGATACCCATAGGGAATATACCCTGCTATATACACACAGTGACTGCAGGATGTGACTGATACACATAGGGAATATACCCTGCTATATACACACAGTGACTGCAGGGTGTGACTGATACACATAGGGAATATACCCTGCTATATACACACAGTGACTGCAGGATGTGACTGATACACATAGGGAATATACCCTGCTATATACACACAGTGACTGCAGGGTGTGACTGATACACATAGGGAATATACCCTGCTATATACACACAGTGACTGCAGGATGTGACTGATACACATAGGGAATATACCCTGCTATATACACGCAGTGACTGCAGGATGTGACTGATACACATAGGGAATATACCCTACTATATACACACAGTGACTGCAGGGTGTGACTGATACACATAGGGAATATACCCTGCTATATACACACAGTGACTGCAGGGTGTGACTGATACACATAGGGAATATACCCTGCTATATACACACAGTGACTGCAGGGTGTGACTGATACACATAGGAATATACCCTGCTATATACACACAGTGACTGCAGGGTGAGACTGATACACATAGGGAATATACCCTGCTATATACACACAGTGACTGCATGGTGTGACTGATACACATAGGGAATATACCCTGCTATATACACACAGTGACTGCAGGGTGTGACTGATACACATAGGGAATATACCCTGCTATATACACACAGTGACTGCAGGGTGTGACTGATACACATAGGGAATATACCCTGCTATATACACACAGTGACTGCAGGGTGTGACTGATACACATAGGGAATATACCCTGCTATATACACACAGTGACTGCAGGGTGTGACTGATACACATAGGGAATATACCCTGCTATATACACACAGTGACTGCAGGGTGTGACTGATACCCATAGGGAATATACCCTGCTATATACACACAGTGACTGCAGGATGTGACTGATACACATAGGGAATATACCCTGCTATATACACACAGTGACTGCAGGGTGTGACTGATACACATAGGGAATATACCCTGCTATATACACACAGTGACTGCAGGATGTGACTGATACACATAGGGAATATACCCTGCTATATACACACAGTGACTGCAGGGTGTGACTGATACACATAGGGAATATACCCTGCTATATACACACAGTGACTGCAGGATGTGACTGATACACATAGGGAATATACCCTGCTATATACACGCAGTGACTGCAGGATGTGACTGATACACATAGGGAATATACCCTACTATATACACACAGTGACTGCAGGGTGTGACTGATACACATAGGGAATATACCCTGCTATATACACACAGTGACTGCAGGGTGTGACTGATACACATAGGGAATATACCCTGCTATATACACACAGTGACTGCAGGGTGTGACTGATACACATAGGAATATACCCTGCTATATACACACAGCGACTGCAGGGTGTGACTGATACATATAGGAATATACCCTGCTATATACACACAGTGACTGCAGGGTGTGACTGATACACATAGGGAATATACCCTGCTATATACACACAGTGACTGCAGGGTGTGACTGATACACATAGGAATATACCCTGCTATATACACACAGTGACTGCAGGGTGTGACTGATACACATAGGGAATATACCCTGCTATATACACACAGTGACTGCAGGGTGTGACTGATACAGATAGGGAATATACCCTGCTATATACACACAGTGACTGCAGGGTGTGACTGATACACATAGGAATATACCCTGCTATATACACACAGTGACTGCAGGGTGTGACTGATACACATAGGGAATATACCCTGTTATATACACACAGTGACTGCAGGGTGTGACTGATACACATAGGGAATATACCCTACTATATACACACAGTGACTGCAGGGTGTGACTGATACACATAGGGAATATACCCTGCTATATACACACAGCGACTGCAGGGTGTGACTGATACACATAGGGAATATACCCTGCTATATACACACAGTGACTGCAGGATGTGACTGATACACATAGGGAATATACCCTGCTATATACACACAGTGACTGCAGGATGTGACTGATACACATAGGGAATATACCCTGCTATATACACACAGTGACTGCAGGATGTGACTGATACACATAGGGAATATACCCTGCTATATACACACAGTGACTGCAGGGTGTGACTGATACACATAGGGAATATACCCTGATATATACACACAGTGACTGCAGGGAGTGACTGATACACATAGGGAATATACCCTGCTATATACACACAGTGACTGCAGGATGTGACTGATACACATAGGAATATACCCTGCTATATACACACAGTGACTGCAGGGTGTGACTGTTACACATAGGGAATATACCCTGCTATATACACACAGTGACTGCAGGATGTGACTGATACACATAGGGAATATACCCTGCTATATACACACAGTGACTGCAGGGTGTGACTGATACATATAGGAATATACCCTGCTATATACATACAGTGACTGCAGGGTGTGACTGATACACATAGGAATATACCCTGCTATATACACACAGTGACTGCAGGGTGTGACTGATACACATAGGGAATATACCCTGCTATATACACACAGTGACTGCAGGATGTGACTGATACACATAGGGAATATACCCTGCTATATACACACAGCGACTGCAGGGTGTGACTGATATATATAGACATATACGCTGCTATATACACACAGCGACTGCAGGGTGTGACTGATACACATAGGGAATATACCCTGCTATATACACACAGTGACTGCAGGATGTGACTGATACACATAGGGAATATACCCTGCTATATACACACAGTGACTGCAGGGTGTGACTGTTACACATAGGGAATATACCCTGCTATATACACACAGTGACTGCAGGGTGTGACTGATACACATAGGGAATATACCCTGCTATATACACACAGTGACTGCAGGGTGTGACTGATACATATAGACATATACCCTGCTATATACACACAGTGACTGCAGGGTGTGACTGATACACATAGGGAATATACCCTGCTATATACACACAGTGACTGCAGGGTGTGACTGATACACATAGGAATATACCCTGCTATATACACACAGTGACTGCAGGGTGTGACTGATACACATAGGGAATATACCCTGCTATAGTACACACAGTGACAGCAGGGTGTGACTGATACATATAGGGAATATACCCTGCTATATACACACAGTGACTGCAGGGTGTGACTGATACACATAGGGAATATACCCTGCTATAGTACACACAGTGACAGCAGGGTGTGACTGATACATATAGGGAATATACCCTGCTATATACACACAGTGACTGCAGGGTGTGACTGATACACATAGGGAATATACCCTGCTATATACACACAGTGACTGCAGAGTGTGACTGATACACATAGGAATATACCCTGCTATATACACACAGTGACTGCAGGGTGTGACTGATACACATAGGAATATACCCTGCTATATACACACAGTGACTGCAGGATGTGACTGATACACATAGGGAATATACCCTGCTATATACACACAGTGACTGCAGGATGTGACTGATACACATAGGGAATATACCCTGCTATATACACACAGGGAATATACCCTGCTATATACACACAGTGACTGCAGGGTGAGACTGATACACATAGGGAATATACCTTGCTATATACACACAGTGACTGCAGGGTGAGACTGATACACATAGGGAATATACCCTGCTATATACATACAGTGACTGCAGTGTGTGACTAATACACATAGGGAATATACCCTGCTATATACACACAGTGACTGCAGGGTGTGACTGATACACATAGGGAATATACCCTGCTATATACACACAGTGACTGCAGGGTGTGACTGATACACATAGGGAATATACCCTGCTATATACACACAGTGACTGCAGGATGTGACTGATACACATAGGAATATACCCTGCTATATACACACAGTGACTGCAGGGTGTGACTGATACACATAGGGAATATACCCTGCTATATACACACAGTGACTGCAGGGTGTGACTGATACACATAGGGAATATACCCTGCTATATACACACAGTGACTGCAGGGTGTGACTGATACACATAGGGAATATACCCTGCTATATACACACAGTGACTGCAGGGTGTGACTGATACACAAAGGGAATATACCCTGCTATATACACACAGTGACTGCAGGGTGTGACTGATACACATAGGAATATACCCTGCTATATACACACAGTGACTGCAGGGTGTGACTGATACACATAGGGAATATACCCTGCTATATACACACAGTGACTGCAGGGTGTGACTGATACACATAGGAATATACCCTGCTATATACACACAGTGACTGCAGGATGTGACTGATACCCATAGGGAATATACCCTGCTATATACACACAGTGACTGCAGGGTGTGACTGATACACATAGGGAATATACCCTGCTATATACACACAGTGACTGCAGAGTGTGACTGATACACATAGGGAATATACCCTGCTATATACACACAGTGACTGCAGGATGTGACTGATACACATAGGGAATATACCCTGCTATATACACACAGTGACTGCAGGGTGTGACTGATACACATAGGGAATATACCCTGCTATATACACACAGTGACTGCAGGATGTGACTGATACCCATAGGGAATATACCCTGCTATATACACACAGTGACTGCAGGATGTGACTGATACACATAGGGAATATACCCTGCTATATACACACAGTGACTGCAGGGTGTGACTGATACACATAGGGAATATACCCTGCTATATACACACAGTGACTGCAGGATGTGACTGATACACATAGGGAATATACCCTGCTATATACACGCAGTGACTGCAGGATGTGACTGATACACATAGGGAATATACCCTGCTATATACACACAGTGACTGCAGGGTGTGACTGATACACATAGGGAATATACCCTGCTATATACACACAGTGACTGCAGGGTGTGACTGATACACATAGGTAATATATACCCTGCTATATACACACAGTGACTGCAGGGTGTGACTGATACACATAGGGAATATACCCTGCTATATACACACAGTGACTGCAGGGTGTGACTGATACACATAGGAATATACCCTGCTATATACACACAGTGACTGCAGGGTGTGACTGATACACATAGGGAATATACCCTGCTATATACACACAGTGACTGCAGGGTGTGACTGATACAGATAGGGAATATACCCTGCTATATACACACAGTGACTGCAGGGTGTGACTGAGACACATAGGGAATATACCCTGCTATATACACACAGTGACTGCAGGGTGTGACTGAGACACATAGGGAATATACCCTGCTATATACACACAGTGACTGCAGGGTGTGACTGATACACATAGGGAATATACCCTGCTATATACATACAGTGACTGCAGGGTGTGACTGATACATATAGACATATACGCTGCTATATACACACAGCGACTGCAGGGTGTGACTGATACACATAGGGAATATACCCTGCTATATACACACAGTGACTGCAGGATGTGACTGATACACATAGGGAATATACCCTGCTATATACACACAGTGACTGCAGGGTGTGACTGTTACACATAGGGAATATACCCTGCTATATACACACAGTGACTGCAGGGTGTGACTGATACACATAGGGAATATACCCTGCTATATACACACAGTGACTGCAGGGTGTGACTGATACATATAGACATATACCCTGCTATATACACACAGTGACTGCAGGGTGTGACTGATACACATAGGGAATATACCCTGCTATATACACACAGTGACTGCAGGGTGTGACTGATACACATAGGGAATATACCCTGCTATAGTACACACAGTGACAGCAGGGTGAGACTGATACACATAGGGAATATACCTTGCTATATACACACAGTGACTGCAGGGTGAGACTGATACACATAGGGAATATACCCTGCTATATACATACAGTGACTGCAGGGTGTGACTGATACACATAGGGAATATACCCTGCTATATACACACAGTGACTGCAGGATGTGACTGATACACATAGGGAATATACCCTGCTATATACACACAGTGACTGCAGGGTGTGACTGATACACATAGGGAATATACCCTGCTATATACACACAGTGACTGCAGAGTGTGACTGATACACATAGGCAATACACCCTGCTATATACACACAGTGACTGCAGGGTGAGACTGATACACATAGGGAATATACCTTGCTATATACACACAGTGACTGCAGGGTGAGACTGATACACATAGGGAATATACCCTGCTATATACATACAGTGACTGCAGGGTGTGACTGATACACATAGGGAATATACCCTGCTATATACACACAGTGACTGCAGGATGTGACTGATACACATAGGGAATATACCCTGCTATATACACACAGTGACTGCAGGGTGTGACTGATACACATAGGGAATATACCATGCTATATACACACACAGTGACTGCAGGGTGTGACTGATACACATAGGGAATATACCCTGCTATATACACACAGTGACTGCAGGGGGTGACTGATACACATAGGGAATATACCCTGCTATATACACACAGTGACAGCAGGGTGTGACTGATACACACAGGGAATATACCCTGCTATATACACACAGTGACTGCAGGGTGTGACTGATACACATAGGGAATATACCCTGCTATATACACACAGTGACTGCAGGGTGTGACTGATACACATAGAGAATATACCCTGCTATATACACACAGTGACTGCAGGGTGTGACTGATACACATAGGCATATACCCTGCTACATAAACTCACTGACTTTAGGGAGACATTCATATCCACATGAAATATGCTATACACAGTGATGGAAACTTACACATTTCCTGTATTTCACTATCCTTTCCACTATAAGCTGCTCGCAATTTACTTCTCACAACACGGAGCTGCAAGCCAAGGTGGCGTGTCCTGGAATCAGGAGGTGACATCTGCAGCTCCACCTCTGGATTATTAATCTGATTGACCAGCCCATCACCTGTTACCTGTGGAAGATACCTAAAGAGACATAGGAAATGGATAGGAGTTATGGTTATAAGATAGCAAATTATCAAGCATTTCTACACATAAGGAAGATTGTGTTTGGTTGTGGGGTTAGATTGCTCCATTATTTGGAGATTATATGGTACTTGTTTCTCTTAAAAAAAGGACTATTTGATTCTTAATTTCTCTTGTACTTCTTAAGTAATAACTCGAACCCAAATCACCATAGACCCTAAATGACCACTGTGTTGCATTCAGAAGTAATGTGCATACGTTTGTCTGATGTACATATACCATTAAAAACAGTATGCAGTTTAAAAAAAATAGACGTTAATGTTTTTTCTTAGCTTTTAAACTGTGTTTTTTCTTCTCAAGCAGAGATGCCTATTGCTTCCTACCGGTGTCATCAGGGGGGTGGCCAGCTCTGTCTGTGTGGTTGACTCAAAATAAAGTCTGACCGGTGCAGGGTCTGCTTCAGACTGACCATGCTCAGTGAAGGGTGTGGTGCTATGCTGGCTCATGCACAGTCACTGGGTTGTATCTATGGAGGAGATGTAAGCAGGTTACAATACTGTGTAGGCAGTAGGGGCAGAGCCAATTATGTCATGGCCTTGATAGACACAGGAAGAAGGATATACACAGCTCTGCTTGATGGGAAAAAACAGGAAAGATATAAGTTTTACTAGTAAATACTCTACAGTGGTCCTTTAAATACTGTACCAAAATTACTCTAAAATGACCTCTTTCCAGAATACAGACAACCCTCAACTTACAATGACCCAGCTTATAACCACCTGTAATGGGTTGTTCCCTAAATAAAGTAATAATCCCAAAGTGATAATCAAAACTCATATTTACCATCTCTTAAGGAACATACTGTAGCTGATACCAAGAACAAGACACTAAGCAAGCACAACACAATCAGGTGTTTGTTTTCACTTAATAACTGAGTGCCAAGCATGTGTGTTTTATTTACTTTCCATTTAGTTTCCAGATCAGTTTTTCTATTCAGAGTTTTCAGGAACAAAATCCAAAAACTGCTTCTGTATTAAGGGTTTGAGTTATAACAGCTCTCTTAATGACCATTGTCCAGGAATGAATTAGGTTGTAAGTGCTGGGTCACCTGTATAATACTCAGTAACTCTTGATCCACTTTTCAAACAATATTCTGCCACCCATATCCATGAACCCACACCACTTGAATCCTGACCTTCCACGACTCTGGCCATTCCAACACTTCTCTTGATTACTTAGTCCAGCAGATACTTGATGGTCAGAGCAGAGAGAGTGAGGGAGAAGCTTCCAGAGACCTCGCAGGGGGCGGAGCTTGGACACAATATCCGATACCTAAGGGCCAGAATGACAAGAATATGACATTGGTTTGTGCATCTGGGCTGATGGCAGAGTTTCTACTAATAGCTTCTCATATATCCCATCTATTCTATTACCAGTCTGTCTATGTTGGTACCAGCTGCTGAGGTGGGTTTCTCATCATTGCTATAGACACGAAATCTTCTTCTGGGCTCTTCCTGTGGAGAACGTTTGCTGCGGGCTGGAGGTGGAACGCCACAAGCCTGAAATATCTGTATCAAATACACAAGCATACGCATAACTATTATTCATTTTCTTTGTTTTTGTTATTAATTTTTACAAGACACTTCTCCACAAATGCAGACATAGCATAATAATGATCTAACAAGTTACAAAGACTGGTACATATATTACTGTAATCCAATTTACTGCTTGCTATATCCACATCCATTTGGTTTGAAATATGGGTGCAGAAGAAAATTATGCAATGCTTGATGAAACAGGTCAAGTAGCAATAATTAAAACAAAAATAAGTTGAGATATTACTATTGTGTCAAAAGGCTAATAGCAATGGAAAACCTTAGAGACAGTGTACTTATTAGATCATGTAAATCGGAAAAATGTGGCTGCCTATATTCATTTTTTTTTAATATACTGATTATAAGACCACTGAAGTCCCATATTTAGAGCACATATTTTGATTAAAATATTTTAGAAATAGGGAGTGTGTGGAAGCGTCTGGGGAAACAGGACGTGTGTGCCTTGAGCTCCTGCTCCTAACACACAAAAAGGGCTTAATAGGGGCCAAAAAGCCCGGTTAGGGTAAAGCAAGAACCCCCACAGCACTTGGGGGAAGCGGAGGGGGCACCCCAAAACCCCCCCAGGGCGCTTCCAGACACACCGCCGCCGACACCCGCAAAAATGCACCCTGCCAAGGCACTGGAGGGTGAAGGCACAGCCAGGGCTCACCTGGAGGAGGTGTGAGCAGGCCCTGGTCCAGGAGTGCCGCACAGGACCCGTCCAGACTGGCCCCGGAGGCCACAGGTACTGGAGGGGCCCTGAATTGGGTGGCGGCCATCTTGGCAATACACGTGGCTGGCGTGAGGAGGAAGGCCCAGGCAAAGTGAGTACCCCAGGAAAGGGTCGTGGGCTCCCCAGGGGTGACCAGTGGCGGCTGGCCCGGCTGGATTGGCCTGGGAGGGCTGCAGACCCCAAGAAGAGGCAGCTGGGGAGTGAAGGGCAGAGGGAAGAAAGCCCGCAAAATGGGAAGCGGCCATTTTCTATCTCGGGCCTAGTGAAGGGGCCACTGCCAGGCGCGAACACTCCCTCAACACCATTAACAGCCTAAAAGCAGCATTTACAGGGGGACTAGAGTGGCAGAGGTGGGCTGCCCAACCAGAGACCCACAAAACGCACTACAGATCAGCTCTCTGAGACTACTTTACTAGAGCCAGGCTGCTCAAGAAGGGAACTAGCCTGCAAGCCTTTCTCTACTACAACTTCTGTATTGGATTTTGCATATCTCTGTTAGGCAAAATGCTTTTGCACTGCTAACATACTTGCTCTTTCACTTATAGACTGTAACAGGTGGTGCACAACTGACCAGAATAACAGCTGGAATTCTTTGGTGCCAATTTAATGAGCAGTGACATAGGCAACAGCTTGCTGATCTCCACACACTTCAGTCTGAAAAGGCATAGCATCAAGAGTAAAAGTAGTCTGAAAGAAGACACAAAAGAGACCCCCACGCACCAGAGAATTAACGTATGTGTCCTGAGACAAAGTACATCTCAGTGACAAATATGGAGAAGAACAAAAAATCCCTTTCAACTAAAAGGATTGAGGAGCATTTCAAGAGAGCCGGGGCCTCCAACATTGGAACCCAGGGTTCAGAATCGGAACACTCTGATCACTCAGACGCCGAGCCACAGGCCGCATCCTCGCAAACCAGAGGTGAATATCACTGAGAATTCACTGGCAAAGTTTGAAGCTCTTTTGGAGATGCATATCAATAGGGCAGTCACAGCCCTTCAAAAAGACTTGCACAAGCTGGGACAACGGACCAATCTTCTTGAGGAGACAGTGGACCGGATAGTAGCGACTCAAGAGAGAGATAGAGTAAACATTGCAGAGAATACCTCCCGCATCTCTAGCATTGAAGATAAACTTGAAGATCTAGAAAACCAATCGAGAAGGTTCAATATAAGAATAAGAGGGGTCCCGACAGCAGTGGTTGATCTCCCCTGCTACCTCAAAGCCACCATCAACAAGATCCTATCAGAAGCCCCGGATCATGTCTGGGAGGTGGAACGTGCCCATAGGGCCCTAGGAGGAAGCAAGAATCAAGACCTTCCAAAGGACATCATCGTGAGGCTACTATGCCAGCACTCCAGAGACCTAATATTGTCTACTACACGCAAGATGGCAACGATTGCTGGTCCGGACGGATCCAAGCTACAATTTTATGCAGACCTCTCCCCCATCACACTCCAAAGGTGGAGGTTAATGAAACTGGCCCTGGAGATACTCCAACGCCATGGCATCAGATATAGATGGGGATTTCCTTTTGCTCTATCCTTCTCCTTAAATGGGGCGCATCACTCGTCTCGCTCTCTGGAGGAGTGCCGGGATCTCCTTAAAAGGCTGGCGCTAACAACAGAAGAGCCTGCAACTGGGTCCCCAGCACCCCTTATCACTCAGCTGCCTCAGAGGCAATGGACGGAAGTCACTGGACAAAAGAAAACCCCAGATCAGACATCTGGGGCCCTCACCCAGAGACTGGACCAAGACAGGAACACTCGGAAGGTGTAAAACCCTTTCCTAGTTTCCCTAGAGACTTTTTTCTTACCTTTGATGAGCAGAAGGCAGTTGCAGCTGGGAGGGGGTCTTGCTATCCCGACCTCAGCTGAGTTCGAACAGTATCTACACTTGAGGGGGTGCATCGACTCCTTGGCTGGGGGCACTACCCCTCAAAGCTACAAAGACGAAAAGAACCCTTAAAGCTTCGAGTGGATGCACACGCCTGCTAAAGACTCATTCTAACCTGTTTATTTTTTCCTCCCTATAAGAAAGTTAGCAATAGTCTTAGCTACTGTTAATGCTTTATAAAGTAGGATGTTTTTATCATCTTGTTCCTCCTCCTCCTAGAAGGTTTAAAACAGTAAAAGATGTATGTATAGAACATAATTGTCAGTTGTTCTCTGTCTGCTCTTGTTGTCTTTGTTCACCATTTAGTTAGCCCCCCAGCAATTCCCCCCGCCGGCGGGAGGACCCATGATTCTAGTCAGGAACTAAGCAGGCTAGGATAAAAAAAACTAGTTTTACTAAGTTGTAACCCAACAGGGAGAGTGCTCTCCCCCTTTACCCTTTCTCTATTCTCTCTTTTTCTCCTGCATTCTACCTCCGCGGGCTTTGCCCACCCTCTCTCTTCTTTCCTGTATACCCATACTCCTCCACTCCGGCCGCCGCTATCTTTCCTCCTCCAGCTCCTCTTTCTATCACCCCTCCTACTTGTGGACGAAGGGCCAACAACTAAACCCCAGTTACTCCCTTATGGCTTATGTAATTGCATTCCTGCGGGCAGAGGGCACCCTTACTGGAGCTGCTGGCTTGCAATCTACCTGAGATACAATCTTTTATCCCTAAACACTGGTAGTCTGGGCGGGGACTGCTCTCTTGAAAAGTTGCTTATAGTGATGAGTTCTACAAATATCCATCCGTCTTTAGAATTGACTAACCAACTCTCTCTCTTTTATGCTTCCAGCAGATCAGGTAGCTATAGCGGTCCACACTCTGGCCGACTTCCGGTCCTAGGCCGGGCGGGCCGTGCCCCGCCCCGCTCCCTCCGCACAGCCGCTTCAGAAAGGTATAATGGGACACGCAGAGCATAGGCTCATTACACTTGACTGCACATGACTGCTCCTGTCAAGATAATCACCCATAACGTGAAGGGGTTTAACTTCCCCTTCAAAAGAAGGAAGGCTTTCTTATATTACAAAAATTTTAGACCTTCAGTCATCTTTCTTCAGGAAACCCACTTTGCCAATAACAAGGCCCCTACTTATTTTAGTAAAGACTACCCCCAATATTATCATACAACCCAAACATCTAAGAAGAAGGGGTAGCGATCTTGCTCCACAGGAATTTCCAGTTACAACTGGAAGCAAAAGTAGTGGACCGGGAGGGGTACTTTTATATCATTAAAGGTACGGTTCAAGGAACCTCGATCTCTTTAGCATCGTTTTATGCGCCCACTGGAGATCACCATAAGACTCTGATAAGATTTTTAATAACTTTAGAGGGGGGGAACTGGGGACAACTAATAATAGGGGGTGACCTCAACTTGGTCCTGGACCAAGTGGCAGATAGGTCTAAACCTTCCGCTCATAACCTCTTCTCAAACAAAATCAAGCAGATTAGGAGGCTCCTGCACTCTTTAGACCTAGTGGATGCCTGGAGGGGGCACCATCCGCGGGGGAAAGAATATACTTTTTATTCCTCAACCCATGGGACCTACTCCCGCATTGATGCTCTCCTTGTGAGCTCCGCACTACTTGATCACTCCAGAGAAGCAAACATAATCCCATGCACTTGGTCAGACCATGCAGCAGTCTCTCTGGAGGTGGATCTGGGGACCCAGACTCATCTGCCCTACTCCTGGAAAATAAATGAATATCTATTAGCGCTGCCCGCAGTTCAGGAGCAAATTGCAGCCGAGTTGAAAGCATTCTTTGAAATCAACGCGGGTGGGGAGTCGGGGTCAGGCTGGGTATGGGTGGCCCATAAGGCCTACATACGGGGGACTTGCAACAAAATCGCTTCCCATCACAAAAAAATGACCCGCCAACGAGAGAGTGATCTCATGAGGAATTTAGCGTAACTAGAGAAGAAGAACCAGCTATCCCCCTCCCCATCTCTTAGGAGTCAGATAGACAGGGCAGGATTGGAGCTGGAAGGTATATTAGCGGTTAGGACTGAAAAGGCACTAAGGAGAACAAAGCATATATTTTACTCGAAGGCGAATAAGCCCGATAAACTGCTGGCGAGGAGCCTGAAGGCACGGTACGCACAATCTAGAATCTCCCAAATTAGGGCAGGGACGGGTGCTATTACATTCAGCCAGAATGAAATCCAAGAGACATTTAGGGACTTTTACCAATCTCTTTACTCCTCTCATAACACGACCCCAGAACATTATATTACCTCATATCTAAACTCCCTTGATCTTCTGCAAGTTTCAGCAGTGGATCTGCAGAACTTAAAGAAGGAGGTAACGGTAGAGGAAACCCTAGAGACAATAAAAGAGCTAAAGCTTGGAAAATCACCTGGTCCGGACGGGTTTACCAACATTTATTATAAGAAATTCCCAGAAATACTAGCCCCTCACCTATGTAATCTTTTTAATTCATATCTGAGAGGAGAGGCAACCCCCCCCCCCCCCCCCGAGCTGAACAACGCTGACCTGACATTGTTCCCCAAGGAGGGTAGGGACTCCAAAGAGGCTAAAAACTATCGGCCAATTGCACTCCTGAATGGAGACATTAAGTTGCTAGCAAAAATCTTTGCCAAAAGGATCTCGGCCTTCCTCCCAGCACTGATCCACAAAGACCAGTCAGGCTTTATCCCACACAGGCAGACAGGGGACAATGTTAGGAGGACTTTAAACATCATACACATGGCTAGATCAGGTGCCCCCCCCCCCCCCCCGTGTGTATTCTAGCCCTGGACATTGAAAAAGCGTTTGATATTCTGGAATGGCCATTTCTGTTCGCCACATTATCTAAATTTGGGTTTAAGGGCCAGTTTATCAGCCTGCTGCGTACATACTATACATCACCCAAAGCCAGCCTTAAGCTGCCTGGTTCTCAAAGAGCCTATATCAATATTGAACGCGGTACTAGGCAGGGCTGCCAACTATCCCCACTTCTCTTCGCACTAGCATTTGAACCTTTGGCCCAGGCGATCAGAGCAAATTCCAAAATAGGCGGTGTGCGAGTGGGACATCAGCATATGAAATGCTCTTTTTTTGCTGATGACCTCCTGTGTACCCTAACGAACCCGGGCCCCTCGATTCAAGCTCTGATGGAAACAATTACTCAGTATAGTTCCTTGTCAGGGCCCAGGCTGAACCAGGACAAGACAGAGGCCCTTAGTGTTGGCATTCCCCCAGACATATTGAACCAATTGAAACTAACATAAAACTTCCTGTGGCCCACCTCCCACATTAAATACTTGGGAATTAATCTAACTAGCACACTAACAGAAATATATAAAGCTAACTTCCCTCCCCTCTTCAGAACACTACAGAGAGACCTGAACATCTGGTCGAAGCGGCATATCTCCTGGACGGGCCGGATTGCCACGGTCAAGATGAACATCTTGCCAAGGCTGCTCTACCTAGCCAGGACTTTGCCCATTCAAATAAATAACGCAGAACTATCCCGTTTCCAATCCCTGGTATTTAAATTTATATGGAGGAACAGACCTCCAAAGATAGCAAGGAAGACAATGCTTAGGCACAAATCCAAGGGCGGTCTATCATTCCCTAAGTTTTCCAACTACCTCAAAGCGGCGCAGCTTGCTTTTATCCCCCTGGCACACTCCATCCCTCACCAGCCAAACTGGGTGTTTATTGAGGACGCTTTAATGGCTCCCCTGACTTGGGGAATTAGTTTATGGGCTCCTCCCTCGGAGACCTACGGGGACCGGATAAGTAACCCTATTACTAGCTTCACTTTAAAGATCTGGAATCGGACCAGACGGGAACACAAATGAGCCCACGCCTTATCTCCCCTAACTTCTAAATTCTCATCGCCCACCCTTTTAACCTCCTTATCAGAAATTTTTGGATTTCGCACAACTTAGACAAATTAGGAACATGGGTGGATAGTGACAGAATCTTAACACTAGATACGGTGAAAAGGGATTACATAGTGCCCCAGCGAGAGCTATTTAACCTTATAAAAATAAGATATTGGATAGGGGAGATGGTGAGGAAACATGGACCACCTATGGCTACCTGGCTCTCTACAATATGCAAGAATGTACCGCTCTTTAAGGGAACCTTAGGAAATCTCTATGACATATTTAACTCTCCCCCGGATCTTACAAATTCCTCCTTCATGATAAAGTGGGAATCTGATCTACAACAAAATTGGGAGGGGAAAACTTGGGGGGGGGGGGGTGTTGGGGGGGTAATCTGAGGAATGTTGAGTTTCCTGTTGTTTTGGCAAGTTAGAGCAAACTTTTATCTTTCTCCCCTTTTACTCTTTACACTGAATCTATTTAAGCTCAACTAGCTTACTATCTCTACGGAGTTGTTTAATGATTTTAATATGTATTATAAATATCACTAAAAATTTTGAAAACGAGTTACTTTGAGGAAATTTAGAACAGCTTCAGTAACACATTTTGGAGGACATCTATGTTAGGTTTCAATGTATTTTCATTCCTGAAATATTTTATTTGTTGTTGTCATTCATTCTACTCTCAATAAAGTTTATAGGATAAAAAAAATATATATTTTAGAAATAAATAATAAAAAAAACAATACAGTCTTTAACTTATCTGCTATTAAATGTAATTATTCTTTATTGTGGGTGTCCATATTTGATATGCTTCCTGGCAGGGTAATTGTATTGTATGATATTTTCCTTTGTTTACATAATTAATCCTATTGTAAATTCCACATCATTGTGGCAGCTTTAAGTGTATATGTATTTGTTTTAATACTATATTTATATATTACAGTTTCTTTCATTTTAAATTAATTTGGAATATGGTAGAATCTCTTTACAGCTATATTTGCTGTTATTTATGAAAATGTAAATCTCCTGAATGTTGCCAACCTACCCTATATTATAATCAAGTTCTTCAAAAGAGAAAATGATTAAATTGAAAACTGCGGTAATCCTGTGAGTGCTTCATTATTTTGCGCTGACTTGCCATTCAGTGGCCAGAAAGTTTTGTACAAACCATTCTGATATATGTTGTTGTGATTCCTTCCTAAATTTCTACGTAAAAGGGAAAGAGAACAAATCCTAGTTCATTGTTGTGCCTTGATGTCTAGAGTACATATTTCATGTGGATCTACAAATGCCACAAAATAACTTCCAGAATAAATATGAGCATGTGCAGACACCCAAGGAGTAACCAGCAGCCATTAAACAGTATCACTTGAATTATATTATGTGGACAAAGACATTTATATTAGTAGATATTAATTCATCATTTAGGTGTTTATGCATTTGTTTATGTGTTTGTTTTAAATAGGTTTTACTTACTTTTTTTAATACAAAACACAACTTGCTAATTGGTAATGTTTAAAGCAGGCTCTTGTACATGCATGAAAAAAAAGTATTGTGTTCCATGTCTTTTGTGAAAAAATGAGTTTTCCTATGTAGGCTGGTTGTAGTTTTGGAAATGTAAAATATCTAAAATATCTAAACTTTTCACTCTGTAAAGGGCCATGTAACCCATGGATTGGATGAGGATGTTTAATTAACTGAAAAGCATAATCTTTGCAGCACTGGGTGAATCAGGATTAAGATAATATTGGCATATTTCTTATACCTGAGTGGTGAGTCGTACACTCTCTTCCTGCACAGTCATTATTGCCTCGGATATCTTCACACCAATGGATTCAGTAGCAAGCTCCACATTAAAAGATCCTGCCAGGCGCTCAGCCACTTCCTGCAGGCCATCTGAGAAAACAAAAAGGCAAGCAATTAGGCCCGGAAGTCTAAATACGTTACCTGCATACTATGTACATTGTAGCACTTGCTTCTTTGAAACATAGAGTTCACAGTATATAAGAACTAAAGGGCAATCTACCCTGTCCATCTACCGAAATGTCTTGGCTTAATTATACCTAAAGGAAGCATTATACTTATCCTAGATTATTATTTCCATTATTTGTAATGCACCAACATATTGTGTAGCGCTATAAAGGAAAGGTTCATGTCAAAACAATATTAACTCCTTGAATAAAATGGATGGCCCTGTCTTACAATCTAAACTTACAACTTACAATCTAAAGATGTGCTTTAATTGCTTTACTGTGTTTTCCCTGCCACTTCCACTGGAAGGCTGTAGCACTTACCTACTATCCTTTCTGTAAAGTAATACTTTCGTAAATTACCCCTAAATCTTATCTTTATATCAATTTCTTGCATTCTTTGATTTCTGAAAGATATTTCCCTTTCTCCCTTCTTAAAGTAAAATTGCTATTTATTTATTACTATTTTTAATGTGTTGTGATAAGCTTTTGTTACCCATTGCACCCCTTTATACAGAAGGAAGAGAGGTGAAATAAAAAAAAACTTCAACTAGATTAACACATTAAATAAAATCAGGAGAGAAGTACCTTTTCAGCAGAACAGACAATTCAGATAAAATTTCCAGTAGTACTGCTTAACAGAAATATACAGTAGATGGAAGTGGAAGGGACAAATACAGTGAAGTATTATATTGTCTGAGAAATTCTTTAGACTACTCTGAGGAATAATTAATGGGCCATTTTAATCATTCACGTTCCATATTTAAATAGTAAACATAAGCAAAATTAACTTTTCCCTGCAATTTTTGGACTGGAACAAACTGTAGACGGCAGTCTGGGGAGAGCAAATCTCTGTAGTAGCTGCACACCCGTGGTGATCGAGCATAAGGAAATGTGATTCACATTTTGCCACAGTTTGGAAAAGATTGAATGGTATTATTGGGAAAATATCTATTTTCAGTCATTTTCAGAAATTCAAGGCAAGTCTTCTCTACACAAGAGAAACAGCAATCACCAGACATACGGTTCAGCCATAGCTGGTGGCACCATTCCACAGAGCACACTAATAGGTTACATAGTTACATAGTAATTGAGGTTGAAAAAAGACTTGCAGTCCACCAAGTTCAACCTTTTAAGATCTCCTCTGATCTGCAATATGCGGATTAGTTGATAATTAAATTGTTTGTTGTTAACATAAGTTAAATGGGGGGGGAGGGTTTGCAGAGTTTGAAAGGTTTTAGTGAGTAAACACAGAGCATATAAGAACGGAATAATCAAGATATGTTTACATAGGCAAATAAACATTGGGTAATTATTTAAATATTAAAAACAGGGAAACTTCCATGCCCCTTTACTTAGTGTTCACCGTCATGAGTGTATTTTACATTTGTTAAGCATCCCGTATTCTCCAGATTCCAATAAACCATCAGCTCCGTCTTCCTGATAATCCATTTACAAATGCTTACCTATTAAGCTGTTCCAGTCAGCATCCATGTCAGCCTGGTGTGCAAGACAACCCTTCATGACATTGAGACAGAGACCATGACACGGTCTGAGGGACACATATCCCCGACACAAGGGACAGTACCACATCCGCATGGCTGCACGGAGACAGTCAGGTGGGGGGACGGTCTGGAGGAACAGAATGTGTCACAATTTAGACCCATAGTGAAGGGAATGACTCATACTGTAGATCATTTATATCAGTGTGAAAATGACTTGTATATTACTTGTGTGGTGCTATGTCTTACCTTGACAGCCCTGCTAACAATGTTATTTCCTGTAGCCAGACCCTGGACTAATGTCCTTGCTGCCCCCAATGCTCGTGTTATCTGTAGGAGAAAATGTATTTTAATATTTGATAAATGTTATATTTAATTGTTATGTATATGTTGACATTTTATGAAACATTGATTTAGGATATCTTATTATCTTTTCTAATTAACAATTAAAATATGTATAAGTGTCAAACAATAAGATGCAAAAATAAAATGAGCTCTGCTGGTAACTACTGCATTTCTTAGAGCAGTGGCTCCCAACCTTTTGATTTGGGCCCGTCTGGTTACCTTCCTGGGATCCACCTTTGAGATCCAGATCATTTTGAACAGGGTGATAGTACATTTGAGCTAGTAACTTTCCATATAGTTTTGCACTGACTTGAATACACATAAATTGATTTTTCTACAAAATTGAGACATTGTAGGAAAACAATGTTGCCGGTGCAAATATAAATATTTTAATTTAGAATAAAATTGATAAAATGTATTAAAAGTCTACCCATATCCTTGCATTTACTTTGTAGCAGAAATGAACACAAATATGTTACTATTATAATGCATTTCTAATAAGAAATGCATTGGTAATCTGTTTAGTTTAGAGAATTGGATAAATGTTTACATTTAGAATTTAAATGCTAACAAATTATTTTCCAAAAGTTGCTCACAAGTTTGATTTCATTTAGATAGCAGATTTGTTATAAATGTACTTCTTGAGTGTTGCTTGTGTGTGTGTGTGTGTGTGGTGGTGGTGGCTGCCTTGCATTTTGTGGAAGGACTAATGTTGCGGGCAAAGTCATAATGGACATTTCTTCTCTTCAATAGCACAAATGTGATAAAACTCGAGAGACTCTAAACTGAGTGGTCTCCATTTTATTCAGTAGTAGGTCACAAACTTATTTCTGATGGGGACAACTTGATTATTGCTGAGGGTCTTCCAAGAACCATTTAATGATGTGTTTGCTTGTATTTTAATGCACTGTACATAACTGAAAAAATATAGCCTGTGTGTTTACACACCACACATCAAGTATCTAGGCTAATCTTTACTCCCTTTTTAAAAGCAAGCTTATTGTTTTCTTAATTTTGATTCAATCCCAGAAGTACAACAGACTAGTTTGGAAACATCTGCTGTAGAGCATGTTACTGAGAAATTCATACTCAGGCGTGAGCCTCTCAATCTTATAGTATTATAAAAAAAAAACATGCTCAGTGAAAGATCCTGATTTATATATACATTTAATCTGCAAAAATATCAAATGTATTTTTGTTAAAGGAGAATATTACAGATTTACAATAGTATACATTTTTACCGAATATTTTTGATTTAACTGTGTGTATTTTGAACATTGGCTTCAACTTGATTTATATGGAGTTCAGCCTTCCAATTAGAATAATAAAAAACAAATCAGTGCAAACAGTTCTTGCCTATACCAGTATAACATGTTAAATACTAAAAGAACCCCTTTGAAAGTCTTTTTTCAACTTGGTTAATTAATTAATAGTGTCTTCCTCAACGTAAATGTCATATAAAGTACACTTCACTTCTAAGAAGCCCCCAAAAGTAACAGTTGTCAGTTTCCACAGTTGCCCCCATTGTCCTGTTCACTTCCATAAAGACTGCCATCTAACAAACCTGTGACCTAATGTCACACCCACAAGGGAGGGGCTTCACACTGCCTGTGTCATGCTGTTTGCAAACAGTCAATGACATTTTGTGTCGGCATACAGCAATCTGCCAAAAGCAGAAAATTCCAGTCAATTTTCCTCTGTGCGGGAGACACAACAAAAGCCAGATTTATACTTTGGCTTCAATGGCCTTCATCAGTGATGTTCAGTTAATCTCAATAAGCATAATGAGCAAGAGAGCCATACCTGCGTATTTGGTTTTACCCCTGTAGCCATGGTCCTAAAGACTTTTATGTCAAAGATTTAGCTTATTTGGGATGCCCTCAGGTATCTTTCTCCTCCAATCTTTTATATCTGTACTTCCATTTAATACGACAAGCTCTTGAGATATAATGTAGGTATTTTTCCATCATTTTAAAGGGAGAGGAGATCATATTTAGGAGTCAATAGATAAAAGTACGAGAGAAACAAAGTGGGGCAAAAGAGATGAAAAAAAGGAAGCAAACCACAGAAAAACACATGGGAAAAAGAGGAGAAATTGGCTGAAGGCAAATTGGAAAAATCCTATACTCCTGTGTAGATTTTGTGAAAAACAATTTCAATGTACATATTTTCATTATTAAAAGTATGAAATGTTTGATTGATTAGAACCAAACCTGCAGTCTGAGTCGTCGAGGGGTATCCCCAAATGGGTGGAGCTCCTCAGCACTATGGACTGCACAGTCCATATAGTCTGCATTGAGCTGGTAGTGGGGAAGGAGTAGGCGGAGTGTACGCTCCAGAAGGCCTGTCCAGAACTCAGAGAGGGATTCAGCCAACCTGGAAGCCCCACCACCCAAGTAGTAAGAGCGCAGCTCTGAGAAGAGAGCACTGAAGAGAGCAGCATTCTGAGAATACACGCGTCCATATGAAAGTGCAAACATTGAGGATAGAGAACGCTCAGAGGAGTCAAGGAGAGCTAGGAAGAATTCTGTGAAGAGAGAGAGAGAGAAAGAATGAGACAGAAAAGGAGCTATTTTTAAAATCAGTGTCAGTAGTGTAGAAAAGAATGTGAAGCAAGAAAGGATGCTGTGAAAATCATTTAGAAAAAGAAAATGCAATGTTATATTTAGAAGAGTGCCAAATAGTAAAGCTCATGGAGGAAGTCAAACAAGGCAAAGCACAGAGCGAGTTGCAAAAGAGTAGTAATAAGAAGGATGGGAGAGGGGCAAAAAGTAATAAAGCATAGGGTGGGAGGCAAAGGGCATTATAGGGACGGGGGATAGTAGAACAATGGAAAAATAGAACAAAAGTGGGATAAGAGTAGAAAGAACACTAGAAAGTAGTAAATCAAAGGGAGTGCATAACATATGGGGTATGAGTATGGAGAAATGGCATTAAGCACAGGGAGAGGGGCAGAGACACTGAATGAAGCACAGGGAGATGGGTAAAGAGAATGTAAGTATGAGGGGGAGAACAGAAAAGCACAGGAATGAAAACAAAGAGTAGAAAGTAATGTGGGTGAGCCAAGGAACTGCAAAGCACAACAAGTACAGGTCAAAACAAGAGTAAAAATATAGCACTAGGAGGGAGCAAGCACAGAGAAGTTGAAAAGAGTAGAAAATACAGAAGTGCAAAGAGTAGAGCAGATCAGAGAGAGAAGCATGGGAAAAGGAGCAAAGAAACCATGGAAGAAGGGAAATTAAGAAAAAAACAAGGGCAAAGATTTGTATAGGAATTGAGGTGAAAACTGGATGGTAATGGATGGTAAAAGACAAAGGAATGGAGACAAAGAGTAGAAAAGCACAGGCCGGGCGACACAGGGTAGAAAAGCACAGGCCGGGCGACACAGGGTAGAAAACCACAGGACGGGGACACGGGGTAGAAAATCACAGGATGGGCGACATGGGGTAGAAAACCAGAGGACGGGCGACATGGGGTAGAAAACCACAGGATGGGCGACACGGGGTAGAAAATCACAGGACGGGCGACACAGGGTAGAAAATCACAGGACGGGCGACACAGGGTAGAAAATCACAGGACGGGCGACACGGGGTAGAAAATCACAGGACGGGCGACACAGGGTAGAAAACCACAGGAGGGGTGACACGGGGTAAAATATTACAGGAGGGGCAACACAGGGTAGAAAACCACAGGATGGTCGACAAAGAAGAAAAGCACAGGACGGATGACACAGAGTAGTATAGGACCGGAGACAAAGAGTAGCAAATTACAGGAAGGGTTACAAAGAGTAGGAACGCATAGGATGGGGATCAAGAAAGTAATAAGCAGAAGATCTGGGACAAGAGCAGTAAGTACAGTAGAAGGAGGAAGGCTAAGACTAATATAGGACAAGGGGGTGGGGCAACGAGTAGTAAGGCACAGGGAAAGGACAATGAGTGTAGAGCACAAGGGGGGTTGCACAGACTAGTAAAGCACAGAGAGAGAGTTTTAGAGGAAATATAGTATAGAAAAGTACAGGGAAGGGGCAACTAATACATAAGAGAGAGAGACACACGCAAACATTTATAAAAGTATAGAGCAAAGGTAAAGGGGAGATGCAACAAAGCCATATAGGAGGTAATGAAAGTGTAGAAAAGCCCAGTGGGGCAATGAGATGTAAAGCATGGGAAAACGGGGCAATATGCGAAAAAGAAGAATTTAGGTCAGCAAAGGACTGAAACTATTTATAGAAAATTAAGAGCGGAAAATCAACAGGGTGGTGATTAACAAGTAATAAAGCAAGGGTAAGTGTGCAGATACTAGGAAAGACATGGGGCTTTCAAAAAGTATAGCACACATGTGTAAGAGACAAAAAAAGCACAGGGATGAGGCAGCAAGCAGAAAATCAAGATGAAGGAGACAAACAGAACTAAAGCATGGGTAGCTGTATACAGGAACAGGTAGATAAATGTGACATAAAAGAGTGGAAAGGAGGTCAGCAAACTCTAGTGCAACTTTTGGGGTAACACACTTACCATGGAATTTCCTTCTGCCCTCGGTTAATACCTCCAATGGATAACCGACACTCTCATTTACTATTCGGGCAAGATCTCGTATACTCTCCTCATTCAGACTCTGCTCTGTCTCACTGGTACAACAAGTGTACTCCTGAGGGCAGATACGGAGGTGCTCACCTGAAGAATGGACACAGCAGGTTAATATATATATGGGAGAGAAACTAGAGACAGACTGACATAACAGAATTACTGGATATATTTATATGTACAAATGTATAGGCACATATAGATGGACAGAGACAAGCTGGACATACGAACTCCCAGTGGCACAGGTAGTGAATGGAGAGCCCTCTGCAAAATAATTTGTGGCACCTGGTGGAAATATTCTATACAAGGCAGTTTCCTGTAGGGGTTAATAAATAAGAAACAAATATATGTACCCCCCTTCTGGATCCCTACCTTGCTGTGGTGAAGGGGCTTGTGTACCTAAATGAACGTGTGAGCTATACCATCTAGGGTCACCCAAGATGGGCATGTCATAGCACACAGGTCAGATAAATTGAGGTCCACTGGAGAAGGAACTGACAACCTACTTCAGAAGCTTTGCCATGAAAATCTTATGGATTAGCATCATCAGACATAAGACGTGCCTAGGGTGCTGCTGTCCATAGGGTCATAGAGAGTTGGACACAACTGAATGACTATACCATGTATAGCGACACATAGGTGTACAAAGATAAGTTGTACATACTATGTCCCAGTGGTACAGCTAGTGAATGGTGGCACCCTGGTGGAATTCTCTGTAGGAGTCAATAAATAAGCAGCAACTATATATGTACTCGATAAGATTGTCCCTAGGATAATAAGATCACTTTTTTATAAACATAATTATATTCCCCTCTGTACTAATAAAATAAAACAAATCCCCTTTACGCCAGGTAGCAGAGGGACTCTACCCTTGTGTGGGCCCTGATGCTTTGCACCTACTGCACCAGCAGATTATATAGATACATAGTGAGTAAGTTCCCCAGTTCTTGTGCATGAATAGCACATACACAGACATGATATATACTATATACATAGAGGTGCATGCAGTGTATTAGATACTATACCAGATATGGGGACTCGCACCCCCGGGGGGCCCGCCAGGCCTCTCTCTCTCAGCTCACGTGCAGTCTCCGCACAGCTCCGGACCTCGGTCACCCCAGAACAGGAACCGGGCACCGGGAGGAGGAAGAGGCTCAGCCAGAGGAGCTCCATCTGGGACCAGCGATGCAGAAGAAGGAGAAGAAGAAGAGAGAGCAGGAGCAGAGGAGGAGGCAGGAGCAGGACAAAGGGATGTGACAGGGAGCCGCCAGGTCCTAGCGCCCACACATAGATGCTATAAAGTGACTGCCCTTATAAACTGCACACTAAAATGGAATGGAAAAAGCGAGGCGCATATACACATACTCTATCTATCTATCTATCTATCTATCTATCTATCTATCTATCTATCTACTGTAAATATCTATCTATCTATCTATCTATCTATCTATCTATCTATCTATCTATCTATCTATCTATCTATCTATCTATCTACTGTAAATACATATCTATCTATCTATCTATCTATCTATCTATCTATCTATCTATCTATCTATCTATCTATCTATCTACTGTAAATACATATCTATCTATCTATCTATCTATCTATTTATCTACTGTGAATATCTATCTATCTACTGTAAATACATATCTATCTATCTACTGTAAATACATATCTATCTATCTATCTACTGTGAATATCTATATATCTACTGTAAATACATATCTATCTATCTATTTATCTATCTATCTACTGTAAATACATATATATCTACTGTAAATATCTATCTATCTATCTATCTATCTATCTACTGTAAATACATATCTATCTATCTATCTATCTATCTATCTATCTATCTATCTATCTATCTATCTATCTACTGTGGATATCTATCTATATACTGTAAATATCTATCTATCTATCTATCTATCTATCTATCTATCTATCTATCTACTGTGAATATCTATCTACTGTAAATACATATCTATCTATCTACTGTGAATATCTATCTACTGTAAATACATATCTATCTATCTATCTATCTATCTATCTATCTATCTATCTATCTATCTATCTACTGTGAATATCTATCTACTGTAAATACATATCTATCTATCTACTGTGAATATCTATCTATCTACTGTAAATACATATCTATCTATCTATCTATCTATCTATCTATCTATCTATCTATCTATTTATCTATCCATCTATCTATCTACTGTAAATACATATTGTAGCGGAACCCATCACTGTTTTACCCTGTTTTATGATTATTCTTGGTTAAAATATGATCCTACAATATGTATGCTGGTTGATGCTCTGCAGAATATTAGCCAGACTTTTGCAGACCTAGGCTAATAGATAATCCTATTACAGAGATTCAAGAGATAAGAAAGTTGTAAAGGATCCTTGCATTTTCCAAAGTGTTTTAATTCTCTGATAAGAACAAAGAGGTGTAATTGAATCAGTATCTGATTGTATCAAAGTTGCCAGGGAGGTGTGACCCCCCTATTGTTCTCTTTGTGTGTATTGTGTGTAGCCAAATATGGGCATGTGTATTGCCTGTGGCCAAAGAGATGTATATATAGTTCTGCAATAACAAAATAAAGTCAGTATTCATTTGACTCCCAAATTGTGTGTCGTCCAATATGGGAGGTCGGGGATGGTGACACTGTAGTGCCTCGTGGGTATTTTATCGTATACCAGCGGAGATTTTGGACTGCGTGTTCCAGCTCCGTTACATTTGTTGGCAAGTGGTGGAATTGTTCCCACGGTCAGAAGGACAGCTACAGGAGACACCATTCCGTGGAGTACAAATTGAGGGCAACGCTAGTATCCGTACAGCGCCCCTGGCTACAGCAGGATGGAACCGGCTAGTTTTCGGACAGCGTTCCATGATGAGGATGAGAAGGAGGCCGCAGACTACAGGGAAACAGACAGAAAGGAAATCTGGTATGATGCCCTGCAAGATGCCCAATGGCGGCGAGGTGAGAGTCTCCCCAGTGATGAGCAGCGGCTACAGAAGCGTGTGGCGATGCGGATGTATCTATTGGGAGAGCAGCCCCTGGATGAGTGGGTGACAAGACTAGAGACCCTGGTATGGCGAGAGATCTGGCTAGACAACGCATACCAGGCCCTCTGGTGGTATACCGTTCGACTTACCCCCTGGACGGCTGAACACGACTTACCGGAGGGGGATGATTATGATGGCCCGGGTTTATTATGGGATGCCTTGGAGGACGATATTGATCTTGGCAGCACGGAGGGGTCTAGGTTTTGGGACATCTACGACTACCGGATGGGCATGTATGTCTGGGATGACGAAGGCGAGGTGAGCAAAGACATGACCCACCTGGTAACGAGAGAGTGGGAGCTGGAGCAGGACTACCAACACCTGCTCAGCCTTGTGCAGCCCCAACCTACTCGACAAGCAGAACCAGACTTCATTGACTGGTCCTGGGATGACCTCCAGATGGCAGGTAGAGATGGGACCGAGGTCTCTCTACCGGCCCTACAGGGGGTAGAAGGTGTCGTCCTTCCCCCCCAGCGGCAGTGTGAACCCCAGGGGGCAGAAGGTGTCGTCCTTTCCCCCCAGCGGCAGTGTGAACCCCAGGGGGCAGAAGGTGTCGTCCTTCCCCCTCAGCGGCAGTGTGAACCCCAGGGGGCAGAAGGTGCCATCCTTTCCCCCCAGCGGCAGTGTGAACCCCAGGGGGCAGAAGGTGTCGTCCTTCCCCCTCAGCGGCAGTGTGAACCCCAGGGGGCAGAAGGTGTCGTCCTTTCCCCCCAGCGGCAGTGTGAACCCCAGGGGGCAGAAGGTGTCGTCCTTTCCCCCCAGCGGCAGTGTGAACCCCAGGGGGCAGAAGGTGTCGTCCTTCCCCCCCAGCGGCAGTGTGAACCCCAGGGGGCAGAAGGTGTCGTCCTTTCCCCCCAGCGGCAGTGTGTACCCCAGGGAGCTGAAGGTGTCGTCCTTCCTCCCCAGCGGCAGTGTGTTCCCCAGGGAGCCGAAGGTGTCGTCCTTCCTCCCCAGCGGCAGTGTGAACCCCAGGGGGCAGAAGGTGTCGTCCTTTCCCCCCAGCGGCAGTGTGAACCCCAGGGGGCAGAAGGTGTCGTCCTTCCCCCTCAGCGGCAGTGTGAACCCCAGGGGGCAGAAGGTGTCGTCCTTTCCCCCCAGCGGCAGTGTGAACCCCAGGGGGCAGAAGGTGTCGTCCTTCCCCCTCAGCGGCAGTGTGTACCCCAGGGAGCTGAAGGTGTCGTCCTTCCTTCCCAGCGGCAGTGTGTACCCCAGGGAGCTGAAGGTGTCGGCCTTCCCCCCCAGCGGCAGTGTGAACCCCAGGGGGCAGAAGGTGTCGTCCTTCCTCCCCAGCGGCAGTGTGAACCCCAGGGGGCAGAAGGTGTCGTCCTTCCCCCTCAGCGGCAGTGTGAACCCCAGGGGGCAGAAGGTGTCGTCCGTTCCCCCCTGCGGCAGTGTGAACCCCAGGGGGCAGAAGGTGTCGTCCTTCCCCCTCAGCGGCAGTGTGTACCCCAGGGAGCTGAAGGTGTCGTCCTTCCTTCCCAGCGGCAGTGTGAAACACATGGGGCAGAAGGTGTCGTCCTTCCCCCCCAGCGACAGTTTACCCTAACCAGGGGAGACACCAATCTCCCAGACGGCGCAGATGGGACCGTGGTCTCTGCGCCCACAGCTTGTCCAGATCCCCAACTACCGTCACTGGGACAACCGGAGGAGGGGGTAAGTACAAATTCCCCTCCCCAGCTAACTTCTAATGTGGCCCCAGGGTTAACAGAGGAAATGTTAACCCCCACTGACCCCCACGTTTCCCTGGCTACTGAGCCGAAATATGTCCCAAGTACCCCAGCAGAAGAGCTGACAGCGGGGCAGAGTGCAGTCGGCCTCTGCCCTCCCTTTGTCCCTTGTACAGAGCAGGATGTCCTGCAGGTTATACCAGCAGAAGAGCTGGCATCAGGGCAGAGTGCCGCTGGCCTCTGCCCCTCAAGTCCCCTCAGCGTGTTGCCCCCTCACCACAGCAAAATATCCAGGTACCTGGTTAGACTTCCCCCCAAAGGAGAGATGTGTGACGAAGTGCCCTTCGCCACCTTGGCTTGGAGAGGACTGTTTGCCAGCCTCCTGCCCTGCGACTATGGCCCTGGTACATATTGCCCTTTGGAACCAGTGTTCGGCCATACCAGAGTGTAAGTCACTCATTCTGGCCCTTTACATACAGGGGGGTCATTCTGTACTTGCCCTGTGTGAACCATGATACCCCAGATAACTGTGCCATGAAGCCCATTCATATAATGAAAGACTATGGGAAAGACTTTAGCTACATGGCAATTGAACTGTGTGAAGAGGATCTGAGCGCTATTCGGTGGTTTTGTGCGCTCAGATCCCAGCTATCTGGGGATATGGGAAATGTGAGTAAATGTGAATTGCAGTAATGCTGATGGGTTGTCAAACTAGAGAATTGACCAACAAATACTTTTGTCCGGACATCCCCAGGCCGATCCGTTGGGATCAGACCGTGTATGCCGGCTTATGGTCACGGGGGAGGTGTGTAGCGGAACCCATCACTGTTTTACCCTGTTTTATGATTATTCTTGGTTAAAATATGATCCTACAATATGTATGCTGGTTGATGCTCTGCAGAATATTAGCCAGACTTTTGCAGACCTAGGCTAATAGATAATCCTATTACAGAGATTCAAGAGATAAGAAAGTTGTAAAGGATCCTTGCATTTTCCAAAGTGTTTTAATTCTCTGATAAGAACAAAGAGGTGTAATTGAATCAGTGTCTGATTGTATCCAAGTTGCCAGGGAGGTGTGACCCCCCTATTGTTCTCTTTGTGTGTATTGTGTGTAGCCAAATATGGGCATGTGTATTGCCTGTGGCCAAAGAGATGTATATATAGTTCTGCAATAACAAAATAAAGTCAGTATTCATTTGACTCCCAAATTGTGTGTCGTCCAATATGGGAGGTCGGGGATGGTGACACTGTAGTGCCTCGTGGGTATTTTATCGTATACCAGCGGAGATTTTGGACTGCGTGTTCCAGCTCCGTTACACATATCTATCTATCTATCTATCTACTGTAAATACATATCTATCTATCTA